>CM031607.1:3644021-3733409 GCA_018398815.1 Conus ventricosus
TGTGTGTGTGTGTGTGTGTTTTCTTTTCTCTTCTTCAGTATTTGTAAGCTCAGGGCTTATGCAAGACTTAAGCGCTACACATCATCATTATCACTATTAGCTAGGGACATGAAAGACGAATCGGATAGCGACGGCAAGGTGTGAAGGCCTACAGGGTTTGACATGGTGTTTTGTTTTGTTTGTTTTGTCTTGTTTTGTTATGTTTTTAATTTTTCAAGGTCTATCTGAAGGTGATAGCCATAACGGCGATGGTAATGATGATAATGATAGGCATTACGGTGATGATGATGATGATGATGATGATGAAGAGAACTTGGCGATATGCATCTATAGACAACGAGAGATGCGAACAGTAGAAATCCTTATAAATTTAAGGGAAAGGTGTGGTCTTTGGCTGTGTTGGGGGAGCCAATATATTAGCTCTTAGCTTTTGACTGTAAGAAACACGCTGAACGCCTCAGAATGGTTGCGTGGATTAGGTCCACATAATAGCGTTGAACTCGGGAGCAGACAATGTCAAGCCGTCAAGAGGCAACCCACCGGAGGAGACACTGCACTGCTGCCGAGTCACTTCGGTGGCGTTCAGTGGGCGCCTGTTCTGATCCAACATACGCAGGACACTACCTGCTGAGCCCCCTACTGACGACAATTATTGCTTAGTCGCGGAGCCGGCCTGAGTGAGCTCTCCCTCCGGAGGGCGCCACCACGTCTGTCCAACGACAGCCCTCATGAATTTTGCCGATACCGGTGACCCCGACGGAATGAAAGCTAGGCCACAGACGTGGAGAGGACATCAAAACTGAGGTCACTAAGAGAGCAGGGCATGAAGGGCCGCAGAATTTGAGACTTTTAACAAAAATGCTGATCGATGAGAATGGTGGTGATAAAGATGATGCTACGGATTTCCATTCCGGTCTGAGACTACATGACAGGGCTGTACTCTACGCTTACTTTCATACACTTACGTCATCCAGCCTGAGAGATACAGACACCTGCAGTATTGGTCAGAAAATTTGAGCAACACTCTCAGAGACGCATCCATTAAGTGGATGAAACTCGACTGTGTGGTCTCAGTCTTCCCAGCTGAGCCCATAGCAAACTGAACTCTGGGTAGGAGCCGGGCGGGGCAGAAAAATCCCACATGACTCTAATGGGAATCGAACCCACGACCTCTCAGCCGAGAGTCCGCGACGCTAAATACAATTCGTTTCTATCTTCGTGTGTGTGTGTGTGTGTGGTGTGTGTGTGTGTTGTGTGTGTGTGTGTGTGTGTGTTGTGTGCGTGCGTGCGTGCGTGAGTGCGTGCGTGCGTGCGTGCGTGCTTGCGTGCATGCGTGCGTGCGTGCGTGCGTGCGTGCGTGCGTGTGTTATGTGTGTGCGTGCGTGCGTGCGTGTGTATGGTGTGTGTGTGTGCGTGCGTGCGTGCGTGCGTGCGTGCTGCGTGCGTGTGTGTGTGTGTGTGTGTGTTTTTGTGTGTGTGTGTTGTGTGTGTGTGTGTGTGTGTGTGTGTGTGTGGTGTGTTGGTGCGGCGCGCGCCCCGCGCGCATCCTATCAATTATGGTGCATGACCCGGCAGCAGAGCTGTTGGAAATCATCCGTAATGGGGCCGACTGTTGACAACTGTTTGTCTGTGCAGTGGAACGACGTATCCTGCTGTGCCCATGTCCTCGGGAACCTGTTGCACCAGTTGTGCTCACTGCCAAACGACATGTCTGCACAGCTGACAGCATTCCCCCGCTCATGGTGGCGCTTCGGTCTTCCCCTTTTTGTCTGGTAAACCCTGTGACTTCCTGTGGCGTTTTGCTTTGTGTGATTTAGTGCCATGAGGTAACGCCGTTTGCAAGGATGTTGTAAAATACCTCCTGTCTGTCTGTCTGTCTGCTGTCTCTCTGTGGCCACGCGCGCGCGCGCGCGCGCGTGTGTGGGGTGTGTGGTTGTGTGTGTGTGTGTGTGTTGTGGTGCGTGCGTGCGTGCGGGGCGTGCGTGCTGCGTGCGTGCGTTGTGTGTGTGTGTGTGTGTGTGTGTGTGGTGTGGTGTGTGTGTGTGTGTGTGTGTGTGTGTGGCGCGCGCCGCCAAATTATATATATATATATATATATATATATATATATACAATGATATATATAGATATATATAATGTACTATAATATAAATACCTATCTATCATCTATCTATCTATCTAACCTATCTATCATAAGAAGGTGAGTAGGTGATATGTTGTACCTGCGCGTTGTGTTTCGCCTGTTGGTGGTGTGTGTGTGGGTGGGGGTGTGTGTGGTGTAGTGTGGTGTGGTGTGTTGTGTGTGTGGTGTGTGGTGCGTGCGTGCGCGCGGGCGCGCGCGCGCGTGTAGATGTTGTTGTGTGTGGTTGTGTGTTGTGTGTGTGTGTGTTGTTGTGTGTGGCTGCGTTGCGTGCGTGCGTGCGTGCGTGCGTTGCGTGCTGTGTGTGTGTGTGTGTGTGAGTGTTGTGTGTGTGTGTGTGGGTTGGAGTGTGTGTGTGTGTGGTAGGCGTTAGTGTGTGTGTGTGGTGTGTGTTTGTGTGTGTGTGTGTGTGTGGGTGTAGTGTGTGTGTGTGTGTGTGTGTTCGGAGTGTGTGTGTGTGTGTGTGAGAGAGAGAGAGAGAGAGAGGAAACTCTGAACTATTATGAATTAGGCCATAGTCCCATGTCATTGGGATGGTTACAAACAAAATCAATTTGTATCCGTGCAGGAACACATTTTATACATTCTTTAATAAAACATACAAACAGAGAAGAGAGGAGAGAGAGAGAGAGAGAGAGAGAGAGGAAGAGAGAGAGAGAAGAGAGAGAGAGAGAGAGAGACACGTGTGTATGTTTTCTCGCGCGTGTAAGTTGTATGTACATAAACTCGTGCAATTGTGTGTATGTGGGCATGCGCGTGCATGGCGTGTGTACGGCGCCGTGCGTGCGCAAGTGTGTGAAGTGCGTGCATGCTTTTGGTTGTCAAGACAAATCTCCCGACGCATGTCCTGCATTTTGTGGTCCGCACACTTACGTTTTCCCACAATTGGAGTAAAGCGATCCCTCCTCCACCACCCCAATTCATTCTCTGTCCTGTCTTACTGTCCTGCCTGTCTGAAGCTCTCTCTCCTCCTCTTCTCTCTCTCACTCTTTCCACCTCACTATTCTCTCTCTCCTCTCTCTCCGTCTCCACTCTCTCCTCTTAGTCTCATCTCTCTCTCTCTCTCTCTCTCTCCTCCTCCCTCCCTCGCCCTCCTAACCTCTCTCTTCCTTCTCTTCATCACCCTCCTCCCTCTGCTCCTCATGCTCTCTCATTCGCTCTCTCTATCTCTCCACTTCTCCTCCTCTCTCTCTCCTCTCCCTCTCCCCATCATACGTCTCCCCCTCTTTCTCTCGTCCTCTCTGAACCCTCCTCTCTCACACCTCTCAAGGGATCCCCCTCTCTCTCCTCCACCCCCTCTGTCTCTCGTCATGTCTCCTCCTCCTCACCATACTCCAATCATCTCTCTCTCACTCCTCATCGCCCTCTCTCAATCCTCTCTCTCTCTGGCTCATTCTGTCTGTCGGTCTGTCTGTATGTCTTCTGTCGTCTGGTCTTCTCTCTCTCCTCCTCTCTCCTCTCTCTCTCCTCTCTCTCTCTCTCTTTCTCTCTCTCTCACTCTCATCGTCTCTCTCTCTCTCCTCTCGCATCTCTCTCTCTCTCTCTCTTTCCTGTCTCTTTCTGTCCTGTCTGTCTCGCTCTCCCTGTCTCCTTCTCTCTCTCTTTTCTCTCTCTCCTCGACTTTCCTCTGTCTGTCTGTCTGTCTGCCTGTCTGTCTGTCTTCTCTCATCTCTATCTCTCACTCATGTGCTAAGCTATTAAGTGAAGTTGACCTGCGCAGTATGATATGTATTTAAAACCCCCTTGAAGGGGCCTTTACGAATAAAAAACGTCTACTTCTACGTCTCTCTCTCTCTTCTCTCTCCTCCTCTCGTCTCTGTCTCTCTCTCTCTCTCCCTGAACCTCCGTCACTGACCTTCCTCTCTCTCTCATCCTACAACTCCTCTCTCTCTCTCTCATCTCTCTCTCTCTCTCTCCATCACATAAACAGCGAATGAAGGTAGTTGTGAGCCAAGCCGACAGGCATTCATGATCAGTCCTTTCAAGACTGGTGTATGTCAACAGAACGTTCCTGTTCTTAATGAGCCTTTCTTTTCCAAGAGCCGCCTCACATGCCAGTATATGTTTTTCGACTTCATCCTGGTTTCAATTTTTTACTTCCACTCACTCTCTCTCATGTCTCTTCTCTCCTCCGTCTCTTCTTCCTTCACTCCTCTCTCTCCTCTCTCTCATCACTCGACTCGCACTCTCTCTCTCTCTCTCTCACTGTACAAAAAAGGCGGCGTGTGACCTGGAGCCTGAGTAATGTTGAATGTATGTTGCTGTGCAGGTCAAACCCCTCCAACTCATGACCCTCTTCTAGGTGGGATGTGACAGGAATCCCGCTGCCACTTTCCTTTGGTATGACAACTTTGGTATACATGATGGATGATGTATATAAAGCTATCCAAATGTCATTCATCTGGTGATTTTTAACAGTCATCTGTTAAAACGGCACCTGGCCTGGGATGCGAGCCACCCCCTCCCCCGAAAAAACTCCTTTGGCTGCATCAGCTTATTCATAATCCAACTAGAATCGCAAAGACCATCTTCTACATTGCTGGAACATAGTACACGAAACACCAAAGCCATGGTATCCCATATAACATGGGCCAATCAAAAGCATCAAGCGACCACTGACTCGATTTTTGTGTACATTGGTCTTGTAAACTTCCAAAGCAACAGAATATGGCCACACAACATTCCAATATCGCTGCTTCAAAAATTTCAGTAAGGATAAATTTTTTTCCTCGACTTAAGCTTAGCTCCTTTCTACAGTGACTCAATTACACAGATCCAAATGAAGCGTATAATACCTGGTATAATATCTTTCTCTCAATCGTTGATAAACATGCCCCACTTAGAAGAAAAAGGGTAAAACACAGAGTACTTCCCAGCTGGCTGACAAAAGACATTATTATAGAAATGGCACTAAGGGATGCACTTAAAACCGCAAAAAAAGTAGATGAATATAAAAAGCAGAGAAACAGAGTATCAGATCTAGTTAGAAAATCAAAATCTGAGCAATTTTAGGAAACTGATAAACGCAAACAGGGATACAGCATCATTATGGCGTGCTGTTAATGAAATAACTGACAAGTCGAGAAAGAAATCAGATAAATACTGCGACTATGTGGTCTGCTAACACTTTCAACAATCATTTCCTTCAGGTAACTGAATCAGTACAAACAGCTGCCAGTGTCACATTCTTTAATCGATATGAGACTCCAGCTGTTCTCCAATCGTTTTGCCAAGAACGATTGAATACTAGAGATTCATTTAGCATCCCCTTGCTTGCTATTAATGAAGTTGGTTCCTTAAATTTCAAAACTTAAAAATAAAAAAGCAATGGGTCCAGATAACTTAAATGCTTCTATACTCAAGCTTGCTCTACCTTACATTGTTGAATACCCTTACGTATGTTTATAATTTGTGTATTGATCAGAATGTCTTCCCATGTGGTCTAAAGGCAGCAAAAGTTATTCCCTTACCCAAATCAAGAGATCTCACTGATTTAAACAATTTTAGACCAATATCTCTTTTATTCCGTTGTATCGAAACCTCTTGAGATGCATATTCACAAACACCTAACAAAACATATGGAACATCACAAACTGTTTCCACCCATTTTCAGTCAGGCCTTTTCGTCGAAATCACTCAATGCCACACACCTTAACACGCCTCTGTGATAACATGGCAATCAGCCATCAACGAAAGAAAACTTCACTGGAACTGTTTCCTCGATGTTTAAGAAAGCCTTTATCTTGTAGACCACACATATTAATAAAACAAAATGACTGCATATGTTCAAAAAGCCCGGCAGTAGTCACCTTCTTTCAGTCATATCTTGAAACAGGACCCAAGCGTGTTTACTAAAACGTACTTATTCCGCTGAAGAAATAGTGGCTTGTGCGTTCCACAGCTCTGTCCTTGGACCTCTTCTCTTCTGTATTTTTTATTATAAATTGACCTACCGATGCACATATCACACAATGATGTCATCTGTTGCTCTTCGCTGATGACGTTCTCTTCACTGATCGTGATACAAACATCATGTCTTTCTGTACAAATATTGTTACAACCAAGTATAAATGAATGTTTAGAATGGTGCAACCGAAACTCGAATGTCCTTAACCGCACAAAACAAAATGTATGGTCCCCTAGGCATCCGAGACAGAAACATCAACGACAGCATCTTAATGTGAGCCTAAAAAATGAGTGAAACCTGATCGAGCAGTTACCAAACACCGTGTCTTATGCGTGATTATTGATGATAAATTTTAAATGGCAATCACATATAAATCATGTTTGCAACAGTTGGCTCGCAATTATTTTTGTTTTTGCTCAATAAACACAGAATTATTATGTTGAACCACACATCCGGAAATTATTCTTTGAGAAGCCCATTGCCTTTCTCACATCAACTATTCGTCCACTGTCTGGAGTGGTGCCGGTGAAAATGTCACATAAAAAAGATCAACTTAAGCATAACGGGGGGAATTAAGCTGATTCTTCCAGACAAGTTTCTATCAACCAGGGCACATTCGCAAAACAAATGATGCTACCACGGCAGAGGCCAACTGATGCTTAATAAGGCATTTTACAAATGTGTAAATTCCATGCAAACATGCGCCAACATATCTTGCTGAGTTTAATATCCAAATGGCAACAACGCGATATGATTCAAATATTCCATTTAACCACGTGTCCACATTGATTTGTTTCAATCAGTTTTGCATTTATTGGTCCAACTGTGTGGACCTCCTCTTCCTCCATCTGCCAAAACATGTCACTCACTGCCGTCCTTCAATCAGCAATACATAAAACAATTACATGAACAATATATCTAACCATTTTGATCATAGTCTCAACGCCCACTTTTTTATGTATGCATCTATTAAGCTGATGAAAATGTGTATTATGTATGTATGTGTGGGTGGGTGTGGGTGTGTGGTGTGTGGGTGTGGGGTGTACGCGTGCGCGTGCGTGCGAGCTTGGTTATGAGGGCGTGTGCCGGGCATGTGATCGCGCACGAGTTACTCTCTGATTTGTTTTGTGTAATTTTGTATGGAATTTTTTTTTTAATCATATATTATATCTTATTACTATTGTTATTGATTATTATTATAATGTTGCAATATTCTTCATTGTTTCAACCATTATTAATATGTGCAGTGTGTTTAGTAGACTGTTGAAGAATAGCACTATGACAGATTGGAAGAATAGGCACTGCCTAAAATCTCTATCCTTGAGTAATAAAGTTTTGAGTCTTGAGTCTTGAGTCTTGAGTCTCTCTCTCTCTCTCTCTCTCTCTCTCTCTCTCTCTCTCTCACTCTCTCTCTCTCTCTGTGTTGTGTTGTGTAACATATGTGTTAACTCCATCCCGTTCCTACCCCCCCCCCCACTTCCCTTTGTATCTTGTATTTTGGCCCAAAGGGCCGATGTACATTAAAGCTTTCTGAGTTCTGAGTGATTTCTCTCCTCTCTCTCTCTCTCTCTCTCTCTCTCCTCTCTCTCTCTCTCCTCTCTCTGTCTGCTCTCTCTCTCTCTCTCTCTCTCTCTCTCTCTCTCTCTCTCTCTCTCTCTCTCTCCTCTCCCCAAAAGGAACCCTCCCCGAGGGTCACGTGCGACAGACTGCACAAGGGCAGATGTCTTTGTCCAGATGAGGAGGTTCCAGAGTCAGAGGCCCTGTGGTAGGAAAGTTTTTAAAGAGGTAGTAATTCTATAATTATCTACATTGAAGTGAAGATTTACGTCCCTTTTAGTAATGACATTTTCCTGAATTCCATGGTCGTGACATTGTCTTGTATGCTACAGAATGGTTTCACATTTTTCGTAAAAAGATTTGCTGTGTCTTTGAATTTTTGTGTTTATATTAGGCATTGAAATATTACATTTTTATGGCAAAACAAGCTATTGTCTATTTGATTGTTTTCGATAAAACTCCTATAGCTTTCATGTCGTCTTTGCTGTTGTGTGTTGGCATAGGAGAGTAAGCCTGGAAAGTTTGTATTAAGTGTGATATTCATACACCTCGTAACCTCGTGTCTTCAGAGAAAATGGCAGCTTTATAGTTTCTATGGGCGAGCGAGCGCGCTCGTGTGTGTGTGTGTGTGGGGTGTGTGTGTGTGTGTGTGTGCGTGCGCGCGTGCGTGCGTGCGTGCGTGCGTGCGTGCGTGTGTGTGTGTGTGTGTGTTTGTTAATACCGGGAAATTTGGGTAAATCCGTAATAATACATATTAAAGCTTTAATTTGATAACATTTTTCTTCCCCTAACCATCATGTAAACCACAACTAAAAACAAATATATATATATATATATATGTATGTATTTCAATCCAGTAGTGCAGCCATTTGGCGGGGAAGAAGATAGAGGTAAGATGTACATTTCACCCTGTCGTTGTTGGTCTTTAATCGTGAGTGGATTTCATTACATTGTAAACTATACGCCCTACTCCTATCCATGAATTGCCTCTCTGTCGTTATCACACCCAGAACAACAACAACAAGAACAACAAGAACAACAACGACAACGACAACGACAACAGCAACATGATAAAAGCACATGGATAAATCGACGATTAAAGTCATGCACATTCAATCTGGTAGCAATAATTCACAGAAGAAAGAAATATCGGCATTTAAACACCCACCATTCAGTAATCAAACAAACAAACAAATGGACACAACCATCAGACAAAGGCTCCCCAATTCAACACAATCACACACACCACCCAAGAAACCTACACAACAGCAGATTTTCATCAACGTTTGACTTACCCTGACGAACAAAAAAGCACCCAGGACGCAAACATCCGTATGGACTGCAGGATACACACACACACTCACACACACACACACACACACAGACACACACCCCAGTCGATGCATTGCCGCTCTAATGGCTGAATGGAGGAAACGCCACTGTCAGGGTGGAGGTCGCTTCACACAGTCAGCCGAGCAGCGCGCTGGGAATGAAGAAGAGCCAGGCGGGATGTGGTGCGCGTGTCCATCCTCACTCCCCCTCCTCTCCATCCCGTCCAGTCAGCGCCGCCACAGGTGGTGACCATCGATCGCGTGACGCTCTGTATTTGCCGATCCCGTTCAGTGCACGGCCCTTCTCTCTGTTCACTCATTTCCTGTCACGTGACGGAGCGGATGTGGAATTGGCCTGATGGGGATCAGCGAGATCAGGGACTGCTGGGTTTGATAATCAGGTTAGGGAGGGGCGGGGTGGGGGGAGGGGGTATAGGTAGGAATGAAAGGAGGCGGAGCAGGACAGCGCTGCACGTGCCTGAAGTAGGTCACGGTTCCTGAAATAGGTCACGGTTCCTGTTGCTGAGATAGCAGCACAGTGTTGTATGACACTTCGTGGAAAAACAGCAGAGATATCAGCACAGTGTTGTAAGACACTTCGTGGAAAAGCAGCTGAGATATCGGCACAATGCTGTTTAACACTTCGTGGAAAAACAGCTGAGACATCGGCACAATGCTGTATAACACTTCGTGGAAAAACAGCAGAGATATCGGCACAATGCTGTATAACACTTCGTGGAAAAAACAGCAGAGATATCGGCACAATGCTGATAACACTTCTTGGAAAAACAGCAGCATTTCCGATGTGTGTTTACCACAAATTGATGAGAACTATCGAACCATTCATAGTAAATGTTGAAATCTTCGAACAGTGCTGTAATCTCAGTCACCTTTGTTTCAACTCTCACGACCTACAAATAGGCAGAGAGAGAACACAACGCTTCAAGAGCATAAAGAAAATGCTCATCATGTGGTTGTGGTTGGGGATGACACTCATTTTCTGGACAGCTACTCCAGATACCAACTGGTAAGATTGAAACTTTCCAGAAGAGCTGTCAAAAGATATATCAGATTCAAACTTCTATAAACCATGCGAGTGAAATTTTGGGCAATCACGATGATGATGTTAATAGTGACATATCATCTTGGTTCTGATTAAAATGCTGAATCACGTTGGAGCCACCTACTGATGTGCTGCCCACTCCACCTTTCCTCCATTCGTTCCTCTGTACAAGCGTGTGCTTTTTATACACAGACCTCACCCTCACTATTCCCAACTAACTTATCGATTTCCGATATCTGTACTTATCGATTTCCGATATCTGTACTTATCGATTTCCGATATCTGTACTTATCGATTTCCGATATCAGTGCTGAACTGGGTCGAACTGGACTCGGGGCAGCATAGATCTCTGCAAAGATCTAGCAATCCTCTAAACTTCAACCAACCCCTACCCGCACCCATCGTATAGCCCCATCTCATGCTGATGTATCTCTAATTCCATCCCAGATGCATCACACCAGTTTTATCTGACTATATCCTCATCAGCTCAGCTACACTTGCTGGCTAAGGCAGGCTTCTGGCTCAGTTGGTTAGTGACTAAATATGCCCTACCCCATCCCTACCCCCCCCCCCTCCCTTTCCCTTTACCAGTATTGTTTTGCTCAATTGATCCAGGTTCACGTTTAGATCCGAATCAAATCTTACACGTTTGCAGACACCAATGACATATCATAACCTTTTTTTTCTTCTTCTTCTTTCTTCCCCCCCCCCCCCCCCCCCCCCCCCTCCCCCCATTAAAATCCATGCCTTTTTTCTTAAGAACATTACGAAAAAGTCAAAATAAACAGAAAACTATTGTTTCCAATGTTAAACAAAATGGAAAAAAAAATCTGGACCCGCCCTTTAATCATAATCCGCACCAAAATTAATTACTTTGGTCAAGAATCAACATTTCACCTTCACTTTTCCTCAAACCAGTTCATCAGCTTGTGCTTGGTCATGCGGAAGAGACAGCCAACACGAGCGTGGAATGTAATTACCTCCCTTAAAAGAGGAAATGACCTTTGATATTTGCCAACATGGCTGTCAGTTGACGGCTCTTGTCGTCGTGATGCTGACGGTGAAGACGGGAACCTGAAAGACTGGTTACCGACATTGTGTTACTGGGTTCAGCCGAACTCTATCCTCCCTCCTCTCCACTTCCCCCTCGCCTCTTCCCACCCCCACCGTGTTTGTCTTGTTCTTGTTGCATCCTGTCACCTCTTGGAGAATTTGGACGTTTTTGCGAATGATGAATTCATAATGTACCGCTGATGGTATGAACTGCGCCGATTATTGATTCAGGTGGGTTATCACGTGTGGCGTGATGAATTGTATAGTGGCGGTGGCGGTTTGTGTTGTATGTATGTGTCTGTATCTGTGTTTCTGCAACCAAATATCATGACTGGATTTCAATCAAAATGTTTATAAATATTATAAAAAACTACATTTACTGGGAAAAAAAAAAAGGACAGGGAAGCTAATAAAAGATTAAACGGTTTTAAATTATCTGGTTCTTAAAAACGATTATGCATTTTTTATACAGCTTCTCCGATTTTACATGCCAGAGAATATTCTAATATGGTCTGACCAGGTATATAAGGATTTTGAATGATAATGTTAAACAAATCAATAGTGGGCGAAAACAAGTGCAGGCAAACAATCCCTACATCGTCGGAACAATAACTTGGCGATGATTTAAAAAAGCAACAAAAAAAAAAAAAAGGGGGGGGGGGGGGACGGGGGGGGGGGGGGGGGGGGGGGGGGGGGGGGGAGAACACGGAGAAAAAAACCCGTTGAGACGTTAGATTAAGAATACAAAACCCTTCTTCAGCAGCATATGGAGACCATCGTAGCCCACTTGAAAACAGAGTGATTTTATACTGCCTGTTCAGAGGTCTATTGTCCACTCATTCACACTTCTACAGTCTGGAAGACTGTATGTCAGAGATCTAATGTCCACTCATTCACACTTCCATTGCCTGTTCAGAGGTCTATTGTCCGCTCATTCACACTTCCATTGCCTGTTCAGATGTCTATTGTCCGCTCATTTGCAAGTCTATTGCCTGTTCAGGGGTCTATTGTCCGCTCATTCACACTTGTATTGCCTGTTCAGAGGTCTATTGTCCGCTCATTCATACTTCTATTGCTGTTCAGAGGCCTATTGTCCGCTCATTCACATTTCTATCGCCTGTTCAGAGGTCTATTGCCCATTGATTCACACTCATCAGTGAGACACGGCTGATGGCGTTGGCGTCGAAGTGGATGGATGAGATTTACGTCACAGTGGCTGAAGCCTGATGGACGGGATGTCCCCACAGACCGAGGACTGTCTGTCTGGAGGCAGTCAGGAAGATTATATGTCTAGCAGCAGTCTTGGAAGACTATGTCTGGCAGCAGTCTGGAAGACTGTATGTCTGGCGGCCAGGACTGGAAGACTGTATGTCTGGGGGCAGTCTGGAAGACTGTATGTCTGGCAGCAGTCTGGAAGACTGTATGTCTGGCGGCAGTCTGGAAGACTGTATGTCTGGCGGCAGTCTGGAAGACTGTATGTCTGGCGGCAGTCTGGAAGACTTTATGTCTGGCGGCAGTCTGGAAGACTGTATGTCTGGCGGCAGGACTGGAAGACTGTATGTCTGGCAGCAGTCTGGAAGACTGTATGTCTGGCGGCAGGTCTGGTCACTGGCAGCAGTCTGGAAGACTGTATGTCTGGCAGCAGTCTGGAAGACTGTATGTCTGGAGGCAGGTTTGGTCACTGGAAGCAGTCTGAAAGACTGCATGTCTGGAGGCAGGTTTGGTCACTGGAAGCAGTCTGAAAGGACTGTATGTCTGGAGGCAGGTTTGGTCACTGGAAGCAGTCTGGAAGACTGTATGTCTGGAGGCAGGTTTGGTCACTGGAAGCAGTCTGGAAGACTGTATGTCTGGAGGCAGGTTTGGTCACTGGAAGCAGTCTGGAAGACTGTATGTCTGGAGGCAGGTTTGGTCACTGGAAGCAGTCTGAAAGACTGTATGTCTGGAGGCAGGTTTGGTCACTGGAAGCAGTCTGGAAGACTGTATGTCTGGAGGCAGGTTTGGTCACTGGCAGCAGTCTGGAAGACTGTATGTCTGGAGGCAGGTTTGGTCACTGGAAGCAGTCTGGAAGACTGTATGTCTGGAGGCAGGTTTGGTCACTGGAAGCAGTCTGCAAGACTGTATGTCTGGAGGCAGGTTTGGTCACTGGCAGCAGTCTGAAAGACTGTATGTCTGGAGGCAGGTTTGGTCATTGGAAGCAGTCTGGAAGACTGTATGTCTGGAGGCAGGTTTGGTCACTGGAAGCAGTCTGGAAGACTGTATGTCTGGAGGCAGGTTTGGTCACTGGCAGCAGTCTGAAAGACTGTATGTCTGGAGGCAGGTGTGGTCACTGGAAGCAGTCTGGAAGACTGTATGTCTGGAGGCAGGTTTCGTCACTGGAAGCAGTCTGGAAGACTGTATGTCTGGAGGCAGGTTTGGTCACTGGAAGCAGTCTGAAAGACTGCATGTCTGGAGGCAGGTTTGGTCACTGACAGCAGTCTGGAAGACTGTATGTCTGGAGGCAGGCTGGTCACTGGAAGCAGTATGGAAGACTTTGTCTGGCAGCAGTCTGGAAGACTGTTATGTCTGGCAGCAGTCTGGAGACTGTATGTCTGGCGGCAGGTCTGGTCACTGGCGGCAGTCTGGAAGACTGTATGTCTGGCGGCAGGTCTGGTCACTGGCGGCAGTCTGGAAGACTGTATGTCTGGAGGCAGGTCCGGTCACTGACAGCAGTCTTGGGTTTGGTTCCAAAGGTGGACTGTCTACTCTTGTTCTCTCGGTTCTGGTTCCGTGTGAACTAGAGTTCACTTTGCAGCGTTGGTCGGCCGACTGTGGGCGTCGGTTTCCTTCGCCTCTTCCGCCCCCGAAAGACCTGTCTTCCGGGCCACCAGGTGGCCTTCTTCGCCACTCCCCCCGAAAGGTCTGTCTTCGGGGCCACCAGGTGGCCTTCTTCGCCTCTTCCCCCCGAACGGCCTGTCTTCAGGGCCACCAGGTGGCCTTCTTCGCCTCTTCCCCCCGAAAGGCCTGTCTTCAGGGCCACCAGGTGGCCTTCTTCGCCTCTTCCCCCCGAAAGGCCTGTCTTCAGGGCCACCAGGTGGCCTTCTTCGCCTCTTCCTCTGAAAGGCCTGTCTTCAGGGCCACCAGGTGGCCTTCTTCGCCTCTTCCCCCCAAAAGCTCAGTCTTCAGGGCCACCAGGTGGCCTTCTTCGCCTCTTCCCCCCGAAAGGCCTGTCTTCAGGGCCACCAGGTGGCCTTCTTCGCCTCTTCCTCTGAAAGGCCTGTCTTCAGGGCCACCAGGTGGCCTTCTTCGCCTCTTCCCCCGAAAGGCCTGTCTTCAGGGCCACCAGGTGGCCTTCTTCGCCTCTTCCTCTGAAAGGCCTGTCTTCAGGGCCACCAGGTGGCCTTCTTCGTGCTCGGGTGGCGATGTCCCGAGCCGCGTGAGACCGCTTGAAAAGGGAGCAAGGCGAAAGTGGCTAAAGCGCTGCACAAGTCTCCGAAAACACTGACAGAAAAGCCGCTGACTATGGCCGACTGACAGAAAAGCCGCTGACTATGGCCGAGAGGGCAAGTTTCCGGGCCAACCCCAAAAGGGTTGCCCACCATGCCCGCGTTCAAAGCATGGATGGTTTATCTGGCCAAGGATAATCCCAATCATGCAGCGCTCCATCGCCGACCTCCCCTCCGTCGCCGACCTCCCCACATCTCCAGGAGCCATCCCCCAACAACACAGGCTAGATCCGCTGTCACCCATCGGGACAGAAGGTTGACTGCGCCGCCTGATACTGACCTCTCACATCTGTGTCCCTCGAGAGAGAGAGATCTACCACTGCATCCTCGGGGCTCCCTGTGAATGCCACCTGGCAGGGAGTAACTCTTCATTGGTACTCCCTTGACGTTAAATGAAAACATACCGCAGTAAATAGGCTGGTTCTGTGACATCCTCACCGCCAAGGGTTCAAAAACAGAATTCAACGGCATCCAAAGCAGTCAACGAAGGGTGGTAAGTAAAACCAGAAGAAAGTGTTGTAAAAAAAAATTAAATTAAAAAAAAAAAAGCTGCTGAAAAACTAAAATCATGATCTAAAGAGTTATACATACAGAGTGAAATAGATGAGCCTATCCGTGAGAATCTATGTAAGGAAACAAGGGAGGTCAAAAAGTGTCTGCAGTCAGAGTGGTCAGCTCTACTGTTTAACAACCCAAGCATTGTCAGAATATGTTGCTCCCATCTTTGATTTGCCCATGGGGATTGTCGGTCCGCCCGCGTACTCCACAGTTAACAAACACTGGCTGTCTCATCATTTGTGTGAGTGAGGACACCAAGACAGTGGCCCGCTGCCTTATCATTTGTGTGAGTGAGGTCACTAAGACAGTGGCCTGCTGCCTTATCATTTGTGTGAGTGAGGTCACTAAGACAGTGTCCTGCTGTCTTATCATTTGTGTGAGTGAGGTCACTAAGACAGTGGCCCGCTGCCTTACTTTCTGTGTGAGTGAGGTCACTAAGACAGTGGTCTGCTGCCTTGTAAGCCACTGTCTCTGGACGGGACATCGTGGTAGTTTGTTACCCAGAATAGAAACATGCCAGGACTGTGACACCAGTCACCAGAGTTCAATGAACACGGTTATTCATCTACTGAACTGACTGCACAGTCATCCATTACATAACCATGATGTCATGGTCACTGGACGAGCAGTTGTTGAACTGTCTGTCCATTAAACTGGCCCCGGAACATGAATTCTTGAGGCTCTTGTAACAGAGTTTCTCTTTGCCACACACAGCGAAGAGGTTTCTGATTGCCTCCCCTCATCTGCCCATCATTTGGATCTCACCGTCAGCCAACACATGAACGTGAGGCTTCAGGAAGCACCAGCCCTCAGTTTGCCTGAAGCCCCCCAAGCCATCACGGTCAACGGCACCAAACCGCCAATCCTTCACCGACCTTGGCAGCTGTTTGGCATGCACCTGTAGCATCAATTGAAGAACAACAAAGTTTGAAAAGCTGACTCATCCTTTGGGAGATAATCGATGCGTATATGGAATGAATCTGGATAACCATGAAGATCAAACGTGCATATGTGCATCTTCGAACAAGTCGTCCTGCCCTCTTCTTTGGATGGCTGTGATGTAGGATAAAGGCCCATAACCTACTGGCCATAGGGGCTGTGAACAATTATAGATTCACCGTGTCTAAAGCACGGTGTTATGGAAGATAGAACCCAGTGACCTTCGTCCGCTGCGTTAACTTTATTAGGCTGGAATCGGGTACAGAGAGGATTCCTAGCCCTACAAACCTGTCCCCACAAGCGGTTAGACCTCACCACCGTCAGCTTTGCAGCCGAACGTTCTATTCAAATACAGGCCGCCGTAAACCTTGTATTAAAGACAAACGAAATGAATTTGTCACTTTCTTTTCTGCTGTATCGCCACAGTACGTCCATCTCATTGGAGAACCAAACCTTCAACCTTCAAGAATTTCTCCTGGATGTCAGACGCTGAGGCAGGAACAAGACAACGTGGTGATCCAATACAACGACGCTTGAAAGACAAAGTGGGGGCCGGAATAGCTCAATGGTTGAGCACCAGACTCGTAATCCAAGGGTTGCGGGTTCGAATCTCCGCCGGGCCGTTTCGGTACAGAGGATTTTTCCCTCGGAGTTAACATTAGTTTTGACTCCATTTCCCATACAGTCCTTCGAACATGACTATAAACCGAGATTCCGTATGTGAACGCACGCATAACATCTTGCACACACGTAAAGTCTCATCACCAACTTTGAGAAGAGAAGGCCAGTTTGGCCGTTGGTATGGATGACACGTTACACATAGCATGCACCTTCTCCGAAGATGGAGTATGACTGCCCTAATGGCGGGATAAAAGAAAACGGTCATGCACACAAAACTCCACTCCCTTTGTTGGGTAGATGGGATTAATACTTGTCTGTGCATATAGGGAGTGTCCGCAGGAGTATCAGCCTGCGTACGCAGAAGAAGAAGAAGAAAGACAAGGCGAAGGCCTCTCTGATAGAAGGAATGGCACATTCCCATTGCTAGCTGGGAAACCTGGTAGCGCAAAACAGCACTGGAAACTAAGCAGTCAGCAAGATGTCCTTGCTCTTGAGGAGCACGCGTGATCTATGTGCTTGACCTGACAACACAATCTGCCAGTCTCTGCAAATCGACATGCCGAGCGCACAAAAGAAGAGAGCGGGTGACATCACTGTAAACTGGCCATTCTCACCGAGATACCCGTGTAAGCTGGCCTTCCGCTGAAAACTGCAATCGATGATGGCTGATTGAGCGGAAGACTAAGGGGATAAAACATCCGAGTGCATGCCTGTGTAGGACTGGTGATAGAAAACTCACCACGCGGTCTTCCATGACATATTGATCGTCTCTCTCTCTCTCTCTCTCTCTCTCTCTCTCTTCTCTCTCTCTCTCTCTCTCTCGCTCTCATGTACACACACATACAGAAACATGCGCGCGCACGCACGCACGCACGCACGCGCACGCACGCACGCACGCACGCACGCACGCACGCACGCACGCACGCACACACACACACACACACACACACACACACACACACACACACACACACACACACACACACGTACGCACGCGCGCACGCACGCACGCACGCATGCATACACACGCATGCACACACACGTGCACGCGCGCGTGTGCATTCAAACACACACACACACACACACACACACACACACACACACACACACACACACACACACACACAGACAGACAGACAGACACACACACACACACACACACACACACACACACACACACACACACACACACACACACACACACACACACACACACGCGGCCGCCATTCATTCCTTTCAGCCTTTCCACCGAGGGAACAATTGTCTGGAATGAGTAACACCTCACGTTTCAGCACTGAATGGGTCTCGTCAGCCGCGATGGTACCCAGAGTAAACACCAGTCACTGGGTCTGACACGAGCAGCACGCACTCTTCGTGTAACTGTGCTTTTCTCAGTAGTACAAACACCATACGGTTTTGTTGTTGTTGCTGTTGTTGTGAAATAACTTTTTTTCAAGAAACAAATCATAAACAGAATATCTTCACAGTCATCAGGGCAAATGAGCAACAACAAGCCAAGGTTTATACTGTGCTCAAACACAATATTGACGATGTATTGGCGGTTACAATACATTTACGGTAAACTAAACATTTCACTACATAGTTGGTTTTTTTTAAGGGAACATCAAAAAGACAACAGAAGAACAAAAATGAAATAGCATGAAAATGGGAGGGGTGGGGGTGGGTGGGGGTGGGGGTGGGGGCAACGATAACGTCACCATACCCTTGCCATGATAATCGGGTTCCAAGTAACACAGAGACATCAAATGTTTGCCCTCATAGTGGTGTTATTAGTTACACAAAGACACCATATGATTGCTGTGTTATTGGTGTCCTTTATAACACAAAGACACCATGTGCTTGCTGTGATAGTGGTGTTATTAATAACACAAAGACACCATGTGCTTGCTGTAATAGTGGTGTTATTAATAACACAAAGACACCATATGATTGCTTTGATAGTGGTGTTCTTTATAACACAAAAACACCATACGCTTGCTGTGACAGTGGTGTTCTTGATTACACAAAGAGACCATATGATTGGCATGATAGTTGTGTAATTAATAACACAAAGGCACCATATGCTTGCTGTGATAATGGTGTTATTAGTAACACAAAGACACAATATACTTGCTGTGAATTTGGTGTTCTAACACAAAGACGCCGTAAGTTTGCCTTGATAATGATTTTCTTAATAATACGAAAACTCCATCAGCTTGCCGTGATAATTGTGTTCTTGGTAACCATGTGCTTGCCGTGAGAATGATGTTCTCGGTAGTGCTGATATCATACGCTTGCCGTGATAGAGGTGTTCTTAGTAACACAACGACACCAAATGCTTCCTGTGACGTTGGTGTTCTTAGTAACACAACGACACCAAATGCTTCCTGTGACGTTGGTGTTCTTAGTAACACAACGACACCAAATGCTTCTTGTGACGTTGGTGTTCTTAGTAACACAACGACACCAAATGCTTCCTGTGACGTTGGTGTTCTTAGTAACACAGACTTCATATGCTTGCCTTTGGTGGTGTTCTTTGTAACACAAAGACACCGTATGCTTGTCGCGACATTGGTGTTGTTATGTACACAAAGACACCGTATGCTTGTCGCGACATTGGTGTTGTTTTGTACACAAAGACACCGTATGCTTGTCGCGACATTGGTGTTGTTTTGTACACAAAGACACCGTATGCTTGTCGCGACATTGGTGTTGTTATGTACACAAAGACACCGTATGCTTGCCGTGACATTGGTGTTGTTATGTACACAAAGATACCAAACGTTTGCCGTGACATTGGTGTTCTTATGTACACAAAGACACTGCATGCTTGTTGCGACATTGGTGTTCTTATGTACAAAAAGACACCGTATGCTTGCCGTGACATTGGTGTTCTTATGTACACAAAGACACCGTATGCTTGTTGCGACATTGGTGTTGTTATGTACACAAATACACCGTATGCTTGTCGCGACATTGGTGTTCTTTTGTACACAAAGACACCGGTTGCTTGCCGTGACATTGGTGTTCTTAGTAACACACAGACTTTTTATCCTTTTCGCGACATTTGTGTTATGTACACAAAGACACCGTATGCTTCCCGCGACATTGATGCTGTTATGTACACAAAGACACCGTATGCTTGCCGTGACATTGGTGTTCTTATGTAGCCTACACAAAGACACCATAATTATGCTTGTCACGACATTGGTGTTCTTATGTAGCCTACACAAAGACACCATGAATTATGCTTGTCGCAACATTGGTGTTCTTATGTACACAAAGACACCATGAATTATGCTTGTCGCAACATTGGTGTTGTTATGTACACAAAGACACCGTATGCTTGTCGCGACATTGGTGTTGTTATGTACACAAAGACACCGTATGCTTGTCGCGACATTGGTGTTGTTATGTACACAAAGACACCGTATGCTTGTCGCGACATTGGTGTTGTTATGTACACAAAGACATGATATGCTCGTCGCAACATTGGTGTTGTTATGTACACAAAGAGGTGATATGCTCGTCGCGACATTGGTGTTGCTATGTACACAAAGACATGATATGCTCGTCGCGACATTGGTGTTGTCATGTACACAAAGACACCGTATACTTGTCGCGACATTATTGTTGTTATGTACACAAAGACATGATATGCTTGTCGCGACATAGGTGTTCGTAAGTACACAAACTGTTGAAAATTCACTTGTTTGTGCTGTGTGTGAAATTACCGACATCTTAGGCTTACTCCTCTGTGTGTGTGTGTGTGTGTGGTGTGTGTGTGGGTGCGTGCGTGCGTGCGTGCGTGTGTGTGTGTGTTGGTGGGTGGGTGTGTGTGCGCGGGCGCGCGCGAGCGAGCGTTGTTATTGTTGTTGTTTTGCTTTGTTTTGTTTCTCTCGTCAACTTCGTTTCGTTGATAAACAACAAAACTGTGCTTTGAATCGTCATTCGAGAAATCGTTTCCTTTCAGTTAAATAAAAACCTACCCTGTAGGCCTACAATCAAATCCCTGATCATTCTTTGATGTCAGCTTCCGCTCAAATTAATCGACTTACCTCTTTAGTTGTTTCTCATAGGAACCTTCAGATTTAGAAATCAAACTGTAGGCTAAGTTCAATGTCATACAACTTGGACAACACGTGCGCTACGCATTGTGACCACATAACGGGTCATTTTGTATTCTTGGTGATCTCGAGCACCCGTCTATGAGTACAACACCAGAACGTGCATCCCTTTCAATGCATCTTCTGTAGGGTTCAAATAATGTCAGAAATATCAAGCATTTTGCATGTCAAAATTGGTGTAAAATCATTGGTAATGGCATCCTGCTCCCTGCCATGTTGCTTTGTAATAGTGCAGACTTCACTGAGGGCGACAACTTACGATCAAAAGCAGTCAATGTACTGCCACCTTTGGGGGTCAACATAGGCCTACGCGCGCGCGCATGATGGAGGAGGGGAGGGAAGGGAGGGGAGGGGAGAAAGGGGGGGGGGGGGGGCGTGGGATTGCTTGTAAACTGGCATTTTAAGGGCTAAACGTATACTATAATGAATTATGCAAGAGACAACAGTAGGGACAATGCAGTGAACGAGCACACGTGGCCATGATCTTGGCTGATTGCCTACGGCTATCGGTACCAGTCGCAAAGTTGGCAAGGCCGTCGTGTAAAAGGGCCGTGCGCCGCCCCCACCCCCACCCTCTGTCATTCAGTTAATTGACTGGCGCTCCTGTACATACCGTGACACACCTTAGAAACAACAAAGTTTAAACGCGCATGCCGTGCCTGAAACACCTTTGAGCGAAGCAATAACAAAGTTTTAACAATTGTGATTCACAATAAACAAGTGGGGTATGTTTTGCTCCCATAAGGAAACCTAACACAGAGTAACTTTTATTCAAGACTGGCACAGCCTTTTAAACTTGAATAAAGTCAGACAAATACATAGACGAACAATCTAATAGTGGGGGAAAAAACAAGCGCAGGCCAACAACTGAACTGTCTGGCAAAGATTTAGTTCAGTTGTTGGCCTGCGCTTGTTTTTTCCCCACTATTAGATTGTTCGTTATGTATTTGTCTGACTTTATTCAAGTTTAAAAGGCTGTGCCAGTCTTGAATAAAAGTTACTCTGTGTTAGGTTTCCTTATGGGAGCAAAACATACCCCACTTGTTTACTGTTTATCGTTTACTGTTCCCTACCTCATTTCATTTCCAATTGTGATTCAGCCCTTTTCTGTTTGCGATCCTCTTATCGTTATCGTTATGTTAAAACACACACACACACACACACACACACACACACACACACCACGCTTGCCCACCAGGAAAACTATTGTCATGTGATTGGTAGAGAAGGCAGTCGGTATTCTCACTCAACATCTCGAGAACTTTCAACTTCTCTCACCGGAAGTCTAGTCCCATGATCCTTTTCGTTAGCGCATTCTTTGACAACAATCATGGCGCAGGTAACCCAACCTGACTACGACAAGCCGGATGATGCCGGAGAAATTAGAGTAAAAATTATCTGTCTAGGGGACAGTGCTGTTGGAAAATCCAAGTAAGTGGCTATTTGTTTATCAATGTTTAAAGGCACATACTTTCTCTGTCATTATAGAAGTCGATCGCACAGTAAGACCTCCACTACAACGCTGTGACACAGTAGCCTACTGGTGTACTGGTAGAAGTCGAGTCACCGACTTACACTAGTAATAGTCCAATAAAGTAGTTGACTCGAAAATCTCTCTCTCTCTCTCTCTCTCTCTCTCTCTCTCTCTCTCTCTCTCTCTCTCTCTCTCTCTCTCAGTTAGTCACAGTTCGTCTGTACACTGATGTTATATCAAATGTACCAATCATTACAACCTTGCTTCTTTAGTTGTTAGTTTGTCGTTGTGACATTATCATTGTTCTCAAAGTGTTCAGGCAGTAGACAGTGGAAGGATTAAACTATAATTTTGAGACAAAGTTATCAATGGGATACAAGCTATACTACAATTAGTAACAGCACACTTGTATACACAGGAAGAAAATCTCAAAGTATTATAGCAAAAAGACTAATAGCCAGTAGTTTGTGATTCAATCATTTATAAGCAGACCTGACTGGTGCTATGATCCACCCGTAGTTTCTATGTTTCACACACACACACACACACACACACATACACACATACAGACACACACACACACACACACACACACACACACACACACACACACCATACACACACACACACACACACACACATACACATACACACACACATACACACACACACACACACACAGAATGTGGTATGACAAGCAAGCGAAAAAAACTAATGATTTTTCTAACAGTGAAACCAGCAGTTTTGTTTGTCAGTGTATTGGTTTGCCTGAGGTGTTTTTGGTCACTTCTGAGATTGGCAGAAGCAGCCAGTCATGTGATGCTGGTGGCAGAAGTGTCTTGTGCAGACGACTGGCATGAAAGAAGCATCCCAAAACTTTCTAAATCAGAAGCCAGTGATGAGAGTTCCACTTCAGTTTCATCAAGGAGGTGTCACTGCTTGCAGACCAGTCCATACACAGCACCACATCTGCTATGTTTTGAGACCGTACAGTGCATGATTTATAGTTGATGGATAAGTGGATGGATGACTAAGATCATAAGATGAGAGAATGTAAGAAGAGGGACCCATGGCTTGGACAGATATCTGACCTTCGCATTAGCCCAGTACACTGGTCAGACCTTGGGTGCCTACCTAATATTTTCTGTGCCATTATTATCATTCTATGAGAGAAAGAGAGAGAGAGAGTGTGTGTGTGTGTGTGTGTGTGTGTGTGTGTGTTTGACATGTCATTTATGATGAATTCCTATTCAGGTAAAACCAGGTGAAAATTAGTTAAATTGAAGTTAAATTTGAAGTCACGCTGACAACTGTTGCATGCAAGGCAAAATAACACATCCATAGATCCCCAAAACACACACACACACACACACACACACACACACACACACACACACATTCATGAAAAACAAAACAAAACAAAAACCTGTTGTTTTTATTCTCGTATTTTACCATTTCCAGTTTTTACTGCAGTTTGTTTACAAGGTGCTAAACTCAGGACATCAAGAAGCATTATGTAAAATACACATACAGAAATATGTATAATGACCGACCCTGTTATAAATTTCTGACCCCATCCCTTTTTTCCTCAATGATTTTTGGGAGAAAAAAAAACAAGCTGAAGGTACTATAACTTTTTACTCACCATCTAATCTGACAATGTAGGTAGTTTTTATGTAAGCTGTAGTGGCTCAGTGAAATGTTAAAAAATGAACAAGGAGGGAGAATTGAAAGGGGGGGTCCAGGGGGGGGGGGGGGGGGGGAGATGGGGAGGAATAGCAGCAGCAAGAAGAAAGAAAGAAAAGGAAGAGAACAAAATAATGGCATTGCACTCTGAAGTTGTGATCGTGTTACATGCAAGCAAATGATACTGACATGATGAAATCTCATGCAAACCTCTTGTAGTCTTAGTGAGAGCTGGCAGTCAATCTTTTGTCTGTCCAGTTAAACTTAGGGCAAAGTAATATCACACTCTTAGTCTTCACCAGTTGTATTCACATAATTCAGCATGGTAAGAGCTGTAAAGGTATCAGACTGACAAAAACAGTAGGGACAAAAATGGTTCTGGTTGTGTTTGGATGAGAAATCAACTTTACGTCAACTCGGTACCCAGGCTTGCATCAGATTTGCCATTTTCAACAAACGTTGTTTTTTTGTTGTTGTTTTTTGTATTTTTCTTGTGGGGGTGGAGGTGGGATGAAAAATCCACAGACTCTATCATGAATTTTTGCTTTTCCTCTGTGGGATTCTGTTGATGTAAGAAAGGAAATTTGGGGGATTCATTTGCTCTGTGAAAGCAGCCAGTTACTACTGCCAAGACTGGCCTGAAAGATGCATGGAAATGGGTGGGTGTTCTTATCCTTGAACAGCCAGCGAGCACAGTTCCTTCAACATGACAATACATTAAATGTGCTTTGTCTGTTCAAACAAACCAAATTTTCCCAACACAAGCAAAATAAGAAAAAACAAATTTGACATAGTTTTTTTTTCCTTCCTTCTCCTAAGGAACAACCTTTCTCTCTTTCTGTCTCTCTCTCCCCCCCCCCCCCCCCCCCCCCCCCCCCCCCCCCCCTTTACCCCCTTCTCTCTCTTTCTCTCACCCACATTCTGTCTTTCCTTTGCCATCCCTACCATCCCCTCTCTCCTTTCCACCACCCTCTCCCCTCCCCCCTTCACCTCCCCCCCCCCCCCCCACACACACACTTGCCACTGTTTTGTTATCTGTTTATGACACATATAAGAGGTAATACCACATTTTCATTGCTGTTATCCTTCATCTTTTGCATTGGTTTGTTTCAGGCTGGTAGAAAGATTCCTAATGGATGGATAGTATCCTTTTTGCACAAAGAAACCCAATTGGGAGAGTGCCATGTTACCAGCCTTCTGTTGGGTAATAAGAATTGAAACTATGATTAAAAGGTACCTCTTGTACTTAAAGATGATACTGTCATTTTCTATCAAACAATTACAGGCTACAACCAGCAAAAAAGATAAATAAATAAAAGTGCACAGATTTATTGGATAATGGTTTGCTGGCTAAAACAGTTCTTCCATGGCAAGTTAACTGATGTAGGAGACAAATGCATGCAGACTAGAAGGCCTTACAATGGTTGACATATTTTTAAAGTAGGTTAATGAAAGAGGTCTTATTGATTGAAGGTCAGCTACCTGCAGTGGACAGTTAAATGAATAGTTTCACCTTTCAGTGGTTGTCATGATGGTCTGTGGCAGACGCTTTTTGTCATCACTTCCTTGAGCTCTGTATCTGATGAGAGTGTGACACAAAGCAACAGACCAGGCGCCATCCATCATTCCCAAAGGGATTTCGCAGCATTGCAGGGCCTCCTCTGGTAGGGTGCCAGATGACGCCCAGAAACTGATGTCTGTGGAAAGCTGGTGGTGAGACTGTACCAGGATAAGCCTTGGTGTATATTATAAGGGAGTCAGAGTGAGTAGTGTGGTAGTGCTGCCTAGAAGGCACAGATGGGATAGTAGTAAACAAGTTCCTCCATGGCAAAATGACTGTTGCCTGCTGTTGTGCAATCCTTCACTGTGCCTGCCATGGAGCAGACCTAAGAAAGAGCAGAGTGCATATCAAATTTTAGCTTATTTTCTGCTGAGTGCATATCAAATTTTTGCTTATTTTCTATTTCCTTTCATTTCTCTGTTTTAAAATAGCAAAATGAAATTGTTTTCTCTTCTTACATTCCCTGCTTAAACAGATTTTTATATTATTAATTATTAAACTCAATAGAAGAAGAGTACTTTAATCGCATACATGTGGTTTTGTATGTCGTATGTGTTGGGTAGGTAGCGATGGACAGGTGAAGCGTACCTTGTTTCGCACCTTTCAGGTGGTCTTTCTTGTCGTTTTAACCTTAACTTGACTGCCAGCAAACCCCAGCAGTTGTCCACGTTTGCTCTGACACTCTTCAACCACAAAACCGAAGTCAACGGCCAGAAGGTGTCAGTGGGTGAGTGTCTCAACACACCTGTTGTAAATGAATTGACTTTGGGTTCTGGAATTTAATGTAATCGTGTTTGTATTCATGTTACTTGAATTTTAGAGGGAGGGGGAGATGCCATGCTTTACCTTGCTGATGTCACCTGAAAGTCCAGACAAACAGTTCTCTGGGGAGGATCTGACAATCACTTTTGGGGGAGGGGCGGTAGGGAAGTCACATGGTGTATCTGCCTTGTGGAGGTCATCAGCAGAACCTGGTGTGTACTGCCCTGATGTGGCCCTTTGCGGTCGGCTGGGCTATAAGCAACATTATCTTAACCTGGTGTGTTGTGGATGTCTTCCTTTTCTTTACTTTCCATTTTGAACACATCAATGGAGTTGTCTGTTCCTGTGATCCCCTAGGTTCAGCAGACCAAAAAGGTGTTTATGTAGAGCTGCTAAGATGGGAGAATAATCACCACGGACAGGGTAGAAAAATACCAGATTCTCTCTGTTACTTAAGACCTTTGTTTTTAACTGAATGACATGATGACAACTGCAGTGATTGATCAGAAAAACTAAAGGTAGTTATTTTTTAAAGACAAGGCAGACAAAATATAGCCGCAGAGCTCATAGTACTCTCAAGATGACTGCTTAGAAGGCGTACAGGTTTAATTTTTACCTGATAGTATGCTAATTCCATATTCTTCTCGTATTTTGATCATGATTTGACATGGTGCTTGAATGTAAAAGCATAATGTACACTTCTTTTATTTTATTAATGCAAGGAAAAGGGAAAGAAAAATGTAAGAAGAAGAAGAAAATGGATGTTAAATGTTTATTCTTTGAAAGGCAGGTCTGAACGGTGAAGAAGGCAGATTGTTCCTCCTGTGCTAGTGTGCCTTTATAGCGTATAGTTGTATTCTCTGTCCTGTTCACTGACGCAGTCCTGTGTGTGTGGTGGTGTGGGCAGATTTCTGGGACACGGCTGGACAGGAGCGCTTCAACAACATGCATCCTTCCTACTACCACCAAGCTCACGCCTGCATTCTGGTAACCACAGCTGGTGGATTAGTGCCTGTGTTTGTCCGTCATTTCATTCTCAGACCTACCCACCCATGCACGCTCTGGAATCCCTCAAATGCTTTTCTATAGATATTACTATGATGTACTGCTGAGCTTAAACATTATGCGGAACAGTTAAGTTCAACAACTTCCGGTAGCCACATCTGTTAGGTTAGTGCTGGCATTTGTGTGCAGTAGCATTACGGGTACCATACCTGTGGGAGTGCGCTAATGTTTGCATCTTTGTGTCCCATTCCATTCTAGTTTTGCCAGTTATCTGTTTATGACCTGTGCTTGTGTGTTCAGGTCCCATGTCATGTGATGACGTCTGTTCAACTGCATGCTATGAAGAAGAGGACTGTTTTTCTGCTCAGATACAGCTGACACCAGGGATCGAAGGTGGAGAGGAAAGGAAGGGAGGGGGTGGAAAGGATGAATGTGGCAGGTGGTAAGGATTTGACAGGTAAAAGTAATGATATAATCATGGCATGGGTCTTCAAGGTATGGTGATCAGTTCAACCAGATGCCGCTGCAGTGATAGAGCTTGTCTTCAAGGTATGCTGATCTGTTTCAAACCAGAATGCCGCTGCAGTGATAGAGCTTGTCTTCAAGGTATGGTGATCTGTTCAACCAGATGCCGCTGCAGTGATAGAGCTTGTCTTCAAGGTGTGGTGATCAGTTCAACCAGATGCCGCTGCAGTGATAGAGCTTGGAAGTTGTATTACTGGATTTACTGCTGTTGAAACAGTGCTCATGATTAACCACTACCAGCAATGAAATGCTCTGTAAAAATCAGTTTATAAGATTGTTGTGTGTGTGTGTCAGACAGAGAGAGCCAGACAGTTGATATGTGTGAGAGCTTGTTATGCATATTTGCATGTTGATCTGCCCTTGGCTGTTCACCTGCTCACCAGCTGGAGTGCACACCTTCATGCCGATGTTGTTGATGTGACACTGGTTGTGCAGGCCTTTGACAGCACACGGGGAAAATGACCTACAAGAACATGCCCAACTGGCTGAAGGAGCTTCGGGAGTTACAGGCCTGAAATTCCCTGTCTGTGTGCGGCCAACAAGATAGATGGTGAGTCCAACAAGATAGATGGTGAGTTGTACAATAGAGGAATACAGGGCTGACATTCCCTGTCTGTGTGCGGCCAACAAGATAGATGTGAGTTGTACAATAGAGGAATACAGGCCTGAACATTCCCTGTCTGTGTGCTGCCAACAAGATAGATGGTGAGTTGTACAATAGAGGAATACAGGGCTGACATTCCCCTCTGTATACTGCCAACAAGATAGATGGTGAGTTGTACAATAGAGGAATACAGGCCTGACATTCCCCTCTGTATACTGCCAACAAGATGGATGGTGAGTTGTACAATAGAGGAATACAGGCCTGACATTCCCCTCTGTATACTGCCAACAAGATGGATGGTGAGTTGTACAATAGAGTAATACAGGCCTGAAATTCCCCTCTGTATACTGCCAACAAGATTGGATGGTGAGTTGTACAATAGAGGAATACAGGCCTGAAATTCCCCTCTGTATACTGCCAACAAGATAGATGGTGAGTTGTACAATAGAGGAATACAGGCCTGACATTCCCCTCTGTATACTGCCAACAAGATGGATGGTGAGTTGTACATAGAGGAATACAGGCCTGACATTCCCTGTCTGTGTGCTGCCAACAAGATAGATGGTGAGTTGTACAATAGAGGAATACAGGGCTGACATTCCCTGCCTGTTTGCGGCCAACAAGATAGATGGTGAGTTGTACAATAGAGGAATACAGGGCTGACATTCCCTGCCTGTTTGCGGCCAACAAGATGGATGGTGAGTTGTACAATAGAGGAATACAGGCCTGAAATTCCCCTCTGTATTCTGCCAACAAGATAGATGGTGAGTTGTACAATAGAGGAATACAGGCCTGACATTCCCTGTCTGTATACTGCCAACAAGATAGATTGGTGAGTTTGTACAATAGAGGAATACAGGCCTGACATTCCCTGTCTGTATACTGCCAACAAGATAGATGGTGAGTTGTACAATAGAGAATACAGGCCTGACATTTCCCTGTCTGTATACTGCCAACAAGATAGATGGTGAGTTGTACAATAGAGGAATACAGGCCTGACATTCCCTGTCTGTATACTGCCAACAAGATAGATGGTGAGTTGTACAATAGAGGAATACAGGCCTGACATTCCCCTCTGTATACTGCCAACAAGATGGATGGTGAGTTGTACAATAGAGGAATACAGGCCTGACATTCCCCTCTGTATACTGCCAACAAGATAGATGGTGAGTTGTACAATAGAGGAATACAGGCCTGAAATTCCCTGTCTGTGTGCGGCCAACAAGATAGATGGTGAGTTGTACAATAGAGGAATACAGGCCTGACATTCCCTGCCTGTGTGCTGCCACCGATCATTTTCACCTCACTTCATCAAAACATGGCAAGGCAGCCCACCACGTTACATGTCGGATCCCTGTGCCGCTGACCCAGAGCCAAGTACAACGGGGTCAAACTGATGTCAAAGATTGTTTTTGTACACCTGTTTGTCAACAACAAACAGACCTTTCCAATCATTTAAAAGCATGCAGAGGAAATGCTGAAATGAAAAGCAGCAGAAAGATTAAGAGAGAGAAACTCTGGAAAAAAAAAAAGAGTCATATCAGTTTTAAACAAAGTAAGGCTTTGAAGATTTTCCAGTTCTGAAATTTGCCTCAATAAGTGTTCCTGTGACTTGACACTGTGAAGGCCGTCACCGCAAGGGACGTGCTGATCATGACCGTTCCTGTGTCCTGGATTCCCTATTTTTTGCCGGTATATTCTCAGACCTAAGTCTCATTTGGACAGAAGCCCTTTTTATCAGTTTTCTGATAAAACACATTTCATTTTCAGCAACTCCAAACATTACGAGATAGCTCTTAAAGTTGTGTCTCTGTGTGTGTGCCATTTCAGTTTTTAAGAAAAGTACTGCAATTGGCAGCAGCTGTTGCTGAAATTGCTTATGAGGGTGTTAACAGTTGGTTGGTTGTGAAACCAAGGGAAGCAATCCAGAAATACCTTGCATGCATGCCGTCATCAAGATGGATGGCGAGTGACACAAAAAGGAGTACATACCTAAGGTAAGCCGTCTGTATGCTGCCAACAAGGTAGCTGATAAGTTGCACAATGAATGAATAACAGACATGAAATAGGTCTTTGTGCTTCCAACGAGACGGTCAGCTTCGAAACCATGGAAGAACACAGAGAAAGAGGGCGCTTGTTGGACGTTAGTGTCGGTCTTTGTGCATATTGCTAACTGAGACTGCTTTCATTTCCATGGATAGATTTGTGTTACATTAGCTTTTTTCTCTATTTTTTTTCTTGCAGATCTTTCTGATTTTTTTTTTTTTTTTTTTTGTCAATGTCGATCCTTTCTAACATACATAATATATGGTTGGAACTTCTTGTTTGGAAGTACTGTTAATACTTACAAAGAGAGTGGATATTAAACCTGATAGGGTAGATTTAATGAACACATATCTGCCAATTACGGGGGGGAAAGTTACCGGGTTTGGGAAATTCGGAAAACCCTTTTAATTTGGGAAAATTTAAACAAATGGGAAATTTTCCCTTTTTTTAAAAAAAAATTTTTTTTTATTCCGTTCCTTTTTCCCCGCCCCGCAACTCCACAAACCGAATAAAATTTTTCGATTTTCGCGCCGTTCCCGTTTTTTATCCGATTGACCGCCCCAAAGGGTTGGGTTTCCGTTTTTTTTTTTTTTTTTTTTTTTTTTTTTTTTTTTTTTTTTTAATAATTCACCTCCCTCACCCCTCCACTCAACATTTTCCTTCTTTTTTCCCCCCGCCCCAAATTCATCCCCAACAAAATCTAGCAAAGTTTTTTACTTAAAAAAAAAATTAAAAACAATTTCATGTTTTACAAATATATAAGTTTTTTAATAATAAAGAGACAGTTTAAAATTTTTCCTATGACATTTTCTTTATGTTCTTTGTTTTTAAAGGAATGAAGGGGAGAACGATTTTGGCATAACTGACAAAAAAGTATTTTTTTGGAATTATAAAATTTAAAGCAGGAAAGTATTAGAAAAGGGGTTTTTTTTTTTCAAAATTTTTTCATTTTTTAAAAACAAACAAGCCACACACACAAAAAAAAAAAGGGACATATGTACATAAAAAATTTTGTTCAAGAACATGGAAGAATCCGACCTTTAAAGGGAAAAACCAAACACAAAAGTACACACACACACCCCCCCCCCCCCGAAAAAAAAAAAAAAAAATCGCAGACACACGCACAAAAAATACCTAAAAATTGTAAGCGGGATAGGGCAAAAATTTTACCACACACACACTCCATACAGTAAAAAATGTAAAAACCTCAAAAAAAAAAGGAAAATACCAAGGGGTGGCGGGGGTTAAGGCTAAAGAAGAGAAAAAAAAAAAAAATAAAAAAGGGAGGGGAAATAACTGCAAGAAAATGGATCTTTGGGAAAGGCAAATTTAAAGTTGGAAGATCACTACTAACTCTTCCTTTCTCAGCAAATGTAGCATTATTTAGGTTGGGAACCAATTGGGGACTATGTGCAAAAGCACCCAAACAAACAAACAAGCAAAAAAAAAAAGTCACAATAAAGCGGGAAATGAAAAAGGGGAATAGGGAAACCTTTTTTGGTAAAATTTAAAATCTAAAACCAAAGTTCAAAAAGGCTAAGTTTTTTTCCCCAATTTAAATCTAAAAAGTTTAAAGGGGTTTGGAAGGAAAACTGAAGGTCTGGTGGTTTTTTGCATTTTTCCCATTTGTAAACATAAAACTTAGCAAACAGCAGAAAAAAAAAGTTAAGAACTTTGTCTTTTTTCCACTTTTTTGTTTGACCCCAAAAACAGAACAAACTTTTTCTCAAAAACCAGTTTAGCGCATTTCTGACATTTTTTCCTTTAAGCGGGTTTTGAAGTTTTCCCAAAAACCGCTGCACAATATTGCAGTCAAAAAAGCAAATTTTAAATTTGCCCTGTTGTTCATGATCACAAAATTTTACATAATGGTGAATCAAAATTTGCATTGAAATGGGTATTTCGGGGTTTGGAGCAATCTAGGTAGAATCGACATTGGAACCATCAACGGGCCGTCGAAAAAACTTTATAACTAAAAGGGAATATTTTTTTTTCCTTTAAAGTTTTAAAAAAAGATTATTCCATTTATAAATTTGCAGCAGGAAGGATTAATTTTAAAATTTTTTTTTGTACATATTTGTTGCCTTTTTTAATGCAAAACCCAGGTTTTTTGGGGCAAACCCAGTTTTTTTTTTGGGTTTTTATGAAATTTTAAAGTTTTTGGCAATATTTTCCCCGAAGGGGCATTCTTTAAAATCCCTTTATAAAAGAAAAAATTTTGGGCTTATCCCTTGATTTTTAAATTTAAAAATTCAGGGAAGGGCCCCATCCAATCCCCATTTTCATTAACCCCAATTTTTTTAATGAAGAAAATGCCAAAATTTAAAACCATTCCTGTATGAAAAAAAACCCTTTTTTTATTTTCTTAAAATTTTAACATTGTAATGAAAACACTCTGACAAAAAATCTTTTAACTGTAGTGGGATGCACTTTTTTCCACATTTTTCTTGTGTTTTCATCACATCATTCCAAATGGGTTATTGAAAACTTGCTTAATAACTTTAAAAAAATTCAAAACCAAAGTTTTTTTTTTTGCCCAAACTTAGGGAACATAAAATGGAAAATTTCCTCGCCAACCCGACTAAAAAAATTAATTTTCTAAACCCAAATTTTAAACTTAAATCGAAGAAAAAAAATTTTTTTTACTTTTAACTTTTTTTAATCCCCTTCACAGAAACTGCTTTTGAAAAACAGATTTTTATTTTTAACTTTTTTACCATTCCATAAGAAACTTTTGGAAATTTTTTTTTTTCAAAAGCAACAATAAAACCCCTCGGGGGGGTCTGGTGGGTTTAAATCAATAAATGAAAATTTTGGGGGGGGGGTTGGGGGGGGGGGGGTTTTAAAAAAGGGTTTTTTTTTAAAAGGGGGGTTTTAATTTTTTGTTTTTTTTTTTGGGGGGGGGGGGGACTTTTTTTTAAAAAATTTTTTATTTTTTTAATTTTGGGTAAATTTATTAGGGGGGGTTGGGGTATTTGAAAAAATTTTTGGGGAAAGCCCTGGTCCCCTTTTTTGGGGGCCCCAAAAATTCAATTCCCCCTTTTTTTTCGGCCCCCAACCAAACAGGGGGAAACTTGTAAAAATTGATTTTTAAAACCAAAAATTGGGAAAATTAGAAAGGGGACAGATCCCCGCCTCATTAAAAAAACTTTCTAAAAACCATCTAGACTTAAACAAAGCCCCCATCAGAAAAGTGACAGAATTTGTTTCCTTGTTAAAAACCTTAAAACCCTTTAATACTCATTAGACGAAAAATAAGACAAAAAACCTCAGCACAAATTGGGTATGGGAAAAGGGGGATGAGGGGTCCCCCTTCTCACCCCCCTAAATGGGGAAAAAACCAGGGAGAAACTGACCTTTTTTTCCCCAGAAATAAAAGTAGAAATTTTGAAAAAAAATGTTTTTATCCAATTAAAACCCGGGCCCAAAACTTAAAAAATTTTTAAAGGCAGTTATGAAAGAATGACCATGAGACGCTATCGAACGCCTTCTCAAAGTCAACTAAAAAGAGCTTTCCGGGAATATTTTCCTTATCAGTGTACAATAAAATGCAAAAAACATAAAACAAAATTTTCTCTCCAAAAAATCTCCCCTTCCCAAAAAACCCTTTGACTCTCTGTATAATGTTTTTGGGAAAAACACTTTTTTAAACGATTGCAAAACAACAGAAGCTAAACTTATATGTGGTGTTCAACAAAGAGATGGGGCGCCAAATTTTTTCCCCAAATCTTTCGGCTTTTTCCCCCTTGGGGGTAAAAAATTAAAGTTCCCGTCGCTGGTAGGGATAATTGGGCCTTTTCAAAACCTTCATTAATTTAACGTACAAGGAAATTCCAATTCTGCAAAGAAAAAAAATTTTAAAAAAATTTAAAATGTAAAACCCCTTTGGGCCCCCGGGGTCTTCAAAATTTTTTTTCTGTTTCCCGACATAGCTGGGCCCCTTCTAGTGTAATTTAATCCCTCTAAAGAGGACTCTCCCCCCCGGGGGTAATACTGGAGCATCCGGAAGGGTCTTCAGAAAAAATTCATAACAGTTACATCTCTAAAACTGGAAAATTTTCTAAAATTTTTTTTTTCTCAAGGAGGGTAGTTTTTTTTCTCAGAAATAACTGAACCAAACCCTCCTTTTCCAAAAAAAAGGGGAAAAGATTTTTCAAAAAATTTCGATTTTCAAATTGCAAAAATATTTATTCACTTTTTCCCCTTTACTTTGCCAGCGAAATCCTGTGCCATTGCCATACCCTTTAATCTGTGATTTTCCCGAACTCTTGCGTTCTGTTTTTAGTTTTCCAAATGAGGAATAGGTTTTTTCTTGAAAAATTTTGTTCGATGTTTTTTATTTTTGTTTTTTATTTAAGTTCTCTTTTAGTATTTCCCTTTTTTTTTTTTATAAATACTATAAAAAATTTTTTTGCCTCTTATTTTTAAGATTAATGCCAAAAAAGAGCTGATCTGAAATTTTAAAAGAGAGGTTTTCATTTAACAATTTTAGCATATTTTTCTAAGTTTTAACCGGGAATCATACTGTTTTTTTGAAATCGCAGATCCAAACTCTCTAATTTTTCCCAAACATATTGCTTACTCTTTAAAAAACTTTGTTGAATTTCCAAAAAGGTCTGTCACGTTTGAAATTAACTTTTTTTAAAAACAATGTGCAAGAAAAATGAACGGATCGATATCCCCCGGACTATGCAAACCCTCATTAAAATTTCCCTCATTTTTCTTTACTGATTTATAAAGTAGTCAAGTCTTGCCTGGGTTTAAAAAAGTTTTTAAAATTTTCCCCCCCCTGTTTTATTTCTTTTTTTGGGGATTTCTCTGTAAACCCTCGAAAAAGATTTTTTTTAGTCCCTTATATCATTGATTTTTGCTCCGGGGGTTTTTGGGCCCATTGGGGGACCTTTTATAATTTCTAACATCCAATTTTTTAAATTTAAAGGGGACAATTCCCCGTCTTTCCTTTAAAATTTCCTTTTTGGTTGCCCAAAGCTCTCAAAAAGTTTCCCCAAACACTATCGAAAAATTCGGGGCAACACCACCACTAGGCCCTTTTAAGTTTCCCCCAAAGGGAAAAACCTTTTTTTTTAAAAATTGAAAATTTTATAAAATGTAAAAAACCATGCTTTTCTCTTATAACATCATGTATCTTGTACTCAAAGTTTTTATTAAAAAGAAAACCACACCATTCTTGTTTAAATTTTGTACCACACAGCCATACTTATATCCCCCGCCCGGGGTCGGGTAAAATTCTCATTTTCTTCCTTTAATGTGTCTCTTGAAGACAATAAACATGAGCTTTTTTTTCTCAAAAAATCAAAAAACATTTTTTCCCTTTTTTTTCTATTTTTTTATACCCTTGCAAAATTTAAAGAACAAAATTTTTAAAAGAAATACCGGGCCATTTTGGGGGTTTTGGTAGGGGAAAATTTTTTGTAGTAAACAATAATAAAAGTAAAGAAAACTCCAAAAATGGCGCTAACTTTTAAAATACACCCTTTGAAATACAGTGATGTCACACATCCCCAAATTTTTAAAGAAGCTTTCCCCGGCCTAAAACCTTTCCCAAAGTAATAATAAGCAAGTTTTCCCCAACCATCTTTTGTATCAACATCCTATAAAAAGCCAAAAAAAGTGAAACCCCCAGAACCCCGTTTCAAAACTCACTCTACACACAAGCCTTTCCAAATTTATACGAAGAAAAAGAAAAGGGAAGTTCAACATAAAAGGGCCAACTTACAAAGCAATGCAAAAAACTGCAAAATACACACACAAAACCAAAACCCGTTTTTAAAGGGGCCCAAACCCCCCAACTCCAAACAAGCAAATTTAAGCCTACTACTATTAAACCCACTACTAAAAATAGCAAACGCGATGAAAAAAAAACCGCCCTCGAAAAGCTCATGTCATAACATCTTCTATGACTGTCCCAACACGTGATCAAATATTTTCTATTTCCCCTTCCTTTCAATCACATTAACTGGGGAGTAAAGACCAAAACTAACATAAAAGGAAGAGAAAAAAAAAGGAAAAAAAAAAAAAGAAAAAAAAAAAAATTTTGGGCCAAAAAGGCTGGTTTTCTTTTCCCCTTTCCTTTTCCCCCCAAATACCCTCGACCCCAAAGGGCTGCTCCCCTGACTTTCCCCAAACCCCCAAAAAACCCTTTACCCCCAGATGGAAACCAAACAAAGTCGGGGGGGGGGGGGGGGGGGGGGGGGGGGGGGGGGGGGGGGGAAAGCCAAAAGGGATTTTTCGAAAAACCCCACAGAAACAAATTTCATCAAGTGCTTCTAAAAACAAAAACCCAAAATTCCCCCCCCGGGGGGGGGGGGGGGCCCCCCTTTTTCACTTTCGATTTTTAACAGAAAACAATCACCCCGCGGGGTTTAAATTTAAATTTTGGGCTACTTACCCGTTTTGAAGGGCCGGCGACCCAATGCCAAAGGGAAAAAGGGAAAGTGACGCGTGGCCAAAACAAAAGAAGAAAGAAACAATCTAATGCAGTTGCCTGAATTCGGCAAGAGATTTCACAGTCGAGATTCGTCCGGTCACAGTCTTCACCACCACTGCACCGTTCTTCGTCCACGCCTGCTGGCAAATGTCCCTCTCGTTCCGCACTGAACATAGCAGCTGATAGGCCCGTGGGGTCAGATCTTCCACCATAGTGACCCCGGTTCCTTTCAACTTCTTGCGCGCGTAGAGCACAGAGTCCCTAATCCGACGGGAAACAAACCGAACAATAATCCCGCGGCAAGAGTTTTTGGAAGCACTGGAACCCTGCTTGTATCCGACCCTATGCACAGCCTCAAAGTCTTCTCTCTTCACCTCGATGTTCAGCTTCCGGTTGAACAGAGAAAGCACCTTCTCCTCGCACTGTACCCCCGTCTCGACGGCCCCGCTCTCCCCTTCCTGCACCCCGTAGATGCGCAGGTTGTTCCTCCGTACGTAGGCGGAAACGTCCTCGGAACGACGATCGGCCAGCTCTGCAAGGTGCCGTACCTCAGCAAGCTGGGTGGCCGTCTGCTGCTCTCGCTTCCGGGCATCGGTCAGCTCTCGACGAAGCTTCTCGTTCTCAGTCTGGACTGAGAACAGGGCAGCCCTCAGCTCCTCCACCGTATGAGCCAGCTTGGCAAGTTCAGCTCCATTAGCGCAGAGTTTTGCCATCAGATCGGCATTCGTACAGCGCTGGGGTTCCTCTTGCCGGTGAGAATCGCTTGGTTTCCGTTTTGTTTTCGCCAGTGCCTGTGACCACCACACGTGTTCCTTCGCCTGTTTCTTCTATGTGTTGGATGCTTTCGCGGAAAAATCGCGATGCCTTACATAAATGAAGGCGACAAGCAAGCCAGTGAAGTGGATGGCGGCGTAAAAAACAAATGGAGGTGGAATTGGCTGGACGAGAGAGGCCCAAACAAAGACGGCGAAATCGGCAAAGGGAGGAACATCGTGTGTGGTGTCGGAAAACGGAAAGGCCCGGAGAGTGTTTTTGCGTCGCGTGCGGGAAGGTTATCAAATACAGCAGCACTGGAAAAAGGCTGCTTTTGGACCATTCCAAGCATCCCCATCTCAATTCCCATGTATATCCTCGGGATGTTGCACTTGAAAAAGACAAAGTCTCTGAAACCCCTGGCATAATGTGGTCCAATATTCATGGGAAGTGTCTCCCTCGTGTCCCTGAGACAGGATGGGGACCAAACCACTTTGTGGTTTGTCTGCCGAAGCAGGTACCTAAGGTCAGCCTTGAGAGAAAAGGAATCTGTAAAAGAAAATCAGTCACAAAAGAGTCTGATATAAGAAGTTTCTTTTCCAAAAAACGTAGCAAAACTGAATAATGTTGTGCAGATGCTTTATTATTCATGATGTTTGTCAGCTAAGCCCACAAAGCATCTTTATTAATTGATGCATTTCTTGATTAATTATCTGTATTTTGACTTTCATTTAAGTTAAAGTTCTAGCTCTGAGACTTTTTTTTTAATTATGACTTTCATTCAAGTTAAAGTTCAAGCTCTGAGTCTGAGATTGGAATGAATGGACAAGTAGCCAAACCTTCACAGGTCACAAATGCTGTATCTGCTCAGGTACAAGTTATAATTATAATTTGTTACTGTATGTGAACCTGTATTAAAAATCAAGCTACTTTTGTAACTGATCATTGATGTATGCTTTTAGTTAAGAAACTGTACTCTAAAGAGTTGGATCTTGGTGTGTTCTATAATCATATACTGTAGATGTCTAGTTTTATGTGGAGATATATCTCAAGTGATCATTTGTGCATGAACTCATAGCATGTAAATCATTAATTTTTTTTTTTTTTTTTTTTTTTTTTAATATTAATTTTGTCATATTTTTATGAATAAATGATTTGGTAATACTGATAGAAAGGTTATTTGTATATTGCTGAAAGTTTTGTATGAGCATGAAAAGGGAGGAGAAAGTGATTCACATGTCTCAATCCTTATACATCTTGTAAATTTTATTCTACAGAGAAATCAAATTAATCAGTCAACTCTGTGGAATCACATTTATAGGCTGTGTGAGGATTAAAATTTAAGTGAATATTGGTTATGTCATCCATGTTGGATCAGTGTGTGTGTGTGTGTGTGACTGTTGACTCGAGTGTAAGGGTTTATTTGTGTTAATAATGCAGTATTGAAATTATGGAAATATGGAAATCTTAAGACTTACTGTATGGTCAAGTGAAGTTAACCTTTTTACCTAAAATAATTGGTACTCATATTATTGGTATTTTTTAGCTGGAAATAGCATGAAATTGCTCCAAATGGTAGTACAATTTTAAAATTTGCTTCAGCTTTGCGCCCCCTGAACCCCCACAAGGGGGCGCTGCCCCTTGACCCCGCCAGGGGGCCTCTGCGGCCCCCTGGACCCCCGGCATACATTTTCCTTATTTTCAGGATTCCCAACTTTCCCCCTGCAATTAGGTTTAAGCATAAAAGAAAACACGTCCTGTTGACACCTTGATGTGTTTGTTGTTTCAGTGGACCCCAGTGTGACGAAGAAGAGTTTCAACTTTGCCAAAAAACACAACATGCCATTCTACTTTGTGTCTGCCTCGGACGGAACCAATGTGGTAAAGGTAACGTCAGGGCAACATGCCACTCAACTGTTTGTTTCTAGCGATGGAACTAATGTGATGTGGGTAAAGATAACACAACATGCTATTCCACTGTGTGTCTGCCTCTGATGGAATGAATGTGATGAAGGGAAAAACAGCACAACATGCCAGTATATTGTGTGTTTCCTGTGATGGAATGATTGTGGTGAAGGTAGCATAACATAGCATTTATTTTGGGAGAATCGTCTGCCTTTGCAATTAAGTGGTTTAGGGATCTGTTTTGAGAACGATGTGAATTAGTTTAGAAAATAAGGGGGAAAGAACGGGACAGGGAGTGGAGGAGGGTTATATGTCTGCAGTTTTTTGTTTGTTTGTTTTTTTGGGTGGGAGGGGCAGGGGAGGGAGAGAGGGCAGTTGCAGGCAGGACCTCGGATCACAATCTGATTATCAGTGGGTTAAGTTTTGTGTATTTTGTCATTGAAATCAGTGCTGTTTGGAAAATGAAACCTCGTTGAAAGTAGTGTGGCTTTGACTACATTGAATGCCCAGTTAAAAGGAGTTTGGATGTGGCTATGCAGTTAAAAGGAGTTTGGATGTGGCTGTGCAGTTAAAAGGAGTTTGGATGTGGCTGTGCAGTTAAAAGGAGTTTGGATGTGGCTATGCAGTTCAGTTTGTTTCGTTTATAGCCCAGCTGATGGCAAGTGACCATATCAGTTTCCCACAAATAATTCACACACAAAAAATATACTCACACACAACTCATCAAAGCAGATTTTCTGAAGTATGCCCTATCAAATACTTTGTTAGAATTAGTTTGGACTTGATCATACTAAATACGCCACCAGAAATGGCTTAGAATTGTTGGCCTGGATGTAGCTGTGCCAAATAACCAGTGCAGTGTGCTTGGCAGTGTGTCTGCAGGCTGAGAGAATATGAGGAACTCGTTACAGTGTTTAGCTGTAGTGATTGTATTCGTGATCTTTCCTGCCCCCCCCCCCCCACCCCTTCTCTCACCCCCCACACCCAGTCTCCCTTCCCCTCTTTCAGTCCTACAGTTCCTGTGATACAGCTGACCAAAGCATGTCTCCCTTCCTCTCTTTCAGTCCTACAGTTCCTGTGATACAGCTGACCAAAGCATGTCTCCCTTCCCCTCTTTCAGTCCTACAGTTCCTGTGATACAACTGACCAAAGCATGTCTCCCTCCCTCTCTTTCAGTCCTACAGTTCCTGTGATACAGCTGACCAAAGCATGTCTCCCTTCCCTCTTTCAGTCCTACAGTTCCTGTGATACAGCTGACCAAAGCATGTCTTCCCCTCTTTCAGTCCTACAGTTCCTGTGATACAGCTGACCAAAGCATGTCTTCCTTCCCTCTTTCAGTCCTACAGTTCCTGTGATACAGCTGACCAAAGCATGTCTTCCTTCCCTCTTTCAGTCCTACAGTTCCTGTGATGCATCTGACCAAAGCATGTCTCCCCTCTTTCAGTCCTACAGTTCCTGTGATACAGCTGACCAAAGCATGTCTTCCTTCCCTCTTTCAGTCCTACAGTTCCTGTGATACAGCTGACCAAAGCATGTCTCCCTTCCCTCTTTCAGTCCTACAGTTCCTGTGATACAGCTGACCAAAGCATGTCTCCCTTCCCTCTTTCAGTCCTACAGTTCCTGTGATGCATCTGACCAAAGCATGTCTCCCTTCCCTCTTTCAGTCCTACAGTTCCTGTGATACAGCTGACCAAAGCATGTCTCCCCTCTTTCAGTCCTACAGTTCCTGTGATACAGCTGACCAAAGCATGTCTCCCTTCTTTCAGTCCTACAGTTCCTGTGATACAGCTGACCAAAGCATGTCTCCCTTCCTCTCTTTCAGTCCTACAGTTCCTGTGATGCATCTGACCAAAGCATGTCTCCCCTCTTTCAGTCCTACAGTTCCTGTGATACAGCTGACCAAAGCATGTCTCCCTTCCCTCTTTCAGTCCTACAGTTCCTGTGATACAGCTGACCAAAGCATGTCTCCCTTCCCTCTTTCAGTCCTACAGTTCCTGTGATACAGCTGACCAAAGCATGTCTTCCCCTCTTTCAGTCCTACAGTTCCTGTGATACAGCTGACCAAAGCATGTCTTCCTTCCCTCTTTCAGTCCTACAGTTCCTGTGATACAGCTGACCAAAGCATGTCTTCCTTCCCTCTTTCAGTCCTACAGTTCCTGTGATACAGCTGACCAAAGCATGTCTCCCTCTTTCAGTCCTACAGTTCCTGTGATGCATCTGACCAAAGCATGTCTCCCTCTTTCAGTCCTACAGTTCCTGTGATACAGCTGACCAAAGCATGTCTTCCCTCTTTCAGTCCTGCAGTTCCTGTGATGCAGCTGACCAAAGCATGTCTTCCCTCTTTCAGTCCTACAGTTCCTGTGATGCAGCTGACCAAAGCATGTCTTCCCCTCTTTCAGTCCTACAGTTCCTGTGATGCAGCTGACCAAAGCATGTCTCCCTTCCCTCTTTCAGTCCTACAGTTCCTGTGATGCATCTGACCAAAGCATGTCTCCCCTCTTTCAGTCCTACAGTTCCTGTGATGCATCTGACCAAAGCATGTCTTCCCTCTTTCAGTCCTACAGTTCCTGTGATGCAGCTGACCAAAGCATGTCTTCCCCTCTTTCAGTCCTACAGTTCCTGTGATGCAGCTGACCAAAGCATGTCTCCCTTCCCTCTTTCAGTCCTACAGTTCCTGTGATGCAGCTGACCAAAGCATGTCTCCCTTCCCTCTTTCAGTCCTACAGTTCCTGTGATGCATCTGACCAAAGCATGTCTTCCCCTCTTTCAGTCCTACAGTTCCTGTGATGCAGCTGACCAAAGCATGTCTCCCTTCCCTCTTTCAGTCCTACAGTTCCTGTGATGCAGCTGACCAAAGCATGTCTCCTTCCTCTCTTTCAGTCCTACAGTTCCTGTGATACAGCTGACCAAAGCATGTCTCCCTTCCTCTCTTTCAGTCCTACAGTTCCTGATACAGCTGACCAAAGCATGTCTGTCGGCTTATAGGAATGGTTTTCAGTTTATGTTGGTGTGATTTATATGCTATCATTCTCACACAAAGATGCTAATTGAACAGAATAAATCTTACACACATGCGCACACACAGACAGTGGCTGTTGCATTGGGTGTAACATTGTTGAGAAAACGCTACCAAGCTTATGCAAAATAGTCCCCAATTAATCAAAAAATAACAGATCTCCTTTCCTTGTAAAGTTGTACCGAGAATGTGTATTTCAAGTAGGCATGTGTCGGGTTTAACAAACTATTTACTGGGTCAGTACTGACAAGCCTAGTATGTCATGGAAACAGGGTTGAGGCATGATCTTCTCCATAAGAGGTCAAAGTATTGGGGGGAAAGCAAGGTGGCTACAAAATCATCAGCCTCACAGTCCACCTGCAGATCTGACATTGGTGTCTCTGTTTGGCCCCAGATGTTCAAAGACGCCATCAAAGCGGCCACCAAGTACAAGAGCAACCCCACAGACATCATGGATGAGATCATGCAGGAGCTGGAGGTGAGGCACTCTGTCATGTAGCACCATTCTCTTTCACAGAAAAACTCTTGTTGGAACATGAAATCCCAGTCCACTCTTCTGAGAAGGGCAGGCCCTCCTGTGTCTGTGTGGTAGATGAGATGAAAAGAAACCCCTTGAAGACTGCTGACGTGCTTAGACATCTCCCTGACAGCAGAATGTGGCTGCCTTCATGGTGGGATTACAACTGGTCACATACACAGAAAAATGTAGCCTGTGCTGAATCTCGGGGTTGTTGCCGGAGGAAGTACCAGAGAAGCTCACTGAATGCTGGCAGTTTTTACATGTGGGCCTGGGCTCCTGTCACTGTGGTATTCCTTGTCTGCTAGGCAGCTGTACACTGTGTTCAGAGATGGTAACATGGTTCATGATGTGATACTGTCGTTTCTAGAGAGTGCTGTGGTAGTACTGACCTGTCCCATAGAGAGCAAGGGGTTTGTGTGTTCATGACGGAAACCTAGTGTGGCAGTACTGACCTGTCCCATAGAGAGCAAGGGGTTTGTGTGTTCATGACGGAAACCTAGTGTGGCAGTACTGACCTGTCCCATAGAGAGCAAGGGGTTTGTGAGTTCATGACGGAAACCTAGTGTGGCAGTACTGACCTGTCCCATAGAGAGCAAGGGGTTTGTGAGTTCATGACGGAAACCTAGTTGAGCTAGTGACAGACTAAGGGCAATAACTCTTGGGCTAGCACTGCTGTACCTTCATCAACATCCAGATGTCTTGTCATACCTTAGTTTCAAAGGGAGGTGACTGCATGTGGAAATTTTAAACAAATTATAAAGAGAGATTGTAATTATTCCACTGGACAAAAGAGACAGACAAATCACAAGATAAAACATGACACATTTTGACCTCTGTGGTCTTCTTCAGGTAAGGTAAACATTCAGGACAACGAAAACGAAGAATAAACAATCACTTATCTTCTCAAATTGGGCGCAAGATGGACATTGAAGCTAGTTAAATGTGTCTTACAAGGGGTTTTTTTCTTTTTCTTTTTTTTTACAAAGCCCTCCAGATATTGAACAGAACAACACCCCCACTACAAATCCTTTAAGTTTAAGTGTAACCATAGAAACACTCGTATCGCCATCCCTACTGCACACCCATTTCCTTGGGTTTTTTTGTTTTTCAGAACTTTGAACTGGAGACAGGGAAGGACAAGGTGGAGGGGGAGGAGGCAGCAGGAGGAGACAACTCTGCAGCCTCCTCCTGAGAGCAGCTCCGCAGCTAGTCCACATCGCATCATTTGTATCCCACCGCATCACCATTGGCATGGCACTGGGCCGGGGGTTTGCTTGCACGCGTGTCCAGAGGAAAGGGGGCGTGGGGTGACGTGTTATCACCACACAGCTAGAGCTTGACGCTGCTGGGTGGTTTGCGTGTTTGTTTGTTTTTGAATTGTGAGGACAGTGCAGCCTCCAGATTCCTTCACATTGATTCTGGAATGATATTGGGTTATTTTGAAATGTCCATGGTTATTTCAAATTGTAGGGTTTGTTTCAGGCTGGCCCTCATGGGTAAAATGCTAGAGACACATTTTGAATTGTGGACTTTGTTTTTGTCTTTTGGTCGTAATAAAGTGGTAAAAAGACACTCAGAGAAATCAGTACCAAAATTTGTCTGTATCGTTTTTCCTGTTGTCTGTAATTTTTTTTTTCTTTTTAACGAATGAGATTTTCTTTTTAATGTTGATTTGTTAACTGAATCATCACATGCAGATTTCCTGTTACCTTTCTTGCCATTAAGCATTCATTTAAAAAAAAATTGTGAAAGATTGGTTTTAGTAGCATACAAAGATGTTGTGGGTTGACTTGGTGTAGGTCAGTACATTGATAATAACTGGCTCCCCGTCAATCATCAGAGAAGCTTGGAAAGGACCGACTGGTGTGTGGAGCATCTGTTGGACAATGTACATCATGTTCTTATGTCAGGAACATGAAGAAGACAGTGTAACTGAAAGCACAGTGAACAATGAATGAACACACAAAACAAGGCGTAGAGTAAGGCTGGTTTAGTTTACAGTATAAACTGGACTCTAGGATGTTCAGTAAGAATGTATTCCTCAGACCTTTCAAATGACTAATGGCAAAAATGCACATAACTCTTCACTTCAGATAGCTGTCAGGATGCACAGTGTTCCTACAGCATTAAAAACCAAGGGTCCGTGGGACTCTACATTAAAACATCTGAGGGTCTTTTGGTGAAACTGGAGGGTCCATGCTATTCAGATAAAAGTTTGAAGAAATTCTAAATTAGACAATAATGCTGCACCAACACGCTCATCCATTCTGCTACACCATGGAACACGGCACACAGAGATAAGACAGTAATGCTGCACCAACACGCTCATCCATTCTGCTACACCATGGAACACGGCACACAGAGATAAGACAGTAATGCTGCACCAACACGCTCATCCGTTCTGCTACACCATGGAACACAGCACACAGAGATAAGACAGTAATGCTGCACCAACACGCTCATCCATTCTGCTACACAGCACCACGGAACACAGCACACAGAGATAAGACAGTAATGCTGCACCAACACGCTCATCCGTTCTGCTACACCATGGAACACGGCACACAGAGATAAGACAATAATGCTGCACCAACACGCTCATCCGTTCTGCTACACCATGGAACACGGCACACAGAGATAAGACAGTAATGCTGCACCAACACGCTCATCCGTTCTGCTACACCATGGAACACGGCACACAGAGATAAGACAGTAATGCTGCACCAACACGCTCATCCGTTCTGCTACACCATGGAACACAGCACACAGAGATAAGACAATAATGCTGCACCAACACGCTCATCCGTTCTGCTACACCATGGAACACAGCACACAGAGATAAGACAATAATGCTGCCACAACACGCTCATCCATTCTGCTACACCATGGAACACAGCACACAGAGATAAGACATTGATGCAGCACCAACACGCTCACACATTCTGCTACACCATGGAACACAGCACACAGAGATAAGACAATGATGCAGCACCAACATGCTCATCCATTCTGCTACACCATGGAACACAGCACACAGAGATAAGACAATAATGCAGCACCAACATGCTCATCCATTCTGCTACACCATGGAACACAGCATACAGAGATAAGACAATGATGCAGCACCAACACGCTCACACATTCTGCTACACCATGGAACACAGCACACAGAGATAAGACAATAATGCTGCACCAACATGCTCACACATTCTGCTACACCATGGAACACAGCACACAGAGATAAGACAGTAATGCTGCACCAACACGCTCACACATTCTGCTACACCATGGAACACAGCACACAGAGATAAGACAGTAATGCTGCACCAACACGCTCATCCGTTCTGCCACAAAACACCATGGAACACAGCACACACAGATAAGTAACAAAAGAAACTTTCCCTGATGGGAGCTGCTTTCAAACCAAACGCAACAGAAGCAAACCAAAATGGGTAAAACATGAGGGTCCTTGGGTGAAATCTAAGATTCTGTACTATTCAAATAAAAATTTGAAGAAATTCTTAATTAGACAGTAAGACGAGGAATAAGTCAATCTCTTCAAGGAAGACAGAGACTGACTTGCGTCCGGCAAGGTTTTTTTTAGTGGGCAAGTGCCAGTGAATCATAAGCGTGATTGCCTCTTTCATGCAGCCAGTCTGAAGACTTGAATACTCAGGGGCCACATCGCTTAAGTTGAAGGGTGACCGCATTCAACAACATAATTGAGTTGCGGCATAGTTTGCAGCTTTTGACTTTGAGCAGCAAAGAGGAGTCATGACTGAAAAAAAAAAATGTGTGTGCTGGTGACCCTGAGTGTGCCCCCAGTTGTACATGATCAGGAACATTACTGTAGGTCTTGATTTGTGTGTTCAGTCATCATGTCAGTGTCTGTGGTGGAAAGGTAGGCACACACATCTCCGTTCACCATGGAATGGCTTAGTATCGGGCCGCTGACAGGTTGTAGTGAAAGGACAAGTCATGCATTATGTCAGTATTCTGATAGTCTGGTCATGTCCTTTGTTTTATTGTCATTAGTATTATTCTTGACCCGGCAGGGAGAGTGAGTGTCAAAACAGTTTGCGATACTCCAAATGTTTTTCAGTACATATCACAGCCACACACAGAGAATGTTCTGGAAATCCAGAGTGTACATAATGTGTTTGGTTCATCGGAAAGTGCAGCTGTGATAAACAAGGACACTTTGATTTATAAGTCTGCAAAGCTTGCAGCCTGGTTCCCTTGGATTATGTGTTTCTTTGACAAGCAGTGAATCTGAATTATTGCATGGATGAAGTGTGAATAAAGGCACGTCTGGCATACATTCTTGTGTGAGGGTTTCTTTTCCTTTGTTTTTGGTTTGTGTGCACTGTCATGACTTCTCAGTGCTATTCAGGTTTTTGTTTGTTATATATTCATGTTTTAGTTGATGTAGTTTAGGATTTGTAACACAAGATGTTGGTTTTATTTATCATTGATCCTTGCTGTGATTGACTAATTAAGAATGGACAAAGGAAGGAGTGGGTGGGGTGGGGTGGGGTGGGAGTGCAGTTGAAAACTCTTTGCCAAACGTCAGCTGAGCTCAGCTTTGAGGGTCTCTTCACCTTCACCCCTGACCCCCATCCTTGTCCTCTCCATTGTGGTTTTCCCTTGGTGTTTAGCAGAGGCAGTGTAGTGTTGGTCTGCAAGTCTGCAGGCATCAGTGCACCCATGATGAGACGAACTCTGTCAGATAGCAGCTGGCCTCATGGAGAGGCTGGTGGCTGTCATCCATTCTGCATCTCGTGTCAATCAACGTAGTGATACATAGCTAGACCCGATCAATCGAATCAAAATGGGGAGTTCACTGCAAGTGTAGCTTCCATTCTAGAACTTTTCTGTCGATGTGAGAGCAGGTTGGACTGTGAGGTACGTGGTGAGATGACGATAGTCTAATGGTGCCAGATGCAGAACTATTTTCCGTGCCCAGCATTACAGGGTGGATGAGAGGCGGTGTGAGCTGGTCCCAGGGACTCTCACTGCAGGGTGCTACATCCAGGACGGTGCCAAAGGACAGTGCCGTTGAGGTGCATTTCCCTGTGTAGTGTACATCCAGGATGGTGCCAAAGGACAGTGCCGTTGAGGTGCATTTCCCTGTGTAGTGTGTCGATATTTCCACAGGACGGTCAGATAGACCCAAACCAAAAATTGACCCTATTCATCATCCAACTTCTTTTTTTCTTCTTTAAGATCACCAAAGATCACTTCTATGAAAGAAGTATTTCAGTGCTATGAAGTTTCTTAGATGGCATCATTGGAATTTAGGATGGGCAGTTTCTGTGAAGGCTGTGATTTGTGTTCATCGGTTTGCTTGTTTCTTCACTGGTGTAGTTGTTACAGCACACAGTCTGTAGCCCAAGAGCAGAGCTGTCTGGTATTGTTGGACTTTTTGATCATGCCACTGTAAGTGTTGGTCACTTGTGCACCATGAGAAGAGAGTAAAATGGCAGACAGAAAGGAAATATCCTTGATAGATCAGACACCTTGATTGTGGTTGTGTGCAAAACCAACCTGATTTCAGAACAGTAGTACGTGGCATCTGTCTAATTCAGGTTTATTTCAAAGGAATGTTTGCACATCAATGTTTCAAAGTACAACAGGGTTATGATGTCATGAATGATCTGTTTTCCCCCTGTTTTTAAACTTTGCTGTTCTTATGGGTGAAGTTTGTGTGGAAAGCAAATGAGAAGAGTTTTTCTTTTTCATGTGCCTGTTCTGTGTATTGTGCGTGTCAGGTGTAGTAACTAGAGGAACTGCTAGTGTGTCTTCTTTCTGTTAATGAGGGATTGATAAGAAGAAACATTCCATGTTGAATCATACTCTATGAGTTGTGGATTAACAAGTGTAAATTAATGCAGCACCTCTGAAGCATAAATGATCTTGAATTGGTCTGTAATGATTTAAATTTACAATCTATTCATGAGAACTTTTGAATAGAACTTATAAACAACAGCATAACAGGATTTTTCCACACATCATAAGAAATCCAAATCACATGTCACCTGATGATATAGCAATGGCCTGAAATTTTGCAAGGGGGGAAAAAGTCTTCTACAAATGTATGGTAACACGCAAAGCACCAAATATGAAGACAGAGTGCAGACAGTGGGATGTTTTTGTGGCATGAGTTTTGTGTGGAAAATACGAAGAACTCTAGGATGGTTTGTAGGTGTGTGTGATGCAGTGGTTTTTGACTTTTTGCTGAAATTGTGTTTTTAAAACTTATTGGGTCAGTGTTTAGGAAATGTGTGTGTATGCATGTGCACTAGTATGTTCCACTCTTATACAGATTGAGTGTGTGTATGCATGTGCACTAGTATGTTCCACTCTTATGCAGATTGAGTGAAAACTAATTGTCATCTGTTGGCTGTCTTTGCCCGGCACGTTTTGCTTCATATGAGTTCAAACCAGATCCTGTGCAAACAGCGGTGGCTGTTGGAGGGGTTTATTGATCCTGTGCAAACAGCGGTGGCTGTTGGAGGGGTTTATTGATCCTGTGCAAACAGCGGTGGCTGTTGGAGGGGTTTGTTGATCCTGTGCAAACAGCGGTGGCTGTTGGAGGGGTTTGTTGATCCTGTGCAAACAGCGGTGGCTGTTGGAGGGGTTTGTTGATCCTGTGCAAACAGCGGTGGCTGTTGGAGGGGTTTGTTGATCCTGTGCAAACAGCGGTGGCTGTTGGAGGGGTTTGTTGATCGGTCCACAGCACAGGGTCGTGCTGTCCCTGGGATCACCGTGCATGCTCATTATCAGTTCACCATGTCGGACAGAACAGCGCTCAGGAACTTGTAGGACTGGGTTTACCCTGTCTGTGGTATGTTAGCTCAACCTTTGTTGAGGTTAAACACACTGTGTTGGGTTTACCTGTCTGTGGTATGTTAGCTCAACCTTTGTTGAGGTTAAACACACTGTGTTGGGTTTACCCTGTCTGTGGTATGTTACCTCAACCTTTGTTGAGGTTAAACACACTGTGTTGGGTTTACCCTGTCTGTGGTATGTTAGCTTAGCCTTTGTTGAGGTTAAACACACTGTGTTGGGTTTACCCTGTCTGTGGTATGTTAGCTTAGCCTTTGTTGAGGTTAAACACACTGTTTTGGACTTCCTGTCTGTGGTATGTTAGTGTAACCTTTTTTGAGGTTAAACACACAGTATTGGGTTTACCCTGTCTGTGGTATGTTAGCTTAGCCTTTGTTTAGGTTAAACACACTGTATTGGGTTTACCCTATATCCTGTCTGTGGTATGTTAGCTTAGCCTTTGTTGAGGTTAAACACACTGTATTGGGTTTACCCTATACCCTGTCTGTGGTATGTTAGCGTAGCCTTTGTTGAGGTTAAACACACTGCAAGACATTGGTGCAGTGGACAGAGCTAGGTCATGCCCCACTTCATGATAGTGGATTGAAAATGATGAAAACTGCTTGTGTCAGTTGACAGGTACAGTTTGTTGTAAAGAGAGTTGAGGAGAAGCTTGAGGTGTACTCCTAGAGATGCAGCAGGGAGGGGGGGGGGGGGGACTCTATCAATGTAAATGGTATTCCCACGCGCTCTGGAAATGTTTTGCCAGTGATGTACTTTTACCTGTGCGACTCTTTGATTCTGCCTTCACTTTTATCTCCATGTTCTGCTTTTCTGCCTTGGTGGCCTGTTCATTCCTCTGTTTTAGTTCCAGAAAGTTTCTGACCTTTTTTCCTGTTAACAGTGTATGCTATGCTGGCATTTTGACTGTCACCTGGTGACAGGGCGGTGGATGTGTTATCACTGTCCAGAGCAGACACTTGCTGTTCATTCTGCAGCCCACATTGGCCCACATGGCCTTTTCCTGTGGTTCTTGTCACAGCAGTCCATGCTTTTTTTTTTTTTTATTGTTGTTGATAATTTTGAGATGATAAATTGAATGGAATGGCTGCTGTTCTCAGCAGGCTGCAGTGATATTCGTCTTAACCCTTTAAAGTTCCAAACTGTCACTGGGAAACTGTTTGAAGCCAGGGCTTGATGCGTGCTTGAAAATCACCAAGTGGTAGGCTGCGGCAGATATGAACAGGAACTCCTGATGTGAAAGAGTAAAGGGTGTGCATTAGATGAAGTATGGTGTTATAATTTGTGGGTGGGTAGCTCTGTTGTGTGTGTTGGTTCAACGGTGTGTATAGATGAAGCATGATGTTATAATTTGTGGGTGGGTAGCTCTGTCGTGTGTGTTGGCTTCGTTGTCAGGGCAGTCAGTTGTCCTCCACAGATGAAGACATGACCCAGGCTGGTGTCATGCATGTGGTGACAGCCCTGAAGCGACTTCACGTCGATTGACTCCTCTGTGATCACACCGACACTTAAAGCACAGCTGATTGGCGAGGAAGTGCAACAGAACCAGTTTATAAAGCACTTGTGTCAGATCATGGGACAGGAACATCCATGGAAAATAGCAGCAGCAGCAGCCTTGACTGTTCCACTCCTGCTAGACAGGACATGGAAACGACCTCACATGTGACACAGGTCATGTATGTCCGCATCCCTGGCTTTTTCATCAGGCTGTTGGACATCTCACTCATGGAATGGATCAAGGCAGAAGTAGTGCCCACCTGTGTGACCCCATTCTTCCACCTTTTCTGGCAGCCCTGCCCAGTCATTGCTGGCTGATAGACAGCCTCTTCTTGTAGGAGGGGGAGGGGGGGATGCCAGGGGCTCTCTGTGCACAAATTATATTGCCACCTTCCGGAAATGCTGTGCTTGTCATTTGGCTTTTTCCATGCAGCTTTTCCATCCGGCCTTTTTCTCTTTCCATTTCACTATTGTCCATTATTTACCTTTTTCCATGTAGCTTTTCCATCCGGCCTTTTTCTCTTTCCATTTTACTATTGTCCATTATTTACCTTTTTCCATGTAGCTTTTCCATCCGGCCTTTTTCTCTTTCCATTTCACTTTGGTCCACCGTTTCTCTGCCTTTTTGATGGCTGCTTGCTATTATGTCGACGTCCTTTCCCAGCTGCAGCAAAATGTCTAATGACTAGCTACATACGTGAGAGCAGCAGGAATTTATATGTATCCTATACACACAACAGTTATTTCTTGCCACAGTTTCTGTCAGTAGTGGTGTTCACGGTTGGCAATGGCACAGTCTTTGTCTGTGTCCAACTTTCAGATCTTAAAATGCAGAATGTAGTGTGATATTGCTGATGAATCGTGTTGTATGTGGTAGTGGTGTGTTAGTGGATAAAGAAGAGAAATTGGAATGTTCAGTTTCTGTTTTTACACGTATAAGGTCTGTTTGGTATATACATGAACTTTGTGTGAAAGGTACTCAATTGTCCTTGTTTTAATAATAATAATAATAATGAATACTTATATAGCGCCTATTCTCGGCTAGAGGCCAAGCTCTAAGCGCTTTACAATCAACACTCGTTTACACAACGGGCTGCCTACCTGGGTAGTGCCGACTGAAGAGCTGTCAGCTGGCGCTTCATTCAGTCGTTTCCCGTGTCATCCATTCAGTATCGTTCAATATCGATCACTCATTTTCCTTACGTCCTTCATTCTTTCCATTTCTCACGCAGGGTGCATGCTATGTGTCACGTGTCATCCATACCAACGGCCAAACTGGCCTACTCTTCCGAAAGTTGGTGATGGGATTTTACGTGTGTGCAAGATGTTATGCATGCGTTCACACACGGAACCTTGGTTTATAGTCTCATTCGAAGGACTGTATTGGACAGCTTGATGTAAAACTATGTGTTCTGTGATATGTAGATTGATGTGGAAAAAAAAAAGATGGAGTAACATCTTCCTTTCCTTGTCCGTTAAAATTTTTTTTGTGTGTGTTTTCAAATGTTATGCAAATATAAAATATGGGTGTCAGAGAATGAGTAATTTATGATGAATGTTGAGAAGGGGAATAAATTTTTTCAAGAAATGTTTGCGTCAGACTGACATTGGTTTAAAACTGAATAGCAAGAATTTATTGTGAGTGTTAAGTATGTTAGTAATTTCATTCGGAGCAACACTCCGAATATAAGTATTTGTATGCACATGTGTGAGTGTGCATGTGTATGTTATGGTGGTGGATGAGATCATGCTAGTGATCCAGTAAGAATATGCATGAAAATATTCAAGAGTGTGTGTGTGTGTGTGTGACTTCAAACAGTGTGTGAGTGAGCAAATCAGCGAAACTAATGAAAACACTGATCAGCTTGGCAGCACATACATCAGGAATGCACAGATTCAAGCCACTGAAGAGGGAGGTTGAGCATGCAGTGACTGGCTGTAACATTCTGCTTTTCTTTTTTGTTTCTTACAAAACTGAATACTGAATGATGAACTACCACATACATAGATGCACATACACACATTCATGCTAACAGAACTGCCATGCAATGTTTTGGTGTAGCATGCTATGATCTTGTTGACATTGATATTGCTACTAGTGATGAAATGCCACACCAAAAAAAATAAATAAATAATAATGATAATAATAATTAGAGAAAAAAAACTTCATGGACTACCAGCAGCTGAAAGGGAGTGAAGGTAATGTAGACCTTTATTCTACAGACTACTTTGTCAAGAAGCGGCCACCTTCAGCAAGAAGAGAAAGGAAAACTTCATGGACTACCAGCAGCTGAAAGGGAGTGAAGGTAATGTAGACCTTTATTCTACAGACTACTTTGTCAAGAAGCGGCCACCTTCAGCAAGAAGAGAAAGGAAAACTTCATGGACTACCAGCAGCTTAAAGGGAGTGAAGGTAATGTAGACCTTTATTCTACAGACTACTTTGTCAAGAAGCGGCCACCTTCAGCAAGAAGAGAAAGGAAAACTTCATGGACTACCAGCAGCTTAAAGGGAGTGAAGGTAATGTAGACCTTTATTCTACAGGCTACTTTGTCAAGAAGCGGCCACCTTCAGCAAGAAGAGAAAGGAAAACTTCATGGACTACCAGCAGCTGAAAGGGAGTGAAGGTAATGTAGACCTTTATTCTACAGACTACTTTGTCAAGAAGCGGCCACCTTCAGCAAGAGAGAAAGGAAAACTTCATGGACTACCAGCAGCTGAAAGGGAGTGAAGGTAATGTAGACCTTTACTACTTTGTCAAGAAGCGGCCAACTTCAGCAAGAAGAGAAAGGAAAACTTCATGGACTACCAGCAGCTGAAAGGGAGTGAAGGTAATGTAGACCTTTACTACTTTGTCAAGAAGCGGCCAACTTCAGCAAGAAGAGAAAGGAAAACTTCATGGACTACCAGCAGCTGAAAGGGAGTGAAGGTAATGTAGACCTTTATTCTACAGACTACTTTGTCAAGAAGCGGCCACCTTCAGCAAGAAGAGAAAGGAAAACATAAGAAAAATAGCTTAAGGCAATAGCAATTTTGCTGCTGCATTGATTTGCTTCATTGTTGGTCATTTTAAGTGTTTTTAGGCCAAGTCAAAACCATTTGATAACCAGCAAGATTTCCATGTTTTTATTCCACCATCAAGTCATGTTAGTGATATTGGATGTGAGTGCTATGCTGTAAATTTGGAATGCTTCGCTTAAAATGTCAAAATGTGACACTTTGTGCTTCTGAGCTCTTAGCAATTGTGTGCACATTTGTACAGATACCGGTGCATACATAAACACAGGCGCATACAGACACATTCAAAAGTGCGCTTGTGCACGCGCGCGCACACACACACACACACACACACACACACATACATACATGCAAAACCAACATAGACTTTTGCTGTCGTCCTTCTTTACGTAACAAAACATGATGCATCACATCATATGATTCATTATACAACTTTCATATGATTTATTATACAACTTTCATTACAGATGGCATACTTTAACAAGCTTGAGTACATTGCAACAGGAGTCATTAGTAGCAACACAAACAAAACTTGTATGACCCAAGACACACTTCCACTAGCGCAGTCATCAACCTCTTGAATTCTGTTAAAAATGAGAAGTGTTATTGGTAGATTAAGTCACTAGATTAAACTTTCCACATCTAATATTATACAGTATCTGTCTTCACAATTTACGTACATGTATAGAATTTTTAGCACCCCATCTTTTAAAATTGCTTTTAAAATAAAAATTACATCCTCAAAAAGAAAAAAAACAGTAAAACACATGGGTTAGGATGTACAAAAATGAGTAAGTACATAAATTAAGTGGATATGGGGGAGAGGAAGGGGGGATAATAGTCAAAACTTGTGATAATTTGTAGGTATTAGTTGCCCTGGTGCTGTTGTTCTTTGTACACTTGAGGGATGTGCACATTAAGGAATGTTAGTGAACGTTAAAGGCCGTGTAATATTTCAGGAATGTTCACATTAAGGAATGTTAGTGAACGTTAAAGGCTGTGTAATATTTCAGGAATGTTCACATTAAGGAATGTTAGTGAACGGTAAAGGCTGTGTAATATTTTAGGCATGTTCACATTAAGGAATGTTGGTGAACGGTAAAGGCTGTTAATGTTTTAGGAATGTTCACATTAAGGAATGTTAGTGAACAATAAAGGCTGTGTAATATTTGAGTAAAGTTCAGTTACAGGAATGTTGGTGAACCATAAAGGTTTTGTAACTGTGTCCTTTTTCAGTGAGATCTGTTGTCTAAAACATGAACAAATCTAAACTTGTCCCTATTCATCTGAATGACTTTGAAATTTGACTGGCCAAATCCACAAGAAATGATACGGTGTCAAAGAAAGACATGTTGGCAACAGGCAGCTAAATGCATTGACTCAAACCCCAATCTTCAACATATTTACACACACGCATGCATGCACACACACACACACACACACACACACACAGATAACAAAATCAAATGCATACAATGATTCAAAACAAAATTTGTGACATTGCATCAACTTAAAAGCAAACTTCAATGATCTTGTCATTTCAAAAAAAGAAAAATGCATAAAGGTCCCAAATAATACAGAAAGGAAGAAAATTGTAGCTATACCACCTACTGGTTTAAACTGTAAATTGTTGCCAAATGGCTACATGCTATGTGCACCTATTCACAAAGGCAGGTTCATAAAGTTGATATACACCTTGCGCACAAATGCTATGCAGGCTAGATTGAACGCACAGCAAGTTGTCATTGCAATAAACTTGCAACTTTGAAAGAAGTCTAGACTCCATGAAATAGCTGCCAGCAATTTACAAACATAGCAGGTTTCGTCATGTCCTGTTGTACAATTGTTGTTATTGTAAAACATCGATCATCTGCCAAAAATGTGTCAGAATACTTAGCATCTATTGTGGTAAGAATGTTTTTTATGTGGAAGTTATCAATATGAAACTTTAAAGCAGAATTATATAACAATGTTGCCTGTGCTGTAGGCATGAACAGAGCTGTACACCATGCAGTCATTACAGTGTTACCCACATGTCTCCACACATAAAACACTTTTTGTGAAACCATGTCGACCTGTCTTATTTAAGTATTTATCAATATCAAGAATGAGTTTTTCAGTGAAATGTATTTGAAATATGGTCGAAAGGTAATAATGGTTAATGTGACTAGTTTACTGACTGAAGATTATAAATTGAAAATGCACACACACACACACACACACACACCACACACAAACATACATACTCCAACCCACCCCATCCCCTTCCCCCACCCTATTCCATGCCACACACACAAACGCATGGCATGCATACACACACTTGCACCAGCAAAAAATAACACAACATTTACAACATGAAATCGTCTGCCAGTAAAAGTAAATCTTACACTTTTTCTGTTTAGAATATCAATGAATACTTTTTTTTGAATAAGTATATATTTTTCTGACCTTCAGAATGTGTTCAATCAATCCCATGAAATGTTCAGTCAGTTTGAACTTCAGCACAACAAACAATGGGGACAGTTAGGGGAGAAAAAAAAACAACCTTTCATGACAACAGATCAGACTAACGTGTATTTGTCAACCAGCTGACAGTCATTTGGTGTGAGAGAAAAAAGAATGAAAATGAAGAAAAGATAACGAGGAAAAAGTGATCTAAAGACAGCATTTAATCGTGATTTAAAAAAAAAAAAAAAAAAAAGAGGAAAAGAAATGTGAGTGTAGTGGCACTGCAGGTTTAGTTAAGACACAAACAAAGTTCTGCAGATTAACCCAGGTTTGTCTCACACACAAGGTAATGCGTCTCTTCCAAAATGACAACCAGACTCCAAAATCTACAAGTATGAACAAGAATGGCCAAGCCTTCAAAACGCCATGCATGGAACCAGTTCCCATTGATCCCCCAACAATTCAAATCACGTCATCGCCAAATTCAATCTGACCAATGAAGACATGGCCTTTGACCTTCCTCACAGTATTGCTGCTTCTTCTTTTATAAATGTCCACCTTCAACCAGCTGAAGATTCTGACACTACAAAACTTGAAAAGGGGTTTCTGGATTTAACAGGTAAGTTCAAATGCATCCTGGATCATCAGCTTATAGTGGGTTGGGATTGGAAAAACAGGGTCTGGGGCCACCCCCTTTTTTTCAAACTTCTGGGGGGAAGGGGGGGGAGGGGCGTAAGTAAACCTTACTCTGTAGTGGATGGAAGGACTAAGGTGAGAGAGAGGGATGGGTGGGGGTAGAAGGAGAGGGGAGCGGGGAGGAGGTTATATCCAGGATTTGAAGCCCTCCAGCGAGGCTGATGCCACTGCCTCAGCTGGAAGGTTGAACCATTCTCTCCCAGAGCACAGAAAGAAACCGTTCTCTCTGTAGTTCCTATAGTAGGATTCTATTTGGTACTGCAGCTGATGGGAGTTTCTGGTGTTGTAGCCTGCTGGTGGTGCAATGCAGAGGGATGTGCGCAGAGTAATTTGCACAATCATGTACCCGCCAACAACTTTTAATTAATGCTGGAAACATTCACATCATCTGCTTTTCGCCTGCTTGCAGGACATCTTTGTTTTGTAAAACACTGATTGTAAAGATGATAAGACTTTCTATGCAAGGTTTTAATTTAAAAGTAACCAGGACCAGACAGTGTGAACCAAACATGAATTGCGACATTTTTCATTACATTTAAAGTATCTGTATATCTTTAAACAGTTCCCAATTAATAGGGTATAGTAAGGTTTAAATGCACACACAAAAATAATGACATTAAAAATGGATGTATGCAATCACATTATTTTCAAGATGACTTGATGAAGGGACAAGGGAAGACAACAAAGTGCCCGACTGCTTGCAGTGGTAATGAACTACTCTCCCTTGGACACTTCCGTCACTAAGCAGACTGCAGACAAAATTAATATCCCAGCAAACAACACCCACATGCTATTCCTAAGGAACAATTTGTTGTGGGTGTGTTGGTGCGCACAGCATAGACCCCCAACTAAAAAATTAGATTGCACATTACTTATCTGCTTGCAGTCCCGCAGCAAAGCATCTGAGTATGTGTACAGCTTCTGCGTGTTTTCGTTCCCCCTTTTTTTCTTCCTCTCATGCTTACATTTTGTACTTCTTTACTTGTTCATTCTGTCATTCTCCGTGTATAATCACATCAAAGAAGGAGAGAAAACATAATTTTATATGTCAAACACTTGACCTAGGAGCATTCATTTCATTTTGAGGTAGATGGTAGGATTTGTTGGGGGGTGGGGGGGGGGGGGGGGGGGGGGGGAGTGATGAAATGATTCGTAGTAATCTACGAACTGCATGAGAAAACAAGGTGTAAAGGGTGCGTGCGTTAAAGGGCATATGGGTTGGGTACTAATTGTTCTGAAGTAAGCAAATGACATGATATACATTTTGTCAAAATTAAAACCAAAAAGTCCCATTTGTAACATAAATAAACCAATGAATAAACACATTAATAAAATTCTGGGTTTGCAATGGAGGCTGGAGACTTACAGAACTAGGGTACATTACTAGGGATTTGTAGGTCAGATATTCCTCTTTATCTGTGCACTGTGGGATGATGATACAACAATGGCGATAGATGCACATGCTGATAAACAAATGGTGTGCATAAAGGCTGGGATAATAATGTAGATTTACCCCGTGCTGGAGACGGTGCAGGTGTATAATTATATAAAAGACACATCCAATTTGATGAGGACATTTGTTCCAGGGTGAATATGACGATGGATCTTGAAGCTGAGAAAAAAACGTACACGCTGCAGATCAGCATAGTATTCAACACACAGTGTATTTGAAAGCGTTTGGAGCACGTAGTTCACAAATAGTTTATATATATATATATATATGAATTAGGACAGTGGACAATCTGCGTATACTGTCCTTTAGTGGACAGCCAGATCCTGTGGCGATGGAACGTCCGGATGTGTTGGGTGTATTTAACCTGCAGTCCCAGTATCATTGTATCTCAAAATTCATAGAAAATAGCATCAAGACACACTGTATATCTCAAAAATTATTGATTCACATTGTACCACAATATTCTGTAAAAAAAAAAAAAAAAAAAAAAAAAAAAAAAACACACACACACACAATAAAAATGAAAAGGAAAAAGATAAAGAAAGACAACTCTATCGTTATCAATTCACATTTTACCACACTCACACATGCTGTAAAACGTTAGTTGTATCTTGTTATTCTTTCACCACCGTAATACATGCTGCAAAAACGGCAATCACATCTCGTCATTCACTTGCACTTTTACCACAATCACACTTGCTGCACTTTTGCCACATTCACACTTGCTGCAACTTTACACAATCACACTTGCTGCAAAGAGCGAGTGTATCAATCCCATCATTCATTTACATTTCACCACGATCACTATGCAAATAGCAACTGCGTATTGATATTCGTTCACATTTTATTGCAATTATTCATGCTGAAAAGGACTAATGTTGGCTATCATGAATTGTTCATTCAAATTTTCACATGATCGCACATACGTACAAATGACACCAATATCTCATGATTATTCAGATTGCAAAGGAAAACTGTATCACTATTATTCATTCACACTTCACCGCAATAACACAAATCATAAAGGACAATAGTGTATCTCTTATATTGTATTAAATAAAGCCCTCTATCTGCGATGCTATATATATATACCAGCAGAGAAATAACAGAAAATTGTCTATCCTATCATCGAAAAGAACATAGTGCCAAACAAATCATAGCCACCACTTTCATGTACCATACTTTAAATGAAAAGTTGATACCACGTTGCCTCCATAATATGGAAATATTGTTGGGAATCCACCCAATAGTAAAACACGGAGAAATACACAGAATTATTCTCCATTCACCAACATTTTGCACTTTCAGCACCAGCACAAAGATGCGTAGCCTACGCCAGTCTCACTGCAAAGTAGCAATGTGTCAGATAACCAAGACTCTAGAGAGTTGCAGTGTATAGACTGGCCAGGACTACAAATCGAGCTGCAGTGCATACGATCGCCAAGATCCTACACACTTGCAGTGTGTAAAATCGCCAAAACCTTTCAGAGCTGCAGTGTGTAAAATCACCAAAACCTTTCAGAGCTGCAGTGTGTAAAATCGAAAAGACTCTACAGAGCTGCAATGTATCAGATCTCCAAGATTCTACAGAGCTGCAGTGGGTTAGATAGCCGAGACCCCTACAACAAATCATGGCTGATCATCTTGAAAAACTGCTGACAGTCATCCTATGATAAAAGATTTCCGTCAGTTCCGCTCTAGACCATTCTAGCAGAAAATAATTCTAAATTCTGTATGGAAACTGACATACCATTACAGAGATCTTTCTAGCTGCCAGCAAATCTCACTGCACAATGGAAACTGACTTTGCAATGAAAGAGACTTTTTTTTCAGGAGCGAACCGGTCTAAATGCTGTCTGGAAACTAGCTATACAATGAAAGAATTTTTTTCCAGCAGCTAGCAGGTCTCAATGTTTTATGGAACCTGACTATAACATCAGGGGGATCTTTCCAGCAGTAAATAGGTCTCAATGCTGTATGGAAATTGACTACACAAGTAAAGATACTTTTCCTGCGGCAAATGGATCTCACTGCTATATGGGAACTGACTATACAATTAAAGAGACATTTTCCAGGGGCAAACTGGTCTAAATGCTGTATGGAAACCGAACATACAATCAAACAGACTTCAGCAATAAACCGGTCCCAATGCTGTCTGGAAACTGACTATACAATTAAGACAATCTTTCCAGCAGCAAACGGATTTCACCGCTGCATGGAAACTGACTATACAAAGAGACTTTTCCAGGAGCAAACAGGTCTCAATGCTGTGTGGGAAATAACCATAGAGTCAGTCAGTTGTGTAAAAAGTAGTCGTAACTCGAAGCCTGGTGAACTGATTTGACTTTTTACCCCGGCCCGAAAGTTTTCAAAAGATCACCAGCCTGTTATAAGCCGACTGATATGACCAGGCTCCATATTTTGATTTGGTCAGTTTGGGTTGAACAACTGACGTCATCAGCCCATTTGACTTTGATGCCTTAAGTTTGGTTTGTACTATCGACTTCACCAGTTCGCTTTGATGTGATCAGTTTGAAAGGAAATCTTAAACCAGGCATGGAATAGTAAAACAGTAAATAAAGAACAAGTAGGGTAACTCTTCTTCCCATGATGAAATAGTTATTCCCCTTTACGGGCGTGTAATTAATTCATCATGGGAGGATGAGTTACCCTACGTGTTCGTTAGTAGATCGTCAGTTTGGTTTGTTCTACTGATTTCGTGTTATCAGTCCCGGTGACTTTGTACGACCAGCACTGGTTCTGTTTATGATTTCACCCGTCTGACGGACTAGGATATGATCAGTATGAGTTGTGTCCCATTTCGCCAGTTCCGGTATGATCAGTGTGAGTTGTGTCCCATTTCGCCAGTTCCGCTATGATCAGTATGAGTTGTGTCCCATTTCGCCAGTTCCGCTATGATCAGTATGAGTTGTGTCCCATTTCGCCAGTTCCGCTATGATCAGTATGAGTTGTGTCCCATTTCGCCAGTTCCGCTATGATCAGTATGAGTTGTGTCCCATTTCGCCAGTTCCGCTATGATCAGTATGAGTTGTGTCCCATTTCGCCAGTTCCGCTATGATCAGTATGAGTTGTGTCCCATTTCGCCAGTTCCTATGATCAGTATGAGTTGTGTCCCATTTTGCCAGTTCCGCTATGATCAGTATGAGTTGTGTCCCATTTCGTCAGTTTCGCTATGATCAGTATGAGTTGTGTCCCATTTCCCAGTTCCGCTGGCTTTGATATACACAGCCTGCTTTGCACCACTGGTTTTACTGGTTTGATATGATTAGCCCGGTTTGCACCTGTGATTTCATCAGGTCTTTTGACTTCAATATAATCAGGCCTGCTTTGTGATACTAATTTCACCCATTCTCTTGACTTTGCTATAATCAGGCTGGTTCTATGACGCTTTCAAGCCAAAATACACACAAACACACAAAAGATGCAAAGTAATGACTATTTTGATATACAATACTTAAGAAACACGTACTATTTCCTACAAGTGTCTTTTTGGGTGCCACCAACAATTGACAAAAGAGTACTCCCCATGATTCCATTCCGCTGACTGACCAGGGAAGTCTTGTTTTGTGCATTGTTTCTATGTCTCTCCTTTGTAACGTCCGAAGAAGACATAATTATCTATCCAAAGTGTACATTGTTTCGCATAGTTGATGAACGCAGGCATTACTTTGAACCCTTGATGTGTAGAGAACAGTAATATGCCGACTCTACCCCACTTGCTCCTCCACCGAGTTTTTGGGCGAAAGTGGCCTAAAAGCCGCCTTTTCCTGTTCTCTGACAAGTAAGACGTCAATAACCAAAAAATAACGATTATTTACAAACAAACATACTGTGCAGGGTTATCCGTTTTCAATACTAATTTACTAAACTTTTCAGATTTCAGTTTTTGCTTAATCCTGTGTTTTTCCTGATCGTTTTCAATAACATCATTTTCACGCAAACATTCTTCAAATGAGTCTCTGTCTTTCATGTGAAATAACACTACAGTCTTTAACTGTTCTCTAAAGTCTTTTAAAACCGAGTTATATTTTTGGCATAAAATCCACACACTTATCCCAGCATGTCTTCCGCTGAAAGCTAGTTTCGACAAAGTGTTTCTCTTTTTAACTATGTCTCTTTCTGCCGAACAGTCATCTATAATAAATAATGTCTGCGTTCCTTCAAACAGTCTATAAAACTGTTCTAAACACTCACTCAGTTTATTGCTGGGATCAACTAAATATATGTCATCATCTGTCCATATAAACCTTCTATCATGATATGCTTTGTTCCATTTAAGTGTTGGACAGAAAACCACAATATGATTAAAATTATAACGATAAACTGTTTGTAACAGGTCGAGGATAAATATTGTTTTTCCACAACCAGTCTGCCCACAAATCAATGAGCAATGAGGAGTTTTTGTCATAAAGTTTAACTGCTCCATAGTTTTATAACAGAACTTAATCTAATCCGGTTATTGTTTTTATCATGCCCTCTGTTAAAACTTGTTCAGTATAATAAAATCCTATAAGGTCTAAATGTGTAAGATTAATCCAATTCAGTGCTGTAAGATTGTTTCTATTTAGACTAATATTGATTTTGTTGCTTGTTGTTATGACCTTAATATCCTCACCATTGTGAAGAATGACAACAGTAACTTTAAGACTGTCAACGTCTAAGTTTTGCCAGCTAATTAGAATTCCTTTAAAAAGGACGTCACTAACGCCCACAACCCCATCCCTCTCCTTATCTTTTAAGACAGAAATTTCAAATATTATTGTGAACGCATCTCCTAATTTCATTTGCGGAATGAACTGTAATTTTGTAGAAGCATCTTTCAAAACTGTTTCTTTTCTGTGGAGGATGTACTGTTTTTTCCCATATGGCGTTATTTCAATTTCTTTCCGACTATTGTCGTCCGGCATAAGACTTACATGTAAAGGGCCAGAGTTGAATGCTTTTCTGAAACTTTTTTGACGGCTAAAATATGTAAATGGGCTTATGAATTCAAATTTTATGTCCCATTCTAAATATGGTTCTAAGTGCCATTTGAGGTCAGGTTTTCGAACTATTTTATATTCATACTGGCCAACATTATTTGCCTCTAGATTGCGTAGTTGCTCTAGTTTAGGAAACTTTTTGTTGTCGCCAACCTCTTTGCGTTTATAATCACCATCTTTAGTGTACTCAAAACCATACAAAGTGCCTATCTCACCATTCTGTTCAAAGTCCGCAACATCTGCAAGGTCTTTTAATTCTAAGGTTATACACCTCACAGGAGCTAATGTAACTCCTGATTCTTCTGGCCCACGCGACATGTTTTAGTACAACGTATTATTTTATTTCCAAAACAATGTGCAGGTTATCACATTTTACGACTTTCCCCGCTTTGTCTTTGATTTTTATATTAAATGATCCGACCCTCCAACAAACTAATCTTTTAAACTGTAAATTAGGGAATTGTATAATTTCATAATCGCAATATGCAGCTTTCCTTGACGGAAGAGCTCTTAAAACAGTTGAGGGCCTTCCATCATATAAGTTTTCATCAGTGCTTAGCTCATCCAAATGAACATAGAGTAATGAATGTAATGCAAGATCGAGCGGGCTTTCCCCCTCATAAGTAGTTTTGGTTGGTGTAACTCTAAATATATAATTGTTAGCTGTAAAGCCTAACATTTTAGCTAGTTCTTTATCAAAATAGTAACCTACTTCTTCTTCAGGCTTGAATGTTAACATTGTTTTTAGATTCGCATTGTTAAGTTTGAGAGTAATGTCGAAGTTACTCATTGCTTCTTTTAGTGAGCAAAACCCGTAATAACCATCAGCTATTGTTAACTGGCTAACTAATGTTCCTGCATTATTAATTTTTTGAATCTTATTATTCTTCCTGGATTCACTTATATTAAACCATACGACTTTGTAAAATATTTCATGGAGCGCGACCGTTTTAGCCCGCAATTGTTATCAATAGCATGTTCTAAAAACGAAGGGCGGTCTTGGGTTGTTATTGTTACAAACATTTTTTGAACGAAATAAAAATGAGCGCGTTCAAATATACTGATGCAAAATATTCTGTTGGGCCACACTACAATCTTAAAAATATAGCAACTGACACCCTCGACATTTCTGTGACCCAGACTGCTCTTTTCATAAAAAGGTGAGTACTCCATTAAGCAGCTATCTTAACCCCCCTATTGAAAACGACCACATCAAGAAAGCGTGGTTTAGTCATCCGATGCAGTTTTATCAGAACCAGTTAAACTTTGCTGTGTTTTGCGCATCAACTGGGTGTGGAGTGGCGTATGCTGATCATTTAAATCACCATGATCCTTTGGTGAGGTCAGTGTACAGATTTCATTTTTATTACACTTCAGACGTATTTTGACTGAACTGCAAGCGCCATTGCCAAATGACAAACCGTTTAATCCACTCAGCAACATAATAGACATGAAGGCTTTTAAAAGGATCTGTAACGAATTTAATATTAACATCAAGACAGGCTTTAGACAAAAGTTGGATCATAATCATGGCCTAGGCGACCTTTATTTTCGGGGCACGCACAGAAAGTATAACTATGACTGGCATCCTCCTTTCAAATCTTTCTTTTTTGGCACAAACTGTTGAGCCGGGTCCCTACAGCAAGAGCATAAAACAGCATGGACAACATTTATCTTAGACACTTCTAAGGGCCTAACTAGAGCGGGAATAGAACGAATAAACGACTCTATTCGTACTTACGTTTGGTGTTTGCTAGGTTCACAAGCACAGGCAAGATCGAGCATAACTGATCCTTCTACTGGCTTTGATGCACAAAAACAATACTTAGCAAATTTAGAGGACGCCATTAATTCTACAGTTGATTTACCTTCAAGTATTGAAAGGTACCAACATGTTTTACAATACGCAAGATCGAAAGTAGACTTTGCTGTTGGCACTGGTTTATATACATGCTGCCTTCCGACCTCAGACTCCAGGTAGGAATAATAATAAACTATAATAATGAAATTCTTATAGCAGGCAATGAACAGAAGGTTGGGAAAAAACGACATAAATTCTGAGCCAGTAATATTACAAACAATAAAAGAACGCCCAAGATTAAGTCATCTAATTCCTGAAGTCCAAAGCCCAAAGGCCATTGAAGACTCAGCAAAGCTTGCGGACTCTGTTCGCGATGACCATGAATATGAAAAGACAGCGCTTGTTCTTGGATTAACTGGCATAGGATTACTTGGTCTTTATCTTACTAAATAGTAACCCAACTATTACGAGAACTAATGTCCATAAGTGCTCGGCCATAAAGCCAACTACTTTGCTTGCAGTAGACAAAAGCCAGCTGACAATACTCCCCAATATTCCTGGTAAAGCGTCACGGCTTTACCAGCTAATTTTTTTAATAAACTTGCAAGATGATCAAGCTGTTTTTTTACCCATGATTTATCAGGCGGAGGCGATGGCGGTGGAGGTACTGAACTTTGGCCGCCGCCGCCTGTAATAGCCATCACCAGTGTACTTATTGCAAATCCTAAGGCTGTTATAACGCTTACTAATGTGACTCCTTGCTCTCTAAACAGTGTTCGTATTCGTTTGCTAGTGTCGTGTCTTCATATAAAATTTTTTCGATAGTTTCTCTTATTCTATTCACTTGAGTTCGTAATTGGTCTCGGTTAGTAGTTAGCACTTCTAGTCTTGCTGATCTTTCTTGTTCAAGATCTTTTAGTCTTTGTCTTATTCTTTCTTTAATATCAGGTCCTAAGTTGGCGTCATCAGCCTCAACGAGTTTTTCTTTTTCTCTTTTTATATGCTCATCTAGTTCACCTAGTTTTGCTAAATTGTTTGTTAATTCGCCTCTGATCCTTCTCAAAGCATGATCAAGGGCCGTTAGTTCTCGCATGGGTAGCGGCGAGTCGTGTATAGTCTTTAAAGCTGTTTCTTCTGAAAAACTGGTTTCTGCTTCTATTGCATTTATTATTTTATCTGCCGATTGATTTAATTCTTTAAGTTCCATGTTTTGTATTTGGTTAGCTGTTGGGAGTTCTTGTAGTGTGTTTTGAAGTTTAGAAACTGCATCCTTATCTAATTTCGGTCTAACAAGACCAAGGCGATTTTGATCTTTCACACTGAGTCTTTGTATAATTGTACTCTTGGCTAAAAACTTTGATGGGTCTGGTTTAGTTGTAAGCCGAACAGATTCTCCTTGATCGCCCTTTACAAACAAATGACCATCTTCTAATTCAAAATCATTTGGGTCTATAAATTCGGGAGGTTCTTGACCTAAACTTTTGTAAAATGCTCCGACCGTACTTTCTGTTAATTCACGCCGCATTGAGAGCGCTGAGCGATGCCGTGTCAAAGGGATCATTTCACTCATGTCGTCTCCAGGATCAAAAACATCATAATCTTCTTCAGCTTCAATGCCTGCCATGTTTTTAAATAATTAACTTTTTTATTTTGTTTTATAAAAAATGCCACAAGCACATGGCTCGATTCTTAACCCGTATAGAAGACTGAAAGAGCCCTTAGGCGTGAAGGGAAATAAACGGAATATTACTGTTCCAAATAATCCATCTACTATTGATGCAGATCAAATTCTTACTGTCAAATTTCCAGACCTAGGAGCGGATGAAGTGATTGTGCCAGGCTCTGCACGTCTTACTTTCAAAATAGAACTCGCTTCAACAACAGACCCAAACAGGACAGTTGTACAGAATCTGGGGCGGGCAATCGTTAAGAAAATTTCTATAAAACTTGAGGGGCAGAAATATTTTCTTTACACAATGCAGACATATTTTTAACCTATTCTGATCTATGGCTAACTGGGAATGAAAGGGCTGACTTTGCGTTTCAAGGAATCGAAAATGAAGAAGCACTAAAACATAGAATAGGCGCCGCAGATGTTAAAGACGGCAAAAAGTATGTAGCCGTAAAGTTTGCGTATGGAAATCGCTTTTCCATTCCCTTAGATTTTGAGTTGTTAAAAGCGCATGCGCCATACTTTCAACGAGCATTAAAAAGACAGATTGTCATATGAACTAACTTTTAATGAATACAAACGTGTTATCAGATCAACAGACACCGAAGCAAAGTACAGAATTTCTGACATCTCGTTAGAGTTTGACGTTGTTAGCAACCCTAAATTAGCAAAGCTGATTAAGGACCAATATGAGTCAAAATTAGCAATATATTACGAAAGAGTGATTCATCATACAACATATCCCAGAAGCAGGGCAGACACTATATGGAATTTTAGTTTTTAGTGTTGCATCACATTCACTTAAAGGTATTTTATTGCTGTGTGAAGATGAAGAACCGTTCAAAAGAGCAAGTGAAAAGTTTTTTAATCCTAAAATAACAAAAGTGCAATGTACAATTGACGGTAGTCCTAACCAAATCTACGCTAGCGGGCTTAGACCTTATCATCATTTTGACGAAATAAGAAAATTGTTTGGGGGTGGGAGGGGTTAGAAATCCAACAGCAGACCTAGTGTCTAAAGATTTACATCTTCACAATGTTAGGCTTGATGATTATTTAACAACAAAATTACGGTTTATGGATTGACCTAAGGTCAACAGAGGATAATGAGTTGTCTGGAACGGGAGAGAAAAGTGAGAGACGTAATAAACATTCAAATTGATAAAGAAGAAGCGATAAACCGCTTAATGTACATTTGTTTTTATTATATGATGCGCAGCTGAATATTCAACAAAACAGATTAGACTATGTATTATACTAAATTATTTTTCATTTTATAAAAAGCATGTCTGTTAAGGTTCATCCAAATGTGCCTACAGCACCGGAGATGCCAGAGAAGAGATAGCAGGCAATTCTGCTGTTATAGAAACCCTGACATAAAAGCCTTCAGATTAACAAACATTACGCAAATGCAACAAAAACTAGAGCAGGACCTTTCAAAATACAGCAAAACCAACGAAGGTATTCTGCCGCCTTTAATGCTGTTACATATGTTAATACTGGAACATCGACTATAAGCGCCCTATCAGCAGGAACGAGTGTTGGTCTCTTAGCAACGGGCATAGGCGCACCCGCAGCTTTACCCCTAGGAGGTTTGTCTTTAGCTCTCGGCCTGTGTTCATTAGCCGTAAGTGCGGCTGGCAAAAAATTAAAAACTAAACTCCAAAAGCACACAGCTATGGTTCAACTAATAACGGCTAAACTTAGTTCGTTTAAACTGACAATAAATAAAGCGCTAGTTGACTCAAACATCACGGATGAAGAATTCAATCGTTTACAGGCCGATTTTGATGACTACAAAAGACAAAAGTTTGATCTTCAAAGAAAGGCGAGGGCAAGTTTTTCTCAACAGCCAAACGCCGAGCAGATAAAAAAGGAATGCTTAAAAAAAGTAAACGAGACATTAAACTCTGTTCTAAACAGCTCACATTAACAACACCAAAAGGTGTTTATACTTTAGTTTATGAGTCCAAACGCAAAAAGACCGTCGATATTGGTTCTGATTAAGTATTTTTTTTAATTTAAATAAATATTTTGGCTTAGAAAAGAAAGACAGCATGGGCTAAGATATATGAAGGACAAGACGAATTGTTTGAAGGAATGCTCGAGAGAGAGCGTTTATCAAGAGCACTGAATGATATTGATTTAGAAGTCATTGACCCAACAAACGTGCGGGCAAGCGTTGTACATGCTATTTCTCAAGTTCCAGGCAAACTAACAATAGACCCGCCAGTTAAAGTAATGTTAGCTGTTTTAATCGACTATGTAACAATAAATGAAGAAAATCTAGAAGTCTGGGTCTCAACTAAACAGCAGACTATTCTTTCTCATAATGACTTAACACCGGTTGGGCAGACGAACTGCTTACACAGTTTGACGCTGCCGCTGAAGAAGCTAAAATGAGAGGCTCTGGTTGGTCAGAGGGCGAAGTCTTAGAGATTAGATTAAAACAGGCTAAGTATGCACCGATTGTAGGCAAGGCTTACATTCCGCTACCTCGGGAGTTGGTTTTAAAGAGAGCAGTTTTAAACATAAAAAATTCAGACAACAAATGTTTCATGTGGTGTGTTCTTGCAAGGCTGCATCATGTCCGCGAACACGCAGAGAGAGTGACTAACTATCGGCAATACGCCAAAGATCTTAACTTCAATGGAATATCCTTTCTGTTAGTGTAGACCAAATTGATCAGTTTGAAGAACAAAACAACCCAATAACTGTTAATGTATACACATGGGATGAGGAAACAAATTTGGTGCAATTAAAGTGTCCAAGAACAGCCCAACAATAGGCGAACCAGCCAAAAGTCATGTGGACTTACTCCTAATGTTTTCGCCAGCAGGGCTGCCCCATTACACATTGATACGCACAATGAGCAGATTATTAGCGCATACTTCAAAGCATGAACATAAACAAGAATTCTGTAGAAAATGTTTAACAAGAATTCCAACCGCTCAAGCCGCGCTTGAACATATAAAACATTGTAAAAGTTCTGTAGACTGTAAGACAGAACTAACTACGCCCCCTCCAGGATCTAAAGTTAGTTTTAAGAACTGGAAACGGCTGCAAAATTCTCCATACGTAGTTTACGCAGACTTCGAGTCGCTTATTGTTCCTTATGAAGGGCCAGCACCACAAAAACTACGAAAAACAGTCTTAATGAGTAATCATCAGATTTGTTCATTTGCCTTCATTATTGTTAGGTCGGATGGCGTTTATTCAGAGCCAGAATTATATAGAGGACCAGATGCTGCAGAAACATTCTTAAAACGCATGCAGCAAGTGCGTAATGATTGTTCTAATAATCTGAATTTATCTGAAATCATAATGACGCCTGAAGCCCAACAACAGTATGACTCAGCCACTCACTGTTGGATTTGTGGTTTAGAGCTAACGCCCAAGAGTGTAAACCCCACAGTAAGAGACCATGATCACATTAGTGGGAAGTTTAGAGGTGCAGCGCATAACAAATGCAATCTTCAACTAAAGTTTGATCCAAAGACATGGAAGCTGCCTGTATTCTTTCACAACTTGCGAGGTTATGACTCTCATCTTATAATGAAAGCAGTAGACGATGCTTTTAGGGTGTCATGCATTGCACAGTCATCAGAAAAGTACATGTGTTTCACTTTAAATAACATGTCTTTTATGACTCATGCAGCACATGATGGGTTCATAGAGTCCTAGCTATGCCTTATTCATAAAAGTTTCTTAACTCTGAAAACGGAACCTTTGCGTTTTTTTCACCATCTTTAGTGTATAAAAACTACAAAGTGCCTATCCACCATTCTGTTCAAAGCCCGAAAAACCTCAGGTTTTTTAAATTTCAAGGTTTACACCCACAGAGCTAATGTAACTCCTGATTCTTCTGGCCCACGCGACAGTTTTAGTACAACGTATTATTTTTTTCCAAACAAGTGCAGGTTATCACATTTTACGACTTTCCCCCGTTTGTCTTTGATTTTTATATAAATATCCGACCCTCCAACAAACTAATCTTTTAAACTGTAAATTAGGGAATTGTATAATTTCATAATCGCAATATGCAGCTTTCCTTGACGGAAGAGCTCTTAAACAGTTGAGGGCCTTCCATCTATAAGTTTTCATCAGTGCTTAGCTCATCCAAATGAACATAGAGTAATGAATGTAATGCAAGATCGAGCGGGCTTTCCCCCTCATAAGTAGTTTTGGTTGGTGTAACTCTAAATATATAATTGTTAGCTGTAAAGCTAACATTTTAGCTAGTTCTTTATCAAAATAGTAACCTACTTCTTCTTCAGGCTTGAATGTTAACATTGTTTTTAGATTCGCATTGTTAAGTTTGAGAGTAATGTCGAAGTTACTCATTGCTTCTTTTAGTGAGCAAAACCCGTAATAACCATCAGCTATTGTTAACTGGCTAACTAATGTTCCTGCATTATTAATTTTTTGAATCTTATTATTCTTCCTGGATTCACTATATTAAACCATACGACTTTGTAAAATATTTCATGGAGCGCGACCGTTTTAGCCCCGCAATTGTTATCAATAGCATGTTCTAAAAACGAAGGGCGGTCTTTGGGTTGTTATTGTTACAAACATTTTTTGAACGAAATAAAAATGAGCGCGTTCAAATATACTGATGCAAAATATTCTGTTGGGCCACACTACAATCTTAAAAATATAGCAACTGACACCCTCGACATTTCTGTGACCCAGACTGCTCTTTTCATAAAAAGGTGAGTACTCCATTAAGCAGCTATCTTTAACCCCCCTATTGAAAACGACCACATCAAGAAAGCGTGGTTTAGTCATCCGATGCAGTTTTATCAGAACCAGTTAAACTTTGCTGTGTTTTGCGCATCAACTGGTGTGGAGTGGCGTATGCTGATCATTTAAATCACCATGATCCTTTGGTGAGGTCAGTGTACAGATTTCATTTTTATTACACTTCCAGACGTATTTTGACTGAACTGCAGCGCCATTGCCAAATGACAAACCGTTTAATCCACTCAGCAACATAATAGACATGAAGGCTTTTAAAAGGATCTGTAACGAATTTAATATTAACATCAAGACAGGCTTTAGACAAAAGTTGGATCATAATCATGGCCTAGGCGACCTTTATTTTCGGGGCACGCACAGAAAGTATAACTATGACTGGCTCCTCCTTTCAAATCTTTCTTTTTTGGCAACAACTGTTGAGCCCGGGTCCCTACAGCAAGAGCATAAAACAGCATGGACAACATTTATCTTAGACACTTCTAAGGGCCTTAACTAGAGCGGGAATAGAACGAATAAACGACTCTATTCGTACTTACGTTTGGTGTTTGCTAGGTTCACAAGCACAGGCAAGATCGAGCATAACTGATCCTTCTACTGGCTTTGATGCACAAAAACAATACTTAGCAAATTTAGAGGACGCCATTAATTCTACAGTTGATTTACCTTCAAGTATGAAAGGTACCAACATGTTTTACAATACGCAAGATCGAAAGTAGACTTTGCTGTTGGCCACTGGTTTATTACATGCTGCCTTCCGACCTCAGACTCCAGGTAGGAATAATATATAAACTATAATAATGAAATTCTTATAGCAGGCAATGAACAGAAGGTTGGGAAAAACGACATAAATTCTGAGCAGTAATATACAACAATAAAAGAACGCCCAAGATTAAGTCATCTAATTCCTGAAGTCCAAAGCCCAAAGGCCATTGAAGACTCAGCAAAGCTTGCGGACTCTGTTCGCGATGACCATGAATATGAAAAGACAGCGCTTGTTCTTGGATTAACTGCATAGGATTACTTGGTCTTTATCTTACTAAATAGTAACCCAACTATTACGAGAACTAATGTCCATAAGTGCTCGGCCATAAAGCCAACTACTTTGCTTGCAGTAGACACAAAGCCAGCTGACAATACTCCCCAATATTCCTGGTAAAGGTCACGGCTTTACCAGCTAATTTTTTTAATAAACTTGCAAGATGATCAAGCTGTTTTTTTACCCATGATTTATCAGGCGGAGGCGATGGCGGTGGAGTACTGAACTTTTGGCGCCGCCGCCTGTAATAGCCATCACCAGTGTACTTATTGCAAATCCTAAGGCTGTTATAACGCTTACTAATGTGACTCCTTGCTCTCTAAACAGTGTTCGATTCGTTCTGCTAGTGTCGTGTCTTCATATAAAATTTTTTCGATAGTTTCTCTTATTCTATTCACTTGAGTTCGTAATTGGTCTCGGTTAGTAGTTAGCACTTCTAGTCTTGCTGATCTTTCTTGTTCAAGATCTTTTAGTCTTTGTCTATTCTTTCTTTAATATCAGGTCCTAAGTTGGCGTCATCAGCCTCAACGAGTTTTTCTTTTTCTCTTTTTTATATGCTCATCTAGTTCACCTAGTTTTGCTAAATTGTTTGTTAATTCGCCTCTGATCCTTCTCAAAGCATGATCAAGGGCCGTTAGTTCTCGCATGGGTAGCGGCGAGTCGTGTATAGTCTTTAAAGCTGTTTCTTCTGAAAAAACTGGTTTCTGCTTCTATTGCATTTATTATTTTATCTGCCGATTGATTTAATTCTTTAAGTTCCATGTTTTGTATTTGGTTAGCTGTTGGGGAGTTCTTGTAGTGTGTTTTGAAGTTTAGAAACTGCATCCTTATCTAATTTCGGTCTAACAAGACCAAGGCGATTTTGATCTTTCACACTGAGTCTTTGTATAATTGTACTCTTGGCTAAAAACTTTGATGGGTCTGGTTTAGTTGTAAGCCGAACAGATTCTCCTTGATCGCCCTTTACAAACAAATGACCATCTTCTAATTCAAATCATTTGGGTCTATAAATTCGGGAGGTTCTTGACCTAAACTTTTGTAAAATGCTCCGACCGTACTTTCTGTTAATTCACGCCGCATTGAGAGCGCTGAGCGATGCCGTGTCAAAGGGATCATTTCACTCATGTCGTCTCCAGGATCAAAAACATCATAATCTTCTTCAGCTTCAATGCCTGCCATGTTTTTAATAATTAACTTTTTATTTTGTTTTATAAAAAATGCCACAAGCACATGGCTCGATTCTTAACCCGTATAGAAGACTGAAAGAGCCCTTAGGCGTGGAAGGGAAATAAACGGAATATTACTGTTCCAAATAATCCATCTACTATTGATGCAGATCAATTCTTACTGTCAAATTTCCAGACCTAGGAGCGGATGAAGTGATTGTGCCAGGCTCTGCACGTCTTACTTTCAAAATAGAACTCGCTTCAACAACAGACCCAAACAGGACAGTTGTACAGAATCTGGGGCGGGCAATCGTTAAGAAAATTTCTATAAAACTTGAGGGGCAGAAATATTTTCTTTACACAATGCAGACATATTTTTAACCTATTCTGATCTATGGCTAACTGGGAATGAAAGGGCTGACTTTGCGTTTCAAGGAATCGAAAATGAAGAAGCACTAAAACATAGAATAGGCGCCGCAGATGTTAAAGACGGCAAAAAGTATGTAGCCGTAAAGTTTGCGTATGGAAATCGCTTTTTCCATTCCCTTAGATTTTGAGTTGTTAAAAGCGCATGCGCCATACTTTCAACGAGCATTAAAAGACAGATTGTCATATGAACTAACTTTTAATGAATACAAACGTGTTATCAGATCAACAGACACCGAGCAAAGTACAGAATTTCTGACATCTCGTTAGAGTTTGACGTTGTTAGCAACCCTAAATTAGCAAAGCTGATTAAGGACCAATATGAGTCAAAATTAGCAATATATTACGAAAGAGTGATTCATCATACAACATATCCCAGAAGCAGGGCAGACACTATATGGAATTTTAGTTTTAGTGTTGCATCACATTCACTTAAAGGTATTTTATTGCTGTGTGAAGATGAAGAACCGTTTCAAAAGAGCAAGTGAAAAGTTTTTTAATCCTAAAATAACAAAAGTGCAATGTACAATTGACGGTAGTCCTAACCAAATCTACGCTTAGCGGCTTAGACCTTTCATCATTTTGACGAAATAAGAAAATTGTTTTGGGGTGGGAGGGGTTGAAATCCAACAGCAGACCTAGTGTCTAAAGATTTACATCTTCACAATGTTAGGCTTGATGATTATTTAACAACAAAAATACGGTTTATGGATTGACCTAAGGTCAACAGAGGATAATGAGTTGTCTGGAAGCGGGAGAAAAGTGAGAGACGTAATAAACATTCAAATTGATAAAGAAGAAGCCGATAAACCGCTAATGTACATTTGTTTTTATTATATGATGCGCAGCTGAATATTCAACAAAACAGATTAGACTATGTATTATACTAAATTATTTTTCATTTATAAAAAAGCATGTCTGTTAAGGTTCATCCAAATGTGCCTACAGCACCGGAGATGCCAGAGAAGAGATAGCAGGCAATTCTGCTGTTATAGAAACCCTGACATAAAAGCCTTCAGATTAACAAACATTACGCAAATGCAACAAAAACTAGAGCAGGACCTTTCAAAATACAGCAAAACCAAACGAAGGTATTCTGCCGCCTTTAATGCTGTTACATATGTTAATACTGGAACATCGACTATAAGCGCCCTATCAGCAGGAACGAGTGTTGGTCTCTTAGCAACGGGCATAGGCGCACCCGCAGCTTACCCCTAGGAGGTTTGTCTTAGCTCTCGGCTGTGTTCATTAGCCGTAAGTGCGGCTGGCAAAAAATTAAAAACTAAACTCCAAAAGCACACAGCTATGTTCAACTAATAACGGCTAAAACTTAGTTCGTTTAAACTGACAATAAATAAAGCGCTAGTTGACTCAAACATCACGGATGAAGAATTCAATCGTTACAGGCCGATTTTGATGACTACAAAAGACAAAAGTTTGATCTTCAAAGAAAGGCGAGGGCAAGTTTTCTCAACAGCCAAACGCCGAGCAGATAAAAAAGGAATGCTTAAAAAAAGATAAACGAGACATTAAACTCTGTTCTAAACAGCTCACATTAACAACACCAAAAGGTGTTTATACTTTAGTTTATGAGTCCAAACGCAAAAAGACCGTCGATATTGGTTCTGATTAAGTATTTTTTTTAATTTAAATAAATATTTTGGCTTAGAAAAGAAAGACAGCATGGCTAAGATATATGAAGGACAAGACGAATTGTTTGAAGGAATGCTCGAGAGAGAGCGTTTATCAAAGCACTGAATGATATTGATTTAGAAGTCATTGACCCAACAAACGTGCGGGCAAGCGTTGTACATTGCTATTTCTCAAGTTCAGGCAAACTAACAATAGACCGCCAGTTAAAGTAATGTTAGCTGTTTTAATCGACTATGTAACAATAAATGAAGAAAATCTAGAAGTCTGGTCTCAACTAAACAGCAGACTATTCTTTCTCATAATGACTTAACACCCGGTTGGGCAGACGAACTGCTTACACAGTTTGACGCTGCCGCTGAAGAAGCTAAAATGAGAGCTCTGGTTGGTCAGAGGGCGAAGTCTTAGAGATTAGATTAAAACAGGCTAAGTATGCACCGATTGTAGGCAAGGCTTTACATTCCGCTACCTGGGAGTTGGTTTTAAAGAGAGCAGTTTTAAACATAAAAAATTCAGACAACAAATGTTTCATGTGGTGTGTTCTTGCAAGGCTGCATCATGTCCGCGAACACGCAGAGAGAGTGACTAACTATCGGCAATACGCCAAAGATCTTAACTTCAATGGAATATCCTTTCCGTTAGTGTAGACCAAATTGATCAGTTTGAAGAACAAAACAACCCAATAACTGTTTAATGTATACACATGGGATGAGGAAACAAATTTGGTGCCAATTAAAGTGTCCAAGAACAGCCCAACAATAGGCGAACCAGCCAAAAGTCATGTGGACTTACTCCTAATGTTTTCGCCAGCAGGCTGCCCCATTACACATTGATACGCACAATGAGCAGATTATTAGCGCATACTTCAAAGCATGAACATAAACAAGAATTCTGTAGAAAATGTTTAACAAGAATTCCAACCGCTCAAGCCGCGCTTGAACATATAAAACATTGTAAAAGTTCTGTAGACTGTAAGACAGAACTAACTACGCCCCCTCCAGGATCTAAAGTTAGTTTTAAGAACTGGAAACGGCTGCAAAATTCTCCATACGTAGTTTACGCAGACTTCGAGTCGCTTATTGTTCCTTATGAAGGGCCAGCACCACAAAACTACGAAAAACAGTCTTAATGAGTAATCATCAGATTTGTTCATTTGCCTTCATTATTGTTAGGTCGGATGGCGTTTATTCAGAGCCAGAATTATATAGAGGACCAGATGCTGCAGAAACATTCTTAAAACGCATGCAGCAAGTGCGTAATGATTGTTCTAATAATCTGAATTTATCTGAAATCATAATGACGCCTGAAGCCCAACAACAGTATGACTCAGCCACTCACTGTTGGATTTGTGGTTTAGAGCTAACGCCCAAGAGTGTAAACCCCACAGTAAGAGACCATGATCACATTAGTGGGAAGTTTAGAGGTGCAGCGCATAACAAATGCAATCTTCAACTAAAGTTTGATCCAAAGACATGGAAGCTGCCTGTATTCTTTCACAACTTGCGAGGTTATGACTCTCATCTTATAATGAAAGCAGTAGACGATGCTTTTAGGGTGTCATGCATTGCACAGTCATCAGAAAAGTACATGTGTTTCACTTTAAATAACATGTCTTTTTATGACTCTATGCAGCACATGATGGGTTCATTAGAGTCCTAGCTATGTCCTTAAAGTCCTGCCCAATAACGGAAGAATATTTTAACTCAACTCTTGTTAGAAAGGGCGTTTACCCTTATGAGTACATGAACAGTTGGGAAAGGTTTGATGAAGATACACTTCCTCCTAAAGGCGCGTTCTTTTCTAGTCTTAGAGGAAAGGACATCAGCGACTCCGATTACCAGCATGCTCAAGATGCTTGGCAAAAGTTAGATTGTAAAACGATGGGAGACTATCATGACTCCTATTTAATGGCAGATGTATGTTTGTTGGCGGACGTCTTTGAAAATTATAGAAAGACCTGCATGAAACATTACAGTTTGGATCCTGCGCATTATATTTCTGCACCCGGGATGAGCTGGGACGCTTTCTTAAAGTTTACTGGAGTACAGATTGATTTATTGTCAGATTTACCAATGATTCAGATGATTGAAAACGGATTGCGTGGAGGAATTAGTATGGCGTCGCATCATTACTGTAAAGCAAACAACAAATACTTGGACGACTATGATCCAAGTAAAAGGTCTAACTATCTTATGTATTTAGATGCAAACAATCTGTATGGTTGGGCTATGGCGCAATCACTTCCATTACGCAACTTTAAAATGTACACAGGCGGCGATCCGAATAATATTCAAAAGGCATTAAAGTGGTTGGGCAGTTTAACGCCTGATCAACAGCGTGGTTTCATTCTAGAAGTTGACTTAGAATATCCTCATGAACTCCATGACCTGCATAATGACTATCCATTAGCAGCAGAAAGTCTAAAGATGGATCCGAGAGAGCCGCCTAAACTTGTGCCTAATCTTCGAGGCAAAAAAAATTATGTCTGTCATTACAGACTTCTGCAATTTTATTTAAGACATGGTTTGAAGTTGACAGCAGTTCATCGCATAATTGCTTTTGATCAAGAACAGTTCATGAAACCATACATCATGAAGAACACTGACCTCAGAACTAAATCCACAGATGCTTCAGAAAAAGACTTTTTCAAGCTGATGAACAACAGCTGTTTTGGAAAGACTATGGAGAATCCGCACAAGCGTAAAGATGTCAGATTGGTCACCAAAGAGAACGAAGCAATTAAGCTAACTTCAAACCTAATTATCAGGACTTTAGAAGATTTCATGATCAGCTTTTTGGCATAATGATGAAAAAAAAAGAAAGTCCAAATTAGACAAACCTGTTTTTATCGGGTTTACTGTTTTTAGAATTATCAAAGCTTTTGATGTTAGAATTTCTTTATGACTACTTTAAGCCCTCGTATCTGAGTCCAGAGTGCTTTACACAGATACAGATAGTTTTGTTATAGATATCCCTACTGAAGACATCTATAAAGACATGGAAATCGAAGTGGCTAAAGGACATACGGGATGGTACGACACATCTGATTACCCTAAAGATTCGCCTTTGCATTCATCCGTTAATAAGAAGGTTTTAGGAAAGATGAAGGATGAATTATCTGGAAAGGTGATCAAGGAGTATGTGGGGTTAAGGTCAAAAATGTACAGTATTTCGAGCCAGGAGAAAATCATTAAGAAAGCAAAGGGAATATCTCGCAGCGTTGTGCAGTCAAAACATATCACATGACAACTACAAAGAAGCATTGTTTGGCAATAAGACTTTTCATCATGACAACGTAAAAACTGCGATCTAATCTACATGAGATCAACACAACTGTTGTAACAAAGAAGTCATTAGATAGAACAAACACAAAACGGGTGTTTGTTAATCCGAGTTTTCATATGCAATCGGGCACTGGAGGAGCGCATAAACAGGGGGTTTTATATTTTTCATCAACTTTTATTATAAGATCAATCATAGCTTCATCCAATTCATTTAAATCTTTTCTCATGTTTGCTTGACGAGTTCGAATTTTTTTTATTATTTCAAGATATTCTTTTTCCCAATTTGGGGGTTTGAGTTGTAGGTGATCTGGATGATTTAGCATGCATTGATTAATCCTCGAAAATGTTTCCTTAATAGCATACACGCCTGAAATGATTCCCGTATCATTTTCAAGGTCTCTTCCTTTACCATTCTTGTTTCGTTCTGCGCTTCCTTCTGGCCTTCCATTTTAAACCAAAATATGTTTACGTAAATTAATTAAAGCGGAACTGTGCCCGGCGGGATTGTCTGCAGTTCTTCTTTCACAAAAGATCTTTGAGGAGCTGGTTGTTTTGTTGTGTCAGTTTCTCGTAAATAATACACGGGCGGATTCATCTTTACAATTCTTTTTATTTCATATGGGTCAACACTCCAAACTGGATCGGTTGCCCTGATGCGAGTGTCCCTTCTGCTTCTCCCGGTAAATAAAGGTACCTTACTTTCAATCCAAATGGTAATAGTTTGCCGGATGAAGACTCTCCTTCAGCAACATTTATTGTTTTTCTTTTGATTGCTTGTACTGGCTTTAGCCCTTTAAATTCTTCATTATTCATTGCGCGCAAAACTGAGGGCAGTCTTCTAACCCATTCTGTGTTGCGAGAATTGTCATAAGCTCTCTGTGATTACTGGTAGGAAAAAAGTTTTTCGGATAACTGTTTGTTAAAGTTTTCGACTAAAGCCTGTGATCTGTGAACTCCTGGAATGCCTCTTTTAATGGTAACTCTATGTTTTAACAATAATTGATTCACTTGACCTTTAAATTCTTTTCCATCATCGACTTGAATCATGCGAGGATAAGTTAGGGGCCTCGTTGGTATATCAGCTGTATAGCAACAGCAACAGCAGAAGCACTCTTTTGTGTTAATGGTTCTGCATCTTTGTATCTTGAAGCTATGTCAATGACTGTGAGTGCGTACTTAAATCTTTTTCGTCTAATCCTATCAGAGGGTAAATATAGAAGATCCATTTGATGGGTGTCGTTTGGAGTTGTATTGACAAAGTGTGGTCTCTGTATTCGTCTAGGGGCAGGTAAATAAATTTGCCAAATTGCTTGTTTAGATAACCATTCCTTTGCTGTTTGTTCACTGACTCCTGCCGCTTGGCTTAGCTTTTTAATTGCTGTGATGCCCTTCCAATATCCTTTGGGCGAATATAGATTTTGTTCATTTTTTATTCAGCCAATATTATGCGCAACAAAATACACGACGGTCATACCAAGGCAATAAACGCGATTTCTTGCATCTTTTGTTTTTCTGATGGTTGATAAAAGTCACTGAATTTTGGTGGGGGCAATGTCTGGACCGGTTTGCCTGTTACTAGATAATATTGTTTTATTGCTTGATCAACATCTTTAAATATGTAAGCTGCATGCCCCTGTTCTTTCAGTGTGTCATTAATAAAATCTAACTGCTCAAGTCTCTGCTTTCATAGGCGTCTTGTGCAGCTGCTAGTTCCTGCATAGCTTTGTTATGTCTTTTTTCTCTCGCCGTCATCCCGCAGTTTACTAAATGCGAAATTACTTCCGCTAAAAGCAAGCGCATTCACCACAGCGCCGCCTATCATTATTGCGAGTGAAGCCATTTTTTATAAATGTATTTTTTTCTTACATATTTATTTTGTCTGGAATTATTCCTTGCTTGACTAGAAAATCTTTCGTGGCAACCGAAGCTGCAATGATAGCAATCAGCTTTGCTGAATCCTCAAAGTCTAGTTTGCCAAGATCTGCCGTTTTATTTTTAACAAGCTTTTACCAAGCATTGAGTATCCTACACTTAGCCCTCCAATAACAGCAGAATGGTATACAAGGTTAGCAACAGTTTTTTCGGTGCTCATTTTTTAGAAAATAAAATAATTATAATTATTAAAAAACATGAACAGTGATGATCTCCTACAGCTACAAGGCAGCCTAAACCTTCCTGAACTTATGAATGACCAAGTTGATGACCAAGCTATTATGCCCAAAAAGGAGAGGCTGTATTCTTTGGCAGCATGTGGAAAAACAAACAGTTCCTCGGAACTGAATTCAGCATAGAACAGATTCAACAGATGTCGCCGCAAGACATTTTAAAGTATCATAACAGGTATGAAGCGCAGCTGGGTCTAGAATGGTGAAAATGTGTGGGGCAAACGGTTCTAGTTTGTACACTAAACTAGTCAGTAGATTTGCTCCCATTGATTCTGAACAAGATCTTACGTATGATTTAACGCAAGATCCAGTTTTAACAAAGTCATTAGAGTCTCTAGGCTGTGATCTATACTACAGATTTGGAACATTATTGTCGCCAGCGATCATGGGATTAATTACTTTTAATCATATAGATTTTATTTCCCTTCAAAATGACCGGGCCAGAAAATCAGCAGAATCAGAAAACACTGAACCAGTGGAGAAAGTAACCAAGCCAGAAAATCAGCAGAAAACGCTGAATCAGGCGGAGACCATTAAAAATCCTGGGCGTGTTGAAGCAGGAAGAAAATTAGCAGAGTGGAACAGACAAAAAAAATTAATGTTACAGAATATGACTCATCATGAAAACATAGCACCTCCAACGCCAGAACAAGTTGATTCAATGCCAGCTATAAAAACTCCATGTGATACAAGGGCCCCAAAGTCTTCATGGAATATTGAACTTAAAACTGTTGTCATTTTGGTGCTCTTGCTGCTGCTGGGGGCGGTTATTACGGTTATAAATATATAAACAACGCTGGCAAAAAACAAGAGCCAAACAATCTCCACCGCTAAATACAGAAGCCGAACACAACTGCACGCCAAAACCGCCAATAACAAAGCATCATTTTGATCCATTTATAATGGAATAATATTTTAAGAACTTAATTTTAATTTTTATAAAAATAGATCATGGCGTATTATAAAATGATGGTGTCAATAAATAAAGACATGGAGTCTATAAAAGGCATTTCCATAGACCAGAATTGTAATCAATGCGGTTGCTTCGGATGTAAGACCTTCCTTAAAATCTATGCAAGAACGCTGAGCAAGACATCCTCAACGATGGCGCGTTTTTTGAGGCGTGTGTGTACTATATTAGACATCTGCTATTTAAGATAAAAACATAAATTGTATTTTTTTGATAATTATAAGATAACTTAATAAGAACTTGGTTGTACTTAAAGGATGACTTAATCAAGAACTTATTAAGAACTTGATCAAGAACTTAATTAAAAACTTAATCAAGAACTTATTAAGAACTTGAAGTAACTTAATTAAAAACTTAATTAAGAACTTGGGGTGACTTAATTAAAAACTTAATTAAGAACTTGGGGTGACTTGGGGGTGGGAGTGTGTGTGGTGTACACAGGGGGTGGGTGGGAGGACGTGCGTGCGTGGGGTGGGGGTGGGGGGACGTGCGTGCGTGGGGTGGGGGTGGGAGGACGTGCGTGCGTGTGTGTGCAGCAGCCAAAAAAGTTGAAGCAGGACGTTTGAAGCGAAGCAGTGAAGCAGTAATCACAGCAATATATACAAAGTCATGAAGTGCTTGGTGGAAATTCAAGGCAGTCAACTCTAACAACCACCGACCGCTCCTGCAGGAGCGGTATCTAAAAATAAATCTACGTCAGTGGTAGGCCTGCAGTGGTCTTACAGTCGCGCGCACTGCTGCTAAAGCAGCCAACTCTAAACAACCCCGACCGCTCCTGCAGGAGCGGTATCTAAAATAGATCTTACGTCAGTGGTAGGCCTGCAGCGCTTTCTAGGTCAATCAGGCGAGCTCGCCTGATTGACCCAGTATTGCTTGGGTGCTTTCTAGCCGGATCAATGCTGGCAAAATGCCGGGCCAGCGGTGAGCGGTATCTAAAAATAGATCTTACGTCAGTGGTAGGACGCTTGCAACTTGCTTTAGCAGAGTTACAGCAATTATGGCAGCTCTAATCGCCAGTAGTAGTACATCCGTCATTGTATATTTGGAGCATTTATATGAAGATAGGCCGGCCACACACTACTCCTCTCCATACTAGTAGATGTACTAAGGTCTGCCTGCCCTATCTAGTTTGTTTGCCAGAACATTAAAAAATCGCCATTCAGTTGCATAAGGGCACACTTGAAGGCAGATAAACTGGTTAGAATTAAAAAAGTAGAAAAGTATACACATCTTAATACATAGATCAGCCTGCCACATGAACACTGAATCTGTAGTTAACAATCAATCAAGTCCAATACAAACCGCCTTAAGAAATGAACGCCATGTTTAAAAAACATGGCTTTAGCTGTCTCAAGCCAGCTCCCAACAATCAACGCGTGATGGATTGTTTTGCTTCGGCCAACTTTCAACAATGCAGCGCCATTTTTTAGATAAGGAACAATCTCATCGATAGCCAAACACGTATTAAAACTGGCTGTATCTTTGTCAACAATATTGCCTTCAACGTTTCACTTTCCTTAAACCAACAAACCTTTAAGATACACAATTCTGTTTTCAGTAAACCGGTTATTAAAATAACACACCCACCGCACAGGTAAACCGTCCTGCTCGTCCGACTGTCAGCGAAAGAATGTGTGGGTTACCTAGTCATGTGAGCGGCCGGAAGGCTACGCTTAACTCGCTGATTGGCCGGGCTGGGGAACAGCGCCCCCAGGCGGAAGTGTTGGCGTAGGAAGGCTGATGTCATGTTAGGCAGGAAGGAGGGGGTGAAGAGGAGGGGAGAAGAGGGGTAGAGGAGTGCGGCAGTATTGATTTTTTGGCCTGTGTGTGAGTGTGTGTGGTGTGTGTGTGTGCGTGCGTGCGTGCGGCGCGCGCGCGCGTTTGTGTGTATGTGTGTGTGTGTGGCGTGCGTGGTGTGAGTGAGTGGTGTGTGTGTGTGTGTGTGCGTGTGTGTGTGTGCACGCGCGCGCGTGTAGTGTGTATGTGTGTGTGTGTGTGTGTGGTTATATATAAAGTTGTAGCTGATTCCATGTCTTCCACACAATTTAATCTATAAAGCTGTTGAAAAAGTATTTGTGATTCAAAAACTTTTTCTAACTTAAAATCCCCACTGTCTGCTATTGCCATACGCAAACTTACACCACCACAGCACTGGGTGAAATAAACACCCCAAGTGCTGGGCAGGTAGGCCGGGCAACTAGCAAATTAAAAGCTTACACCGCCCTGACAGAGTTGACAGTACTGAAAAGAGAGCCGTGGGAACAAACACCGTTTGTATATAAAGCGCGTTCAGTCACGGCTGCTTTTCCCTACGTTACTCTATGGGGCGTGTTCAGTCCTGGCTACTTTCCCCTACGCTACTCTCTGAAAAGTTTAGTAAATTAGTATTGAAAACGGATAACCCTGCACAGTATGTTTGTTTGTAGATAATCGTTATTTTTTGGTTATTGACGTCTTACTTGTCAGAGAACAGGAAAAGGCGGCTTTTAGGCCACTTTCGCCCAAAAACTCGGTGGAGGAGCAAGTGGGGTAGAGTCGGCATATTACTGTTCTCTTGTGTGCTTGTGTATATGTTGGCCTGTTTCCAGTTACGGCGAGATCTGTTACACTCAATTCTTTTATGTAAACATTCTGCTGTATACAACCGATTTTGCCAGTTCTCTTGATTTCAATACAACCAACCTCGTCTCTAGTGGTAGTCGCACAGTGTGTGTGGTCTACGATGCGCTGTCTATGACTGACAGGTATCGTGTTGTGTGCCCAGCGTGGTGTACCAGAACACTGACGATGAATGTCACAGTGAGCAAAGGCGGGGTTCCTAGGAGCGAAACATGGCGGGCGTTACCTTGCCAAGGAAGAAGCGAGAGACGACCGAGATGCTCAAATAAAGGGCGGTAAGCAAATGCTTGTTAACACAATGGCTGTATATCTCTTCACGCTCTCCTGGCTGTAGGGCAGTCAGAATTCTAATAGGTTCTGGCACCGAGGACGGTACTGTCATCTGCCATTCTCTCTTGTTTATGAGAGAACCGTAGGAAGATACTCTCGCGATGTGTTGCTAATGTATCGCGGCCCCACTCGCCGCTAGACAGTGATATCAAACGCCACCATTCACCAGACTCTCGCAAGAATTCTAGCCCCTCACCTCCAAGACACGCGCTTTTGGTGCAGCTGAACAGGTGGCTGCACAGTAGCTTTTGAAGTAAAAAGCCCGGTTTAGGTGCCCCTAGCTTCATGGCCACAGGGACAGTAAACTATTGGAGGTTCACCGGTGCACCGTGCGTGAGGTACGGTATGATGGAAGACAGGGCCCATCTTTCTCCTTCCGCCGCCAAAATCTTTCCCTGATCTGATTCAGATACTGTTTCACTGCTGAGTGGACAGAGGAGATTTTCAGGCCGTAAAAACCCGATTCTACGTGTGGTTCTAACTTACTACTAAACCCGATTCTACGTGTGGTTCTAACTCACGACTGTCACCTCTGAATGTAAACGCTCTAACGATTTGATTATGGGCCCTGGATGGTGGCTGGTCGCTGTACTGTAAAGCAGTGGCGTCCAGCTAAATGCAGCGTCTGTCTTCCTCTACCTTGCAGCGCGCAGCATGCGGCAACGACATCAGTGGATCTGTCTGTGATATCACACCCAAAACAACACAATGACATCTTTTACTGCCAGCGGTATCACACTATCACCCATTCTAGGATCAAGTTTTGTGTGTGTGTGTGTGGGGGGGGGGGGGGGGACGGGGGAGGGGTGTCTGAGTGTCTCTCTCTCTGTGATACAATGACGTTCGTTTAACAGGAATGTGTACATTACACAGCATCACAACATATGTGACTGTTATGCCACTGATTGCAGACATCACTGAAGGTTTCGCTCATCACAAACAACAGTTTGCTCCACTGGAACATTGAACTGTTTAGGCAGCAGCATTGCAAGCAGTCATGACCCCATGGAAATGTTTGCCTTGTCATTAATTATGGAAATGTTTGCCTCGTCACTAATTATGGAAATGCTTGCCTTGTCACTAATTATGGAAATGTTTGCCTCGTCACTAATTATGGAAATGTTTGCCTTGTCACTAATTATGGAAATGTTTGCCTTGTCACTTATTATGGAAATGTGGAAATGTTTGCCTCGTCACTAATTATGGAAATGTTTGCTTTGTCACTAATTATGGAAATGTTTGCCTTGTCACTTATTATGGAAATGTGGAAATGTTTGCCTCGTCACTAATTATGGAAATGTTTGCTTTGTCACTAATTATGGAAATGTTTGCCTTGTCACTAATTATGGAAATGTGGAAATGTTTGCCTTGTCACTAATTATGGAAATGTTTGCTTTGTCACTAATTATGGAAATGTTTGCCTTGTCACTAATTATGGAAATGCTTGCCTTGTCACTAATTATGGAAATGCTTGCCTTGTCACTAATTATAGAAATGCTTGCCTTGTCACTAATTATAGAAATGTTTGCCTTGTCACTAATTATGGAAATGTTTGCCTTGTCACTGATTATGTTTGCCTTGTCACTAATTATGGAAATGTTTGCCTCGTCACTAATTATGGAAATGTTTGCCTTGTCACTAATTATGGAAATGTTTGCCTTGTCACTAATTATAGAAATGCTTGCCTTGTCACTAATTATAGAAATCTTTGCTTTGTCACTATTTATGGAAATGTTTGCCTCGTCACTAATTATGGAAATGTTTGCCTTCTCACTAATTATGGAAATGTTTGCCTTGTCACTAATTATAGAAATGTTTGCTTTGTCACTAATTATGGAAATGTTTGCCTTCTCACTAATTATGGAAATGTTTGCCTCGACACTAATTATGGAAATGTTTGCCTTCTCACTAATTATGGAAATGTTTGCCTTCTCACTAATTATGGAAATGTTTGCCTTGTCACTAATTATGGAAATGTTTGCCTCGTCACTAATTATGGAAATGTGGAAATGTTTGCCTTGTCACTAATTATGGAAATGTTTGCCTTGTCACTAATTATGGAAATGTGGAAATGTTTGCCTCGTCACTAATTATGGAAATGTTTGCTTTGTCACTAATTATGGAAATGTTTGCCTTGTCACTAATTATGGAAATGTGGAAATGTTTGCCTCGTCACTAATTATGGAAATGTTTACCTCGTCACTAATTATGGAAATGTTTGCCTTGTCACTAATTATGGAAATGTTTGCTTTGTCACTAATTATGGAAATGTTTGCCTTGTCACTAATTATGGAAATGCTTGCCTTGTCACTTATTATGGAAATGCTTGCCTTGTCACTAATTATGGAAATGCTTGCCTTGTCACTAATTATGGAAATGCTTGCCTTGTCATTATTCAACTACAAGCTTGGAAGACATATGTGTGTGTACAGTCGTGGATATTACAATATCAACAAAGAGTATCAAACCTTTAAAAAAAAAAATTTAAGCAGGGAGAAGCAGCAGAATCCTCCCGCCACGAACCTGAGAACGACTCTTCAGCTCTGTCACATCTCCAGGCACTTGAAGGACCAGTGTTGGTCCACGAAACATGATTGTGATATGAGTCCCTGCACCCTTCAGTGGTGTCGCAGCATCAGGCGTTTGATGGAGCGCTGCAGATCCATGCGGTGTCCCACCTGCACCACTCCCAGCTCAATGTAGTCGTTGCGTTCCAGACCCTGAAGGCGAGGCCCGTCCACCTGCCGGCGGGCAAAGCTGGCCTTGTACTGCCCCAGGTCCAGACTGTCCAGCCAGTCCAGAACATCCTCACACAGCCAGCTGTCCACAGACTTCTTCTGGAAAGGACTGTCCGTTTTCCCACCACCACTCCCGTTCGGACCCCTCTCCGTGGTGAATTCCGCCGGGGAGGGATGAAATTGTCCAGGATGGCTCCTATGCTGCCGCCCGGCGTGTCGTCGCTGAAGTCGGGGGGTGGGGGAGGCACGATGAGGTCGTCGTAGTGGGGGGTCAGTCTGCTGCCCTGGGCACAGTCCCCGTGGTCGCTGGACAGCGTGCTGAGGGAGGACGTGGACGATACGAAGCTGGCGGCGTCGTCCAACATGGACGTGGCCACGGCCGTTGAGCTTTGTGCCGTGTTGAAGGAAGGAGGCGGCGGCACGATGTCGATGTGGGTCAGGGGCTGGGTCTGTGAATGCCCGACGTCCGCAAAGTCTGGAGGGGGAGCCATCACGTGGGGCAGCCCCGCCTCTTTTCCTCCCGGGTGACGGCGGTGTGTTCCGTTGCTGAGTGCAGTCTCTGTGTCTGACTGGCCCTCCGTCACACCACTCACCGCGTAGCTCATCGACCTCTGGAAGCCACCGGTCAGCTTGAAGTGGCTGTTCTCCAGGTTTTGGATCTTCTCCTGGATGGACACTTTGATGGGCTCCGCGGAATCCTTTTTGGCTGGCTGCACTTTGATC
>CM031607.1:3733509-3746009 GCA_018398815.1 Conus ventricosus
TTTTTTTTAAATTTGTTGACCTACACAAGGGCGAGGATCTTGGGGAGGGTAAAAAAGCACATCAGTGCTTATCTATTATCCTCGTAAATAAAAGAATTTTGTCTTGTCTTGTCTTTGTCTTGTCTGTCACTCACTCTCTCTCTCTCTCTCTATTTTTTCTCTCTCTGCCTCTCTCTCTTGATATAGAGGCATGTGCCTATAAGGGTTTTTTTTTTCTTTCGGTAAAGACGTGTGGATGTGTCTCCTATTTTCACTGTCAAAGGTGTCACAGATTATGGTTTACCCCTTCAGAAGAGCTTGAGGTTTATACTGAATAAAACATCTCTCTCTCTCTCTCTCTCTCTCTCTCTCTCTCTCTCTTCTCTCTCTCTCTCTCTCTCTCTCTTCCCCCCCCCCCCCCCCCCCCCCCCAAGTACACTGCTGCTTTCACTCCACGTCTTCCTCCATTTTCTTGCTTCGTTGTCATGGAGAACTATCATCACAAGACAAACTCAGTTTAATCGATTCTCTTTCATTAAAAAACACACACACACACACTTCTACATAATCCCCACTCCCACAAATCACCACTGCACCCAGCCCTGTCCGGGGGTAAGGTTCACGCCTTCGGGGTATTTCACTCAGGTTGTCTGCACTTGAAACCCTACCCCCTTACCCCACCCCTCTCCCCTACATCACTTCCACCCTCTCCCCACCCCCTCTCCCCACATCACCTCTCTCCCACCCCCTCCCCTACTCACCTCCACCCCCACCCCCTCTTCCCCCCTTCTCTGTCTTCCCCTGCCTGTATTTCCTGGAGTCATAAATCGGTGTTTGCTCTTCCCCCCAAGTTGTCTAGCCACACAGGAGAAAACACTTCGCGGAGGGCTATGTCGGTGCTTGGGGCGGGGGGTGTGACAGGGGTTTTGTGGTATGGTGTGGTCAGCTTTGTAGTATTGGTCAACTGTCCCCCCACGTTTTTGAGAAGATGGCAGGGAAAAATGTTGTTGTTTTTTTAATGTCTTTTATAGCGCCAGGTACTGGTACACAAGTCGTATGCTCCCCAAAAAGATGCCTTTTGGAATATCCGAATAAACCTGTGTTAGGGTCAGGTGTTTGTGGTCAATGCTCATGCATAAACTGTGAAATTGATGGCTTGATGACTAACCAAAGTTATTGCACAGAGTCGGGTTCTGGTCAACAAGGCATTTACATTGTCCCCCGAAAGATGCCGTGAGGAATATACGGGGCCCCAATAAAATCTTTTATCACAGTGGTCAAACACCAGTGAATAAGGTAGGTACCACTTGAAGAGATGAAGAAGAGTCGGGTACGTGAACGAGGCACATCACATGTGAAATGAGAACTTCAGGAGCAGATGAATAACATTCTGTCTTCAAGATGGGTTACCATGGTCGCCATAGTGCTGTGGGAAAGGATTTTATATCTGATTTTCTTGGTTTTTTTTCGTTTCATTACACACACAAAACACACACACACACAACACCCCACACACACCACACCCTTTCACCCCTCCTCCCCTCCCAATTTGCTCGGCCTTTTTTTCATAAAAAAAAGGGGTAAGTTGACTACTGGATCACAAAAGCATGAAACGTTCCCCCCACACCACACACACACACACACACGCAAAACACACGGGGAAAAACCTGTCTCTAAGAAGGAACTCCCCACACATTACCAGCCACGTGCTCATTGTCAGCAGTGAGGAAGAAAGGAAAAAGAGTAGAATTCAAAGCGGATGGAGGGGCACCACAAAGTAACGAGGAGTGCAAACTTGGAATCACCAATGAAAGGGGGGGGGGGGGGGGGTTGAGTAGAGATCACTTTCAATAGGACACCAGGTTGAAAGGGAGGCGGGGAAGGGGGGGGGGTGAAGCGTGGACTTCGATGGAGGGATGGAGAGAGAATAAAACGTGTGTGTGTGCATGTGTGTTGGTGTGTGTGGGGGGGGGGGGGGGGGGGTCTGCCTGCGTGCATGAGTGAGTGTGTGTATGCGCGAGAAAGAGAGAGAGACAGAGATACAGAGAGAGAGTGAGAGAGAGAAAGCGGGAGAGAGAGGGAGGGGGGGGGGGGTGTCAGCTTCCAAAACAGAAGTGAACATTTGTCGAATATACCATCTGTCAAAAACAAACAGAAGAGCGTAATACACATGTCTGTCAGAGCAAGATAGAGATTTGAACAGGCGGGCTGTATACACTCCCTGTTAACACTCCCGTTGGCGAGAGTCCTGGGTTCGCTTTCCCCATCCCAGCAAATTTGAAGTTTCCACCGTGAAAAGAAACCCCCCATGGAAAATACAAACACACTTTGGGCAGTATCAGGCACCGGTTTAACATGGCGACATAAAGACCACCCGTGGAACATACAAATCCACTTTGACATATCAGGCACCGGTGAACATGGCGACATAAAGACCACCCGTGGAACATACAAATCACACTTTGACAGTATCAGGCACTGGTGAACTTGGCGACATACAAAGCCAAAATATACATAAAGGGAAAATATAAAATAAAACTAGTAGAAGAATCGGGGATTGGTCAATCAGGGGACATACAAAATGAATAGAAGACTCGAGTTGATCTAAATAGAACGGATTTATATTGAGGTCGTTGTTGCAAGGTCAATATACTGTGAAAAATTATTTTACCATGTCATCACAGAAAGATACTATGTCAGGCACACACGTTTGAGCGGGTCCTCGGGAGCACAAGTCTATATACCTACGCAACCAGGCACTCTTCCTGAGGCTCTGTGCATGTATGCGAGTGCACTTGTATGTTTGCCTTTTGCACACGCAAGCTCAAAGATTCGCACGTGCGTGTATACAAAGAAAACAAAAAAGACCCGGAGACAGACAAAGAACGGTTCACAAGACAGGCTGACGGGTTTGGTACAACATTGGTATCTCTGAAACAATGTAGTATCTGAAGCCCCCCCCCCCCCCCCCCCCCCCCCTTTAAACCCGATTGTAGGAAAGAAAGTCAACGGAAAAAAAGTCAACGGAGAGAAAGTAACCTAACTCTAACCCTAACCCTAACCCTAACCCTAACCCCTAACCGTAAGCCTAACCCTAACCCTAACCCTAACCCTGACCCTAACCCTAACCCTAACCCTAACCCTGACCCTAACCCTAACCCTAACCCTCCGTTGACTTTCTTTCCCGTTGACTTTCTTTCCGATTACCTTAAACCCTCCCCTCGTCCCCACCCCAGCCCTATCACCCCCCCCCCTTCCTCCTCTTCACCCCAGCCTCTCGAACATTCCAGCCCATCCGTTCGCCAGCCACACACAGACGTGTAGTCGCCCACGCTGGAGACAGATTAAAAACCACTTGAACTATTTTACCCTTGATAGCAAGATAGGGTGAACTGGGTACTGACAATGAAACTCTGTCCTCTTCAACTCTTCACTCATCCATCTCTTTCTCCCCCACCTCTCATCCTGTCCACACCCCCCCACACCCCTTTCTCTCCTTCCCCTCCCCTCCCCACCCCCTGCCTCTCCATCCCAGTCGACTCGACTCCACCCAATTCAACAGTCCAGTCCGAGACATGAACCTCCATTATTTTTCTTTGAAAAAACATCCAGTAATATTTGTAGGTCAAAGTTCAGAGTTACGGTAGAGGTCATGTAGTAATTAAAACCCTTTGATCAGCGAATGAAAATCACCCTGCTTCTTTGAAACGATTTCTTTTTTAATGTAATGTTAAAAATTGAAGATTTTTACTTTGGATTTGGATTCAATGGATTGGTTCATTGCTATGCGTCAACTGACTTCCATAAAAAACGCGAAAAATTGAAAGGCTATTTTTCGGGTGAAAAGGGGTGAATATACAATATTGAACCATTGTGGCAAGTTGTTTGGGTCCAAGACTCACGTGCAGTGAAAAAAATTGTGTGAGCAACACATCATTCCCGGCATTGGAGGGTCAACAAAAATGGCAAACTGGTTGCTGCATGTGAGGCACGTGCACACCATGCAGAGAACAAGTACGCAGGCATGCAGCCTTTATAAAGCCGCGCTACAAGGTTCAGGTAACGACTTGCCGTCTGAGCGCTACAGAAGATGCAAGACTACGAGCAGAGGAACGCAGTCGTGCCCTAGGCCATCTGGAGGCTGGTGTGGATGCCAGGCAGGTCGCCAACATCTTTAACGTCCACATCTCAACCATCTATCGTCTGCAGCACCGCATGCGAGTCACTGGTACCACTGATGATCGTCCCCGGCCAGGCCGTCCTCGGGTCACCACACCAAGAGAGGATCGCCATTTGTTCGAACCCGTCTGCGGGACAGGTGGCAAACAGCCGCTAACACTGCTCGACAGGTGCCTGGGAATCTCCAGCAACGAATCAGCCTCAACACTGTGCGGCGGCATCTTCAGGAGAACGGGCTGGCATGTAGGCGTCCTCACAGAGTCCGGTACTGACACCAAGACACCGGCAGGACAGGCTGCAGTGGGCACAAGCCCAAATCAACTGCCGCAGGCAGCAGTGGGGACGCATACTGTTCTCAGATGAGAGCCGTTTTTGTATTGACATGGCTGACGGTCGTGTCAGAATATGGCGTCGACCTGGTGAACGCTATGCTGACTCCTGTGTGGTAGAGCGGAACCCCTGGGGAGGCCCGAACGTTATGATATGGGGTGCAATTGGCATTAACCACGCCATAGGACCAGTCATCTTTCAGAACATTGGTCCTGGTCGCGGACAGGGTGTCAATGCACAGCGCTACATCCACCAGGTGCTCAGACCCCATGTCGTTCCTTTTTTTGCGCAACACCCAAACTGGACATTCCAACAGGACAATGCAAGACCACACACAGCCAGGGCCACCCAGCAATTTCTTCAGTATAACAACGTCAATGTGCTGCCCTGGCCAGCCCTCAGTCCCGATTTAAACCCAATAGAACATTTTTGGGATGAACTTGGCAGATGGTTGGACCTCCTGCGTCCACAACCAGCAACAGCGGCACAACTTCACCAGGCCATCGTTCATGTGTGGGCTGGTGTGCCAAGGGGACGCATCAACCACCTGGTCCACTCAATGAGCCGCAGGTGTCAAGCAGTTGTCCATGCAAATGGTGGCCACACACGGTATTAGGACTTCAAGCTGGTTTGTCACGTGACCTTGGATTTTCCACACAAAGACCTATTGCTGATGACATTTTCACACATTACCAGTGTAATGAATCAAATCACGTTGAATTCTCGCTTCCACTCTGTACAATTGTGACCAATAAAATTCGCCCCTAACCTTCAGCTTGTTTTGCTTTCGCGTTTTTTATGGAAGTCAGTATATATGTGACTTGTGGGTTCCTTGTGTTCCTACGCTATTGCCGGGGCTCAAGGATTTGAGAGTGAACAGTCTAGAAGACAGAAAAAGGGCCATGCATAGCGTACTTGTTCATTACAAACAACACCACATTGGCGCTACCTCAGAATCACGCTCAAAATGTCTCGAGAGCTGAAGTGTGCAGTGAATCTGATCCTGGAACAAAGGCTACACCCAGCTGTGGATAGTGAATCTGATCCTCGAACAACGGCTACACCCAGCTGTGGATAGTGAATCTGATCCTCGAACAAAGGCTACACCAGCTGTGGATAGTGAATCTGATCCTCGAACAAAGGCTACACCCAGCTGTGGATAGTGAATCTGATCCTCGAACAAAGGCTACACCCAGCTGTGGATAGTGAATCTGATCCTGAAACATCCTCGAACAAAGGCTACACCCAGCTGTGGATAGTGAATCTGATCCTGAAACAAAGGCTACGCCCAGCTGTGGATAGTGAATCTGATCCTGGAACAAAGGCTACACCCAGCTGTGGATAGTGAATCTGATCTGGAACAAAGGCTACGCCCAGCTGTGGACGTAGCAGAAACAATGGAGCGCTTGGGGGGGGGGGGGGGGGGGGCTCACGTTTATCTGTGGAGTCGTACCTTTACCCTTTCTCCTCCTGGGAGCGACGGCAGGTGTGACTGTTGTGAGAAATGAACACCTGTCCGTTGTCATGTGTCTGTCAGATCTGATTACCGAGAGTCCTTGTACTGGCTATCTCCTTACGTGGGAGTGAAAATGTCGCTTTCTCCGTCTGGCGATGACAAATGAGGTCAAAGAATACTTGACCCGATAGGTCACAGAGAAGGGAGAGCACAACTGTACTGCTACAGACACAGTTATCTTTTCTCGACACTCATATCTTTTCCAACACGCACACCCAGCATTCTCAACACAGCTGGTTCCGTTAAAGGGACAGAGAGAAGATGACAGGATTTGGCACAGCGGACAGAGAGAGATGAAATTATTTGCGAGTTTGAATTTCATCTCACCCACAGCGGGACAGAGAGAGAAGAAAAAAAAGGATTTACCAGTTCCAGTTTCATTAGACATACAGCCCAGCTAATTAATCACACAGGGAGGCTTTTGGATGGGATTCTTTTTCTCCGGTGTCCTGGCATTCTTTGGAACGGGGGGGGGGGGGGGGGGGGGGGAGCGCTTGCTACTCAATACCTGACAGAGCATGTGTTGGCTCTGCGTCTGTGTTACGTTGGTAACCTTACTCTTAATGATCAACTCGATGGCAGCCAACCAGAAACGGATCGCATGGCTACCCCCCCCCCCCCCCCTCCCCTCGACCTCCGCCACTCACCCCCATCCACCCATTAAACTTTGCTCCAACCAGTAAACCTCGACAGCTGTCAACTGTGTCTCGCTTGGAGAGTCTGCATCGTTACCCCACCCCCTATCCCTCCTTCCCCTCCCCCCTCCCCCCTAACTTTGATCCGGCTAGTCAACCCAGAGAGTAGTCAACCGTGTCTTGTTTAGAGATTCTGCATCATTACCACCCCCCCCCCCCCCCCCCCCCTCGTCCTCCCCAAGAAAAACCCGGTCAAACCAGTCAAGCGAGAGAATAGACAACCGTATTGTGCAAAGAGAGAAACTGTGCCATTACCCCTCAAATTTTGCCCCAGCCAAAAGCAACACATCACATCTTGCCCCAGCCAAATCAACACATCAACTCTTGCCCCAGACAATCAACACATCAAATCTTGCCCCAGACAATCAACGCATCAAATCTTGCCCCAGACAATCAAACGCATCAAATCTTGCCCCAGACAATCAACACATCAAATTTGCCCCAGACAATCAACGCATCAAATCTTGCCCCAGACAATCAACACATCAATCTGGCTCCAAACAATCAGCACATCAACTCTTGCCCCAGCCAAATCAACACATCAAACCTTGCTCCAGACAATATCAACACATCAAATCTTGCCCCTGACAATCAACGCATCAAATCTTACCCCAGACAATCAACACATCAAATATGGCTCCAAACAATCAGCACATCAACTCTTGCCCCAGCCAAATCAACACATCAAACCTTGCTCCAGACAATCAACACATCAAATCTTGCCCTGACAATCAACACATCAATCTTGCCCCAGACAATCAACGCATCAAAGCTTGCTCCAAACAACCAACACATCAATCTTGCCCTGACAGTCAACACATCAAATCTTGCCGCAGCCATATCAACACATCAACTCTTGCCCCAGCCAAATCAGCGCCTCAAATCTTGCCCCAACCAAATCAACACATCAAATCTTGCCGCAACCAAATCAACACATCGGGCACAGTCAGCCGTATTTCACACGGAGGCTCTCATTGATCTGAACACTTTTGGGATATTGGTGATGGACGTCAGATCTAAAAGTTACATCACCTAGAGGTACTCCCCTCCCCCCCAACCCTCCAACCCTCCCCCTCCCTCTCCCTTCTTTCCGATTCTCTCCATCTGACTCCCCTGCCCCCCCCCCCCCCCCCTCGTCCTTCTCCTCTCCTGGTCAGTGTAGAGTCTGGCACAAAAGAGCTGTGGAGGCCTGGTCACTTTCGGACGTGGTGTCCACCTCACTGACCACTGACCTCTGCACTGTGGGCAGCAGTGAGGTCAGATGATGGCCGCTGTGTCCTGGCTCTTTGTACCAGCCGCTGACCACGGCGGCTCTGACCCTGTCCACTTTTGTCACACTAGGAAAAGGTCCGCACAGAAGCGAGTCTCCCACCATGCACGCGAAAGAGAGAGAGAGAGAGAGAGAGGAGAGAGAGAGGAGAGAGAGAGAGAGTTTGTGTGCGCATGCGCGCGTATGTGCAAGATCAGGTCAGAGTAGCTTCGCATGTTGGTTCTATATCAGACATGGAATTCAGGGAGAGTGTTGCCGGGTGATCTCAAGATGGACGGACTGCACTGATGTCAAGATGTGTACAGTAGCTCCGATAGGAGTGGACTATCAACTCTGATGGGGGACAAAAAAAAAATCAGGATTCTAACCTTGACCTTGGGTTGTAAACCTTTTTTTTTTTCTAAAGCGTTTACCATGAGTCGAGGTCACAAGCTCGAAGACATTTATTTTTCACAGTGTTCGCACTCGATATTACTCCCCAGCAACATGGCTGACCTGATGCAACCGCTGGACTGCAAGCACAGGGAGTGCAGACTGAAGATGAGACAAGTTCCAGTATGCTGCCAGACCACTCAACACAAGAAACAAACAGCTTTCAGAGCAGAAGCACCGCGTTTTGACTCTTAAGCCATCTACAGATAAGACAGACATGTGGCAAACAGACACGAAGATCGGACAACAAGGGAAACAACTGTGCTTCGAAGCTCGACACGAAAATTCCAACAGCTTTCTCTACCAATCACGAGGAAGTTTATAGAATTAGGCCAATCAAATGTATGTTAGATTTATATGTATGGGCAAGAGAGACAGGGAAAGAAAAACAAAGATGAAGTTTACACTGTCCACTTTATAATTCAATTTCTTTTCGTGAAAAATTCATTTCATCTTCCATAGTAACAAGACCAATGTTGTCTCTAACAGTCAGAATTCATTTCATCTTCCATAGAAACAAGACTGACGTTGTCTCTGAGAGTTAGAATTCATCTAATCTTCCATAGAAACAAGACCAACGTTGTCTCTAACGGTTAGATTAATGTTGTCTCTAACGGATAGAATCCATTTCATCTTCCAAAGAAACAAGACCTATGTTGTTTCTAACGGTTAAATCCATTTCATCTTCCACAGAAACCTGACCAATGTTGTCTTTAACAGTTAAAATCCATTTCATCTTCCACAGAAACGTGACCAATGTTGTCTTTAACGGTTAGAAAACATTTCATCTTCTATAGAAACAAGACCAATATTGTCTCTAACGGTTAAAATCCATTTCATCTTCCATAGAAACAAGACCAATGTTGTCTTTAACGGTTAGAATCCATCTCTCATCTCCATAGAACAAGACCATGTTGTCTTTAACGGTTGGAATCCATCTCATCTCCATAGAAACAAGACCAATGTTGTCTTTAACGGTTGGAATCCCTCTCATCTCCCATAGAAACAAGACCAATGTTGTCTTTAACGGTTGGAATCCCTCTCATCTTCCATAGAAACAAGACCAATGTTGTCTTTAACGGTTGGAATCCATCTCATCTCCCATAGAAACAAGACCAATGTTGTCTTTAACGGTTGGAATCCCTCTCATCTCCCATAGAAACAAGACCAATGTTGTCTTTAACGGTTGGAATCCTTCATCTCCCATAGAAACAAGACCAATGTTGTCTTTAACGGTTGGAATCCATCTCATCTCCCATAGAAACAAGACCAATGTTGTCTTTAACGGTTGGAATCCATCTCATCTCCCATAGAAACAAGACCAATGTTGTCTTTAACGGTTGGAATCCTCTCATCTCCATAGAAACAAGACCAATGCTGTCTTTAACGGTTGGAATCCATCTCATCTCCCATAGAAACAAGACCAATGTTGTCTTTAACGGTTGGAATCCATCTCATCTCCCATAGAAACAAGACCAATGTTGTCTTTAACGGTTGGAATCCATCTCATCTCCCATAGAAACAAGACCAATGTTGTCTTTAACGGTTGGAATCCATCTCATCTCCCATAGAAACAAGACCAATGTTGTCTTTAACGGTTGGAATCCTCTCATCTCCCATAGAAACAAGACCAATGTTGTCTTTAACGGTTGGAATCCCTCTCATCTCCCATAGAAACAAGAACAATGTTGTCTTTAACGGTTGGAATCCATCTCATCTCCCATAGAAACAAGACCAATGTTGTCTTTAACGGTTGGAATCCATCTCATCTCCCATAGAAACAAGACCAATGTTGTCTTTAACGGTTGGAATCCATCTCATCTCCCATAGAAACAAGACCAATGTTGTCTTTAACGGTTGGAATCCATCTCATCTCCCATAGAAACAAGACCAATGTTGTCTTTAACGGTTGGAATCCATCTCATCTCCCATAGAAACAAGACCAATGTTGTCTTTAACGGTTGGAATCCATCTCATCTCCCATAGAAACAAGACCAATGTTGTCTTTAACGGTTGGAATCCATCTCATCTCCCATAGAAACAAGACCAATGTTGTCTTTAACGGTTGGAATCCATCTCATCTCCCATAGAAACAAGACCAATGTTGTCTTTAACGGTTGGAATCCATCTCATCTCCCATAGAAACAAGACCAATGTTGTCTTTAACGGTTGGAATCCATCTCATCTCCCATAGAAACAAGACCAATGTTGTCTTTAACGGTTGGAATCCATCTCATCTCCCATAGAAACAAGACCAATGTTGTCTTTAACGGTTGGAATCCATCTCATCTCCCATAGAAACAAGACCAATGTTGTCTTTAACGGTTGGAATCCATCTCATCTCCCATAGAAACAAGACCAATGTTGTCTTTAACGGTTGGAATCCATCTCATCTCCCATAGAAACAAGACCAATGTTGTCTTTAACGGTTGGAATCCATCTCATCTCCCATAGAAACAAGACCAATGTTGTCTTTAACGGTTGGAATCCATCTAAATCTCCCATAGAAACAAGACCAACGTTGTCTTTAACGGTTGGATCCATCTCATCTCCCTAGAAACAAGACCAACTTGTCTTTAACGGTTGGAATCCATCTCATCTCCCATAGAAACAAGACCAATGTTGTCTTTAACGGTTGGAATCCATCTCATCTCCCATAGAAACAAGACCAACGTTGTCTTTAACGGTTGGAATCCATCTCATCTCCCATAGAAACAAGACCAATGTTGTCTTTAACGGTTGGAATCCATCTCATCTCCCATAGAAACAAGACCAATGTTGTCTTTAACGGTTGGAATCCATCTCATCTCCCATAGAAACAAGACCAATGTTGTCTTTAACGGTTGGAATCCATCTCATCTCCCATAGAAACAAGACCAATGTTGTCTCTCCCACAGTCAGATTCCATCTCATCTCCCATAAAAACCTGACCGATGTTTTCCCTAATGGCCGGAGATCAAAAAGGTCACCTTTCTCCGATTCCATTCACCTATCATCCATCCCCTCTCTGCCTCCCCTCCCCCTTGCCCCCAACCCCCCCCCCCCCACCCCCACCCCCAACTGATCCCTCCTCTCAACGGCACCAAAAATAGTAGATTGCTGTGATTAGCCGGAATAACAGTGGTCATTTTCATTCTCCAGGGGCTACTGTGTCACGTGGGGGTTCAGAGAGGCAGGCCGGTCTTTATGGGGCTTCACCGGGTTGTCCCCCCCCCCCCCAACCCCTGATGACCCACTCGGTCAGTGGTCAGCGCTGCGGGCAGTGGGCCAAGCAGGGAGTTCTGGCCAGGACGCTGTCACAGTGTATCAAGGTCAGACCACGATGGAACTGGACATCCGTGCGTGAAGACACACCACAGACACTGAACTGGGCGTGAAGACACACCACAGACACTGAACTGGGCGTGAAGACACACCACAGACACTGACCTGGGCGTGAAGACACACCACAGACACTGAACGGGGCGTGAAGACACACCACAGACACTGACACTGAACTGGGCGTGAAGACACACCACAGACACGGACACTGAACTGTGCGTGAAGACACACCACAGACACTGAACTGGGCGTGAAGACACACCACAGACACTGAACTGGGCGTGAAGACACACCACAGACACTGAACTGGGCGTGAAGACACACCACAGACACTGAACTGGGCGTGAAGACACACCACAGACACTGAATTGGGCGTGAAGACACACCACAGACACTGAACTGGGCGTGAAGACACACCACAGACACTGACACTGAACTGGGCGTGATTACACACCACAGACACTGAACTGGGCGTGAAGACACACCACAGACACTGACACTGAACTGGGCGTGAAGACACACCACAGACACTGAACTGGGCGTGAAGACACACCACAGACACTGACACTGAACTGGGCGTGAAGACACACCACAGACACTGAACTGGGCGTGAAGACACACCACAGACACTGAACTGGGCGTGAAGACACACCACAGACACTGACACTGAACTGGGCGTGAAGACACACCACAGACACTGAACTGGGCGTGAAGACACACCACAGACACTGACACTGAACTGGGCGTGAAGACACACCACAGACACTGACACTGAACT
>CM031607.1:3753509-3760255 GCA_018398815.1 Conus ventricosus
GGGTGGAGAGGAATGGGGGGGTTGGGACAGAGGAAAGGGGGGGGGGATGGGGGAAAAGGAGGTTTTGGGCGCGAGGGAAAAAGGAAGGCGGTTTGTGTGAATGAGAGGGGGGACGGGGGGGGGGGGGGGGGGGGGCTGACGACCAAAAGGAGGAAAAAGAACAGGGGCCACGGTACACGTTGTTGTTAAAGTGTATCGTTACCTTTAACGATAAACAAAATAATAATAAAATGGTCTTGTGTCTGTTCGACTGACAATGAAGTAGTTAACGTTGCCCGAAACGAACACAAACCCTCACAGTAGGGGGAAAAAAAAAAAAAGTTTGTGTGGGTTTGTGTTTTGGGGAAGGAGAAGTTTCCCTGGGAAATGGAACAAAAAAAAAGGGGACAGACAGACAAATAGACGGGAAATGACAGAGACGAAGACAGGGACGAATAGTTTGTTTCTGTAGTAGAGGCTTTCCCCGATTTCTGTGTTTCTTGCTAAAGAAGACAAAGTAAATAAACCCGAAACGACATTTGGGCGGGTACGCCTATCTTTTTCTTCCTAGCGTGGGTGTAGAAAACCCAGCTTTTTTTGTTTAAAGAATTCCTCTGACCTGCCGCTAAAAGTGTTAGGGTTTGTTTCACGCTTTTCATTACCTCTGTCACATGAGAACCATAGACGGAAGATTGGGACCACACAAAATATGTCGTCTTCGTTCGTTGGACGTAGTTTTAAGTTCTCATATATAATATAATCTGCAAAACCCTAGAAGTTATAAATATCATATACTTACGGTGAATAGACTGAAAGATATACTATGATGAAGGGTGGTTCTTCAATGTATGGCTTGCAGTCAGAGGCAGAGAGTAACTAGAAACTGATACGCGACAATGAAAAAAAAAGCTCTGCCTTCGTGACCAAATGTCACAGGAAAATCAATACTTTGTTCTGTTTATCATTCTCTAATTTTCTTTTTATCATCTTCTACACCTCCTTTCTCACCACCCTCTACTTCATCTCTCTCTCTCTCTCTCTCTCTCTCTCTCTCTCTCTCTCTCTCTCTCTCTCTCTCTCTCTCTCTCTCCTTGTTCTGTCTTCTCCTCTCACTCCAACCTTCTATTCCCACAAACATCCTCTAAATCACATCCCTCTCCTCCTTTACACGCAGAGACAGAGACAGACAGACAGACAGACAAACAAACAAACAAACAGACAGACAGACAGACAGACAGACAGACAGGCAGGCAGGCAGACGGGAAACCTTGGGAACAGAGAAAATAACAGGGTAGGGACACGACAAACGGGGGAAAAAGGGAGGAGACAGGAAGGGACGGAGGGACAGCGAACACACGCAGTACACATCCTGTCCAGATTGTTACTGTCGTAGTCACACAACACACACCACCATCACACACACAGCAACACAACTACATACCACGCACGCACCACGTCACCACACACCACCACACACACACACACACACACACACACACAACACACACACACACACATCACACCACCACACACACACACACACACACCACACACGTACACACACACACACACACACACACACACACACACACACACACACACACACACACACACACACACACACAACACACACACATTCATACACACACACACACACACAACACACACAACACCACACACACACACACGACACCAATGCGCACGTACATCCACACATCTTCGTATCATGAAACAGGACACCAGAAACAATACACAGTACTGCTCACTCACATTGCGCACCTCTGGCATGTCTGTAGTGTGTCTGTGTATAAAGTTGGCGGCAGTGGGGGATGGTGATCCATTGTTGGCACGCTCGTGTCAATGAGGGTCATGTGTGTGTGTGTGTGTTGTGTGTGTGTGTGTGTGTGGTGTAGGGTCGTGTACTGTCGCGTTGGTGCGATGCGGCGCATGCGTGTGTGGTGTGTGTGTGTGTGTGTGTGTGTGTGTGTGTGTGTGTGTGTGTTGTGTGTGTGTGTGTGTGGTGTGTGCGTGTGTTGTGTGTGTGTGTGTGTGTGTGTGTGTGTGTGTGTGTGTGTGTGTGTGTGTGTGTGTGTGTGTTGCGTGTGTGCGTGTGTATGTGTGTGTGTGTGTGTGTGTGTGTGTGGTGTGTGTGTGTGTGTGTGTGTGTGTTGGTGTGTGCGTGTGTGTGTGTTGTGTGTGTGTGTGTGTGTGTGTGTGTGTGTGTGTGTGTGTGTGTGTGTGTGTGGTGTGATGTGTGTGTGTGTGTGTGTGTGGTTGTGTGTGTGTGGTGTGTGTGTGTGGTGTGTGCGTGTGTGTGTGTGTATTGTGTGTGTGGTGGGGTGTGTGTGCGTGTTGTGTGTGTAATGTGTGTGTGTGTGTGTGTGTTGTGTGTTGTGTATTGGTGTGTGTGTGTGTGTGTGTGTGTGTGTGTGTGTGTGTGTGTGTGTGTGTGTGTGTGTGTGTGTGTGTGTGGTGTGTGTGTGTGTGTGTGTGTGTGTGTGTGTGTGTGTGTTGTGGGGGTGTGTGTGTGTGAACCAAGTAAGTCAATAGCTAAATAACGGCATGATTAAAAAAAGAACTAAATGAATATATGGATAAGTCAGTCATTTCAATCCATCACTGAAACAGCACAAGAGAGAGAGAGAGAGAGGCACAGGATGTGATGCACGCTTAACCTTCGCATTAACCTCAGGTGTTGATTTAGATCCGGTGTGCAGATTGAAAGATAATAACGTCAGCGCCACGACGTGTGTGTGCGTGCGTGCGTGCGTGCGTGCGTGCGTGCGTGCGTGAGTGTGTGTGTGTGTGTGTGTGTGTGTGTGTGTGTGTGTGTGTGTGTGTGTGTGTGTGTGTGTGTGTGTGTGAGACAGACAGACAGACAGACAGACAGACAGACAGAGACAGAGACAGAGAGGTAGAGAGAGACAGAGAGAGACTAGGTACTAACTAGAGGGGGAAAAACAAACGCAGACATGTGCAATGCCTTAGTTATCAATAGAACGGCATAGCAAAGATTGACTGAGAAAGAAGATGTGGGAGGAATGGTTTGTACAGCGAGTGCATGTATACTTACACTCCTTCTCACGCAAATACACATCAACCGTGTTGTGCCCCCCCCCCCTTCCCCTCCCTCCCTCTCCCTTCCCACCCCCCTCTCTCTCTCACTCACCTCATTCCCTTCCTCTGTCCCTCCTTCCTCCCTCCCTCTCCCTTCCCACCCCCCTCTCTCCTCACTCACCTCCTCATTCCCTTCCTCTGTCCCTCCTTCCCTCCCTCCCTCTCCCTTCCCACCCCCCTCTCTCTCTCACTCACCTCCTCATTCCCTTCCTCTGTCCCTCCTTCCCTCCCTCCCTCTCCTTCCCACCCCCCTCTCTCTCTCACTCACCTCCTCATTCCCTTCCTCTGTCCCCTTCCTCCCTCCCTCTCCCTTCCCACCCCCTCTCTCTCTCACTCACCTCCTCATTCCCTTCCTCTGTCCCTCCTTCCCTCCCTCCCCCTCCTTTCTTCACCCCCTCCCCCTCTCTCTCTCTCTCTAATGTTCCTTGTTGGTCTCATTATGGTAGAGAGGGGTTACCCTATGATGACTATTTGGACTTCTATTTAATTCTTTAAAAAAATGAAATATCATCAGCCTTAACCAGTTCGACACATCGCTTCCATATATTCGGATTCTCAGTTTCATTTACATCCAAAGGTAGTATTTCTATACCAGTTCATAATTCACTTCGTATAGATCCTGAACAAAGAGGCGAATTTGAGATAACAGTCATCAGTCTGTCAGATTTAAAAGAATCGATTATCTGGAACAAAGATCATATAGCCACACGCCACAATTAGGATTGTGCGCTGAAACACTGTATGATCCATGTCAGTGTTTTGAGGCCCGCTATAAATTTGAACTGGCATTTAATGTTAAACTGATAATTGATCAAAAGAACAACTCCCTACCAATTATTTCCATTGCTTGGGGGGGGGGGGGGGGTTGGGGGGGGGGGGGGGGTCACCGATGAAATCACAGTCTTCAAATACATGACCTTCCCTCTCAGTTGACGTCACATTTCCGGCCTTTGCACTCACCCATGACCCTGTCTTTGCGCCAGCTGGAAACCTCCAAATAGTCCCATTCCTTTGATTTTCATCTGTCTGTTTGGAACCACCTGGCTGGTACCTTGATGGTCATACGAAAGAAAATGAGGAGAATCAACTTTCAGACACATGAAAAAAAAAAAACAATTCTCAAACAATCTAATTGCGCCAGTCTATAAATACTCAGCTCCTTAAGCAAGGCCTTGGCGCATTAATGTTTGGTGTGCAGCCTGTAGAATCTATCCGGATTGAAACAACTGAAGTATATAACAAGTCGGTGCCGAGTCACTATCCTACTCGCTCGATCCGTTTGTCTCACTTCGTACATAAATACTCTCTTTTGTTCTATTGTGCATTCTTATAATGCACAACCAACGAGCAGGGCAACTCTTTGCTTCCACAAGAAAACAAAACACACGCCCATCACTCCAACGAGCAGGGCAACTCTTTGCTTCCACAAGAAAACAAACACACGCCCATCACTCCAACGAGCAGGGCAACTCTTTGCTTCCACAAGAAAACAAACACACGCCCATCACTCCAACGAGCAGGGCAACTCTTTGCTTCCACAAGAAACAAAACACACGCCCATCACTCCAACGAGCAGGGCAACTCTTTGCTTCCACAAGAAAACAAAACACACGCCCATCACTCCAACGAGCAGGGCAACTCTTTGCTTCCACAAGAAAACAAACACACGCCCATCACTCCAACGAGCAGGGCAACTCTTTGCTTCCACAAGAAAACAAACACACACGCCCATCACTCCAACGAGCAGGGCAACTCTTTGCTTCCACAAGAAAACAAACACACGCCCATCACTCCAACGAGCAGGGCAACTCTTTGCTTCCACAAGAAAACAAACACACGCCATCACTCCAACGAGCAGGGCAACTCTTTGCTTCCACAAGAAAACAAACACACGCCCCATCACTCCAACGAGCAGGGCAACTCTTTGCTTCCACAAGAAAACAAACACAGCCCATCACTCCAACGAGCAGGGCAACTCTTTGCTTCCACAAGAAAACAAACACACGCCCATCACTCCAACGAGCAGGGCAACTCTTTGCTTCCACAAGAAAACAAACACACGCCCATCACTCCAACGAGCAGGGCAACTCTTTGCTTCCACAAGAAAACAAACACACGCCCATCCCTCCTAAGGAATGCTGCTTACGTCACCGAATCGCCTGGCAGACATGACAGCACAGAGCACACAGAACAAACAACGAATCCCCCCCCCCCCCCCCCCCCCTAAACGATGTTCCAAACTTACCTACATACCCCGTAGCGAACACATCTACACAGCAACAACAACTGGAGAAAAAAACAAATACAAATTAACCTTTAATCAAGACTGGAACAATCACTCCAACGAGCAGGGCAACTCTTTGCTTCCACAAGAAAACAAACACACGCCCATACACTCCAACGAGCAGGGCAACTCTTTGCTTCCACAAGAAAACAAACACACGCCCATCACTCCAACGAGCAGGGCAACTCTTTGCTTCCACAAGAAAACAAACACACGCCCTCACTCCAACGAGCAGGGCAACTCTTTGCTTCACAAGAAAACAACACACGCCCATCACTCCAACGAGCAGGGCAACTCTTTGCTTCACAAGAAAACAAACACACGCCCATCACTCCAACGAGCAGGGCAACTCTTTGCTTCCACAAGAAAACAAACACACGCCCATCACTCCAACGAGCAGGGCAACTCTTTGCTTCCACAAGAAAACAAACACACGCCCATCACTCCAACGAGCAGGGCAACTCTTTGCTTCCACAAGAAAACAAAACACACGCCCATCACTCCAACGAGCAGGGCAACTCTTTGCTTCCACAAGAAAACAAACACACGCCCATCACTCCAACGAGCAGGGCAACTTTTGCTTCCACAAGAAAACAAACACACGCCCATCACTCCAACGAGCAGGGCAACTTTTGCTTCCACAAGAAAACAAACACACGCCCATCACTCCAACGAGCAGGGCAACTCTTTGCTTCCACAAGAAAACAAACACACGCCCAAACACCTCCAACGAAACAGGCAACTCTTTGCTTCCACAAGAAAACAAACACACGCCCATCACTCCAACGACAGGGCAAACCCCTTTCTTCCCACAAGAAAACAAACACACGCCCATCACTCCAACGAGCAGGCAACTCTTTGCTTCCACAAGAAACACAAACACACGCCCTCACTCCAACGAGCAGGGCAAAATCTTTGCTTCCACAAGAAAACAAACACACGCCATCACTCCAACGAGCAAGGGCAACTCTTTGCTTCCACAAGAAAAAAAAAACACACGCCCTCACTCCAACGAGCAGGGCAACTCTTTGCTTCACAAAAACAAACCGCATCATCCAAAGAGCGGCAACTCTTTTCACAAGAAAACAAACCAAGCCCATCACTCCCAAAGAGCAGGGGAATCTTGCTTCACAAGAAAAAACACACGCCAAAACTCAACGGCAGGAACTCTTTGCTTCCACAAGAAAACAAACAACGCCACACTCCCAAAGAGCAGGCACTCTTTGCTTCCACAAGAAACAAACACACGCCATCACTCCCAAAGAGCAGGCAACTCTTTTGGCCCTCCACAAGGGGAAAAAACAAACCACGCCATCACCTTCCCCAACTACAGGGCACTCTTTCTTCCACAAGAAAAAAACAAACG
>CM031607.1:3760355-3765355 GCA_018398815.1 Conus ventricosus
AAACTCCTCTCCACCGTTGCGTACCTTCTCACACTTTGTCAACTTTCTGCTAGCATACCTCACAGGGAACTCGACCCCTTCGTGCTCCTGCAACAATACTGCACCTATCCCACCACCTGATGCATCTGTCCGCAACAAAAATGGTTTGGACATATCTGAGCTTCAAGATGGACGGGAACCTAGTCTTTCCAGCACCGTCTGCAGTGCTTGCTCTGCAGCGTCTGACCACTCGACCACTGCCGTTTCCCTGCCTTGACCAAATCACTGAGAGGACTCGTGATTGCTGCGAAATTTGGAACAAACTCCCTATAGAACCCAATAAAACCTAGCAGACTCCTGACTTCTGTTTTGGTCTTTGGTCTCTCTGAATTCATCATCTTCTCCACCTTTCCCCTTTCTGGCTGCTTTGTGTCGCCTCCGACAACAACCTAGGAACTCCTACTGTCCTAGCCCTTCATACAGTGACACATCCCTGTATGACTCTTCTGGAAACTTAGGCAACAAATCTCCCCTTCTTCTGCTGGGTCTCTTTCACCTCATCAATGATTGCTGCTGCGCCTTCTGGAACCTCATGCGACAATCCCTCGCCACATGTCCCTTCTTGTGACAAATGAAACACCTAATGTCTCTTTGCCCTTCCTTCTGCCCACACCACTGGGTTTGCAGACTTTGCAGAAAACTCCCCTAGTCTCCTTGCACTCTTCTCACCTGTGCCTGGCACCTGTTTCTCCTGCACCTTAGTGCCCAGACGTGCCTCTCTATACACCTCTGCGAACTTCAACAACTCCCCTGCTGTCTCTGGCTGTCTCTCTTTCAAATGTATGGTTAACTCAGGGCTGCAACCTGACAAAATCTGCTCCTTCATAACCAGCTCTTTCAATTCAGCGAACTCCTTCTTCGTACCACTCAACTCTAATTGTTGTTCAATGGGGGTGTTCTTTCTTCCGCCATTATATCTCTTTTTTTTTTTTTACAAGATTTTATTACTACGACAGCCAAACTGGTGGTTTCCGACACGAGTGACGTAATAGCACAATCCTATGAAATGATAATATTAGCTTGGGACAACGTAATTAGTTTTTATAAGACGCCTAGCGCCTGACCCAACTATGAGAGCGAATTATAGGCAATCTGTGCGAAATGAGTACTCTGGGGCTGAAATGCCAAGCCTAGTATTAACTATCTTGGAAGCAATGCCAAGCCATAGTATTTAACTATCTGGGAACATACAGTAAGACAACCCCTTGTCTTAGGATTACAATACTTGAATCCCACCCAGCTTCCTCTCTGAGAAGTTGAACAATATAATAAATGGCCAGAATATCCTGGCAGGCTCGCCAATAAATTGTCAACCTCGGGTGATGTCAGTGGAGGAAGGACTAGCGCACAGCCCAAACACACTCACAGCTTGCTTACGATCTCATTCATAATCATGCATTCGTCACATCAAACCACTAAAAGTCTATAACTTTACTACACATGTTCATAGAACGAAACATCAATGCATATGGAATCAAACAAAATAAAAACATTCCTCTTTTCCTGAACTTCACAAAAATCATTTATCTAAAACATCATTAACTAACCCGGGTATAAATAGATTTCTACTTTACCTGCCAGGTGATCTTAACTATTCACGAATCACTGTCTTTTTCTTTTCCTTTTTTTTTCTTTTCACTGTCACTTTCACAACACGACACAACTGCTGGCACCGGTCAAGTTAGACTGCTGCATCGGTCAGGCTGGACTGCTGGCACTGGTCAGGTCAGACCGCTGGCGTTGGTCAGGTTGGACTGCCGATGAAAGTGGCGCTGGCCAAGTATGAGGTCGAACCCCCGGTCAGATGGAACAGTGACTATCAACATCGATCTGTTCTCCTTCTTTCTTCCTGCATTAACGCATTGCACTCTCTCTCTCTCTCTCCTAGTCTGCTCTATTAAATGGACATGGTTGCTTTTCTTTTCCTTTTCTTTTCTTTCTTTTTCTCTTCATTAGTTAGCAACTCTCTCTCTTTCCACATCTCTCTTTAGTCCTCCCTTTGCAGACTATATCTGGTGCTAATGCTTAAACTTCACTCCTCTCATCTCTCTGCCTTTCTCCTGCAGAGACTACACCCAGAACTCTCTCTCTCTCTGTCTCTCTGTTCGTTCCCATCTCCCTGCCTTCCTGTAGGCGAGAGCCTACTCCCCCGAACTTCTTCCTCTCTCTCTCTGTCTGTTCGTTTTTCTTCGTTCCCCCTTCCCTCTCACTCACGCATTACTTATGCCCTCACCTCCGTGTCCAAGGCCAGTACCATTGTCAGTATTTTTACCGCCTGATACCCGAAGTTATCTCCCTCTAATTCCATTGGATATTCAAATCATGACAGTCACGCCTACACGCCTTACTCTCTGTGGTGGTCAATTGGTCATTTAATTGATTAGCTAGATTTCGCCCCCACCACACACTACCTTCTCCCTCTCCCTTTCCTGCTTTAACCTGCGACGTCCGACTAACAATGGCGCTGGTTCCACAAATTGGCTAGATGAGCCTGAGCCAGGCGCTACGACTCGTCTCGCTAGACATCGAGGCGTCGGTCAAAGCTGCTTAGTCCGTCTGGCCGGACAGACCGTCTCTGTGGAGCCTCTCCCCTATGCTTAATTGGCTGGATCCGAACCATGGGCCCGTCTACTGGCGCCCAAATATTTGAGTTAGAGCTTATGTCCAAACACCTGACCACGACTTGGTTGTTCTATTTTTGACCGTGACAGTCGCACTGCGCGGATTTCTGCCAAAAGTCTCCCTCTAATCTGGTCGCCAAGATGTCTATCATCCTATTCTGGTTTCCTTCGAAACGTACGTAGCATTGCTGTCACACGTTGAAGGTGATTCTGAAGAAAATCATCCCCAGAGTCAATGCGAAACTTCGGAAGCATTGAAGTTACTCCTGTTGCCTTCTTCCAGCACCCCATCATCTCTGTGACCTCTGAGAGCAAGACCTTGTTGGCCACACAAGAAAACTGTCTTGAAGATACTTGCAAGTATCTTCCGATTTATAGCGATCTGCGCTTCAGCTTCTGCGTTTAGTCTGACATCAATGCCCTCAACAGGATTTCGCATACTTTCCAAGAAATTTTCACTCTTCAGCATAGCATCTGCGTGATACTTTTTTGTGGCATGATTTTTCAAGTCATCAGAACACTTGTTCCAGTTTCGATAAGCTGATTTGACAAAATAGCCAAGATTTTCATCATTGGCAAACATTACACAGTGTTTGCACAAGACGCCATCTAACGATGGGGAATATACAAGCCAGGGATGTTTTTCTAACCAGTCTGCCTGAAATTTTCTGTTTTTGTTATTCAGTCGACTGACAGGAAACTGGAATTTCTTTGGGGTACCCAGTGTTCTGTAAGAAGGTGAAACTTTTCTGCTTCCTCTGAAGGTTTTTTGCTGAGGCAACGCCCAAAATCCATGGCTGTCTCAAGTCTTCTTGACAGACCTGTTGACAGAAATAAAAAGGAACATACTTGTTAAGCAAAGGGAAACAGAGCAAGATCCAATTTTCTAATTATAGTCTAAGTGAACAATTATTACCGGTGTATGGTTGGACTGAAAAAAAAAAACACACTTCTAAAAGGTCATGTGAAGGAACAAACACAAGGTCATGTGAAGGAACAAACACTTTCCGAGCAACCAGGAAGAAATCGTCATTAGCCTGCACGCACACACACCAGTATCAACAACACCACCTCCACCACCATTACAACCACACTAGTCATGACATACCTGATGGATTAGATGAACACGCAAAGTCTGCTGTTTCTTGATCTAATGTTGATTTTGAAGACATCGCATTGTGAGTCTCATCTGAGCACTGGAGCTGGCAACTTGGCTTTCTGGCAGTCTGGAGAAAAAGTCATAGTTTAACACTCAGTTTACACTTGATATTGAAACCAAAGTTTATGAGATACTGGCTATAAGTGTAATTGATCTTTACATGTTACCCAATTTTGATGAATGACTTGTATACAAATGAGAGTGTTGGGCTACCACTAATAATCCATAAAAATATTTGATGAAGAGGATGATTTTTAAAAAATATCATTTTATTATCCCATTATTGGATTTATTATCATTATCAATTACATGTAAATTATATTGTTATTGTATTGTATTATAATTTGAATTCTTGTTGTACAATGTTCTTCTTCAGATAGAACAGTAAATATATTATTATTTGAGGCCAATCATAAAGAACTGTTAACTTGCTTGTTTAATCTAGTAGAAATAAGAACTCTGTATTACAGTGTATCGAACAATAATATTGACAAGAAAATATTATTCATTCAATTCGCAAGAAGACCACAAGATTCTATCAGCACTCAAGACCTATCTCCATTAGCTCCATTGTGTTAATTATTTGATTCAGCAACTATTAAAAAAATTTGGTCATAAAACAAAACAAAACAAAACACACAGACACACACATACACACTATAGTTCCGCAAACCAGCTTACAAGAGCAAACCAAACAATAAGTTACACTTACCTCTGAATTTGAAGATCCTTCAGCATGTGATTGTGAATCTGAACAATCTTCTGTCGTAACGGGAACAGTAGAAATGCCTGCCTGGTCTTCCTGTTGTGGCAGGGTGTTATCTTCACTGACACTTTCAACACCTTGGCTTGTGCTACCACCACCTGAAAGTAATAACAAAGGCCCCGGTAAATATTTTTTTGCAAAAGCCGGTGACTGAAATGATGGACTAATAAGTATAGTACTAAAAATGATGTCGCTATACAAATAGAAATAGTATGGAGGTTAATTGGAAGCAAACAACACCGGGGGGGGGGGGGGGGGGGGGGGGGGGGGGGGGGGGGGGGGGGGGGGGGGGGGGGGGGGTATTCAGAGTCTACTGAAGCCCACGGGGGGGGGGGGGGGGGTAGAAAAAATAGGCTAGGTTTTTTTTATAAGTAAACAGAGAGAGAGAGAGAGAGAGAGAGAGAGAGAGAGAGAG
>CM031607.1:3775355-3787855 GCA_018398815.1 Conus ventricosus
GTGTGTGTGTGTGTGTGTGTGTGTGTGTGTGTGTGTGTGTGTGATTGTCTTGTCTGTCTTTCTGTCTGTCACGACGACCCTGGAGGTCTGCCTGACAGGATCGGTTAGTGGGAGTGAGGGATGTGACGACTCACCCCGCAAGAGTCCACACAATAAAGATTACGATACACACCCATTTATTCACAAAGCAAATAAACATTCCAACACAGCACCATGCCGATCACAAATAAAGCCTCCAACGCACACAACATGCACAATCACGATCAAGCACTCCAACGCACAACTGCACATATCACGATAAGCACTCACGCACACACAACTGCACAATCGCAATCAAGCACTCCCACACCACAACATGCACGATTATAAAAATATTTCACATACGACGCACAATACACAATTACAGCATTCCAGCACTATGACATGTACACAATTATAAAGAAATATTTCCAGTATTGACCCTTTCTCACCCACGGAGTGCGTCCACACCCTGCCCCTGTCAAGTCCGCAGGGAGCACCCTGTCGCACTAGGTGCTCCGAGCCGGGTTGGTTCTCGCAGGGAGTCGCCAAGCCGACACCTCGACTCCCAGCGGGCAGTGAAGAGCGTGTCCGGGGGGGGGGGGGGGGGGGGGGGGGGGACGTAGCTGTTACTGGAGGTCCTGGACGGGGGTCCAGGCCAGCCAGTCGAGACGGCGGGCTCCCCTAGCAGTCCACGGTCCGACCAAGGCGTGGCCTCGACCAGCGCGTGGCACCATCTCGTCCGTGGTCTCAGCCAGAACGTGGCCTCGACCAGCACGTGGCACCATCCAGTTCGTGCTCCAGGTGAAGCCCCCGGGAGGGGGGAGACGTAGCTGGGAAGAGAGTCGGAGAGGAGGAAAAGAAGAAGAAAGGAGGAAGGAAGAAGGGTACTGGAACCCTGCCGTCAGTACCGTCTGACCATTGCTGTCAAGTCTTAGCCACTCGCATGATGGGCGAGGGGAAGTGTATTCAACGCACACAGTAAATCCATTGAATCAAGTCTTCTCACACGATGCAGGTAAAAGACTGCATTAAATCAACAGGTTATAAACAAATATGAATTATCTCCACCCTTCTCTCACTCACGCTTAACGTTTTCCTTCCTTAGGAAATAAATCAACACAGCGACCATCGCTTAATAACTGCCACCACATTTGCAAATAATAATTCAATGGCACAACTGTCACATTTTATAAACACATTTCAAAATAACACAAATCTCCAACCACGCATCCGAACGACAAATCATGCGCACGCACGCTCGTGAACATAAAACTCGCTCTCCTTGCACACACAAAACAGACGGTGGCCGAAGGATAAAAGTCCGGCGAATGTGACAGGGGCGGACGAGCGAGACCAAGCAAGTTCCAACCCTGAATCACCAGGTTCTCTCCCTTCCCCACCGACTACCGCATCACCAGATACATAAACAGGAGAAAGAATTTTGGAAATAATTTAGAATGGCCAGGTTAAAGATGGAATTAACCAGAGAAAAGGTCTCACACAATATTTCTCTTACAATTTCGAAAACAAAAGAAAATTGCGCAAAAGCGAAGACTAAGCCGGCTAACAACAACAAATCAAAACAAACAGACCACGAAACTGATGCTTACCAGCTACCGTGGGTGACCCCGAAGGCGGGGTCAAAGGACTCTCTCTACCCTCTGTCCTGTCGAGAGGACAGAGGCGAAGATGCGGAAACAGAAGAAATGATTGTCCCTCCTACAGGCCGACTGCAGGAATTGAAAGTACTGACTGTACTCTCGACGATAAGGTAAAGAACCAGGACTGGAGCAGGCGCCCCCAGAGACATCTTCCGCTCGAGTGAAGAGCTAACCTCTCTCAGCAATGGCGGCCAACATGCCATGCTGCGTCACAGAGTGAGCATACTTCAAACTAAAAGGAACGAAGCACGTGCGACAGGTAAAAAGACAGGCGAGAGGCCGATAGACAGAAGTTGAGAGAAAGGTTACCGGCCACCCGTGAACTTGCAGGATGAATAGCACGGGCGGTGGAATTAGAGAGAGAGAGAGAGAAAGCAAACCGAAGTTGAGCTGAACCACACCAAGGTGCAACTGCACCACAAGCCACCCTAAGGGACGGATACACGACAACAGCAACGACAATAAACAAATAAGTAATTCCGCCACCCTAGGTGGGTCGAACGTCGTAGGCCTCGTGACAAACTCGTGACAAACCCCCTTCTAAAAGCATCTGTTTCTCTGAGATACAGTGCTCCTTTGAACCTTGTCGCATGTGCAACTTCACAACAATGGGACCGAACCCAACTCTCTGTGATCGACAGAGTACGATGAATCCAATACAACCTTCCACGATAGAATCACGCGGGGAAATACATAATACTACATTTATCAAACACTAAGCAAACCTTCCAACCATGAAAGTAACAATCGAACCATTGGTGATTCACTACCGTTAACCTCACTGAAGTGACAACTGTCACTACACCTGATACAGAGACCAAAAAAGGGATATAACCCTGGTTGAGGGGAGGTGTCCCTCTGACTGATTTTCCAATATGCTAACTACGGAGCTCGGCTAAGATAGTCAGCATCCGTATTACAGGAACCCTTGATATGACGGAAAGTGAACGCATGACTCTGCAGCTCCACTGCCTAACTCATGAGTCGACGACTGACTGGCCGGATCGGTCCAGGCACTGGAGAGGATGATGATCGCTCTCCAGTACAAACTTCCGGCCGTACTTCTTCTTGGGCACGCCAGTGCGCGTCCAAATCTGCCTGAGAGATTCAGCAACAGTAGGGCATCGATAGTCCTAAGCGGGACAGCCTCTGGGTATCGACTCGCAGATTCTACCACTACCGAAGTGTAGCGGTGACCGCGATCGGATGGAGGATTAATGGGTCCCACCAGGTCGACCCCAACCTTGCTGAATGCCTCCCCAACCCGTGGCACTGACCCTCGGGGAACACGCTTCAAGCGACCCTTAGGCGTTGTCCGTTGGCAGACATCGCAACTGCGGCAGTACTGCCTAACCTGTGAGTTCACCCTGGCCAAAAGAAGTCTTGTCTTACTCGCTCGAGAGTCCGCTTGGAGCCCATATGACCTGCCATGGGGGAATCGTGGGCCTGCCGGAGAACAGATTCTCTCAAGCTTGGGGGACTACTAGCTGCTTGGCCACACGATCTGCCTGAGTGAAAACCCTAAAGAGGATCCCCTTGTGGAGCTTGAAGCTCACCTTGGCGTGTCGGGCCGACTGAGCGGGACGATCCACAAGTTGTCGTAGGCGTTGGACATCCAAGTCCCTGGCCTGAAGACGGATAATGCTAGCAGGATCGGCCCTTGCCAGAACCTCGTTAGAGATCGGCTGAAGAAACGGGACGCAATTCCTGTTCCTGCTTCTTAGCTTTGGCGCGTGTGGTGACTCCCACACACGCCTGTACGGGCAAATCCGTAGACACGGGCTGACTGCGTCCGTCTGCGAAGGTGATAGTATTCCCTATGATAAGGGAATACAGAGGTCGCTCCACCGCGATGGCCCATACTTCGTCACAGAAGTAGGGGGTGGAGATAGAGACGAGTACTGAAGGACGGGTGGAGGTAAAAACCACCTCCAACCCGCACACATCGTAACTGGCGCCCCGCCGGGCCTTAGGGGAAACTAAATCCTTATCCACAAAGAGTGTTGATGCTCCCGAATCCTGATGGTGTCGACCAAGGATGAACCAACAACAGAAAGAAACACTGGGCACTCTGAATCACCAGAAGCTTGGATAGACCCCACGTTAGCCGAGGCGCGAGGATGTGGGAAAGGACTAGCCCCATGACTACCAGCGGCTTTAGGACAATCTTTCCTAATGTGGCCAGGACGACCACAAAGAAAACACAGTCGGGGCGCTGAAATCCCCGATGAACTGCCTGCCTTGTTCCCCCCACTAGCAGTTGTCGGCACCTTATTGCTACCAAATCCTGTGGAGGGCTTCCTCTCGTATCTGGGCGATGCCCATAAGCCCTGCGAGCTTCAGCAAACACCTCAGCTGTGTGAATCGCAGCCGCGAAATCCTGAGGTGCTGTCTCGCCTATCCGGATCCTCAACTCTGGGGACACAGTGTTGGTGAAGCTGTTCAATGAGGATCAGATCCTCCAGCTCCAACTTAGCTAAACTGACGCCAGTACCCTAGCGTCTTGCGCAGCCTATCACCAAACTGCACGAAGGTCTCATCATTATTCTTCTTCATGGACCTAAACTTCCTCCTGTACGTCTCTGGGGTAAGGTGGAAACGCTTACGCAGAGCCAACTGCATGTCTGCATAAGACGCGCCTTCATTTAGAGTGAGCACACACTCCCTTGCAGCACCAGATAATCCAGAAAAAAGGTGCATAGCCTTTTGTTCCTCAGACAATTGGTATGAACAAGCAACCTTGTCAAAATGCTCTAGGAACATATCAATGTCCTCACTAGGTCTGAACTCTGGAAGCTTTAACTTTGGGCCTCTAACTCTATCACCTGCCTGGTGATTAACCCCCTGGTTTACAGAAGCGGGAGGCCGCGAAAGAAGTTGTTCCATCTCCTCCCTACGCAGAGCCTCCATCCTGTCTAGTTCTTCCCTACGGAGGGCAGCCTCCTCCCTACGCTGATCCTCCTGTCTGGCAGCCTCTTCCTGCGCTGAGCAGCCTCTTCCTTACGCTGATCAACCTCTTCCTTACGAAGAGCCTCCTGTCGGGCAGCTTCTTCCTTACGAAGGGCCTCCTGTCGGGCAGCCTCTTCCTTACGAAGGGCCTCCTGTCGGGCAGCCTCTTCCCTACGCAGCATAGCCTCTTCCCTATGCAGAATCTCCTGTCTGTCAGTCTCCTCTCTGCGCAGAGCCTCTATCCTATCCAACTCTTCCCCCCGCTGGGCAGCCTCTTCCCTACGCTGCCGCTCCAGAAACATAAGGACAGAAGCGATGTCCTGGGCGGGGTTCACCACTCCCGACACGGGAGGAGGACCCGTCTGACCCGTCCCTTGGGTCTCGACTTTCCCATAAGGAAAGTCTTCTGGGGCATGCCCCTTACGAGGGGAAAGCCTGGAGAGGAGAAGGTTTCGGTCTCTGCGACTCAACAGAAGCCCACAGTTGCTTCGCTATACTCTGACGCTTCCGAGCGGAAGTGCCAGTCGGGGTCTCAACAGGGAGACCCCCCAGCGAAGAGGTAGTAAAAGTACTCACTGGACTACCTGCTACAGCACTGGAATAGGTAGAAGTTACCGTAGTCGAAGTACTGTGTACTAATAGTTAGGGACTACAGTAACATTTTGAATACCCTTCTTCTTCGACGCCCGCGTCGCCATTACCACCAGCGCCGGACGTCGCCATGACAACAATATCCTACAGTTTTCCAAATACAGGGGAAAAACAATTCCACTAGAGAAAAAAAAACAAATATTTAGGGGCGTGTGTATATGTGTGTATGTGTGTGTGTGCGTGTGTGCGGACAAGTTCCGGCTGCTCCCACTCTGGCAACACCGTGCTCTACAGCACGAGCAACAGTGCGGTGGGGCTCACCGAAAAAAAAAACAAAACAAAAACTATGTCCCGGCTGCCCCCACTCTGGCAACACCGCGCTCTACAGCACGAGCAACAGTGCGGTGGGGCTGGCGGAAAAAAAAAAACAAAACAAAAAACCTAGCAGACGGAATCCGGAGAGAGGAAAAAAAAAACACTAGCGTCCGATGCAACCCCTGTACTCAACAACCCGTAGAGAAAAAAAACAAGAATTGGCTAAATACAAAACAGGAATGGAAGACTGAGCGGCAACAGAAGGGCAAGACTTACGGCCGTACCTGCGTGAGGTACCCGGCGGAAGGAGGTCTGGACGCGGTCGACTCCCCCTGGTCTCACTCGACTCCCGAGTCACGCCGGATGTTCCCTCAGGCCACAACAAGACTCCCTTCACTCTAGAGTCACCCAGCCAACCACCCACGAACAAACACGACAAACTGACTAAACATATACAAAACAGACAAAACTAAACAGGTACTCCGCGAAACGAGGGAGACAGTCAGAGCCCTTCACATCCCGGACGAGCCCCCACAATTGTCACGACCGACCCCTGGAGGTCTGCCCTGACAGGATCGGTCTAGGTGGGAGTGAAGGGAGTGACTGACCTCACACGCTCCGCAAGAGTCCACACAATAAAGATTACGATACAACACCCCATTTATTCACACCAGCAAAATAAACATTCCAACACACGCACCATGCACGATCACAATAAGCACTCCAACGCACACAACATGCACAATCACGATCAGCACTCCAACGCACACAACATGCACAATCACGATCAAGCACTCCAACGCACACAACATGCACAATCGCAATCAAGCACTCCCACACCCACAACATGCACGATTATAAATAAATATTTCACCATACGACGTACACAATCACAATTACAGCATTCCAGCACATTGACATGTACACAATTTATAAAGAATATTTCCAGTATTGACCTTTCTCACACCACGGAGTGCGTCCACATCCCTGCCCCTGTCAAGTCCGCAGGGAGCACCCTGTCGCACTAGGTGCTCCGAGCCGGGTTGGTTCTCGCAGGGAGTCGCCCAAAGCCGACACCCTCGACTCCCAAGCGGGCAGTGAAGAGCGTGTCCCGGGGGGGGGGGGGGGGGGGGGGGACGTAGCTGTTACTGGAGGTCCTGGACGGGGGTCCAGGCCGGCCAGTCGAGTACGGGGGCTCCCCTGAGCAGTCCCGGTCCCGACCAATGGCGTGGCTCGACCAGCGCGTTGGCACCATCTCGTCCGTGGTCTCAGCCAGAACGTTGGCCTCGACCAGCACGTGGCACCAGTCCAGTTCGTGCTCCAGGTGAAGCCCCGGGAGGGGGGAGGACGTAGCTGGGAAGAGAGTCGGGAGAGGAGGAAAAGAAGAGAAAGGAGGAAGGAAGAAGGGTACTGGAACCCTGCCGTCAGTACCGTCTGACCATTGCTGTCAAGTCTTAGCCACTCGCATGATGGGCGAGGGGGAAGTGTATTCACGCACACAGTAAATCCATTGAATCAAGTCTTCTCACACGATGCAGGTAAAAGACTGCATTAAATCAACAGGTTATAAAACAAATATGAATTATCTCCACCCTTCTCTCACTCACGCTCAACGTTTTCCTTCCTTAGGAAATAAATCAACACAGCGACCATCGCTTTAATAACTGCCACCACATTTGCAATAATAATTCAATGGCACAAACTGTCACATTTATAAACACATTTCAAAATAACACAAATCTCCAACCACGCATCCGAACGACAATCATGCGCACGCACGCTCGTGAACATAAACTCGCTCTCCTTGCACACACAAACAGACGGTGGCCGAAGGATAAAAGTCCGGCGAATGTGACAGGGCGGACGAGCGAGACCAAGCAAGTTCCCAACCCTGAATCACCAGGTTCTCTCCCTTCCACCGACTACGCTCACCAGATACATAAACAGGAGAAAGAATTTTGGAAATAATTTAGAATGGCCAGGTTAAAGATGGAATTAACCAGAGAAAAGGTCTCACACAATATTTCTCTTACAATTTCGAAAACAAAAGAAAATTGCGCAAAAGCGAAGACTAAGCCGGCTAACAACAACAATCAAAACAAAAAGACCACGAAACTGATGCTTACCAGCTACCGTGGGTGACCCGAAGAGGCGGGTCAAAGGACTCTCTCTACCCTCTGTCCAGTCGAGAGGACAGAGGCGAAGATGCGGAAACAGAAGAAATGATGTCCCTCTCCTACAGGCCGACTGCAGGAATTGAAAGTACTGACTGTACTCTCGACGATAAGTAAAGAACCAGACTGGAGCAGGCGCCCCGAGACATCTTCCGCTCGAGTGAAGAGCTACCTCTCTCAGCAATGGCGGCCAACATGCCATGCTGCGTCACAGAGTGAGCATACTTCAAACTAAAAGGAACGAAGCACATGCGACAGGTAAAAAGACAGGCGAGAGGCCGATAGACAGAAAGTTCGAGAGAAAAGGTACCGGCCACCCGTGAACTTGCAGGATGAATAGCACGGGCGGTGGAATTAGAGAGAGAGAGAGAGAAAGCAAACGAAGTTGAGCTGAACCACACCAAGGTGCAACTGCACCACAAGCCACCCTAAGGGACGGATACACGACAACAGCAACGACAATAACAAATAAGTAATTCCGCCACCCTAGGTGGGTCGAACGTCGTAGGCCTCGTGACAAACTCGTGACACTGTCTTTGTCTCTCTGTCTATCTGTCTCTGTCTCTCTCTTTCTCTCTCTGTTTCTCTGTCTCTTTCTCTGTGTCCCCTCTCTGTCTCCGTCTCCGTCTCTGTCTTTTTCTCTCTGATTGTTGTTTTTCCATCACTATTTATCACCATTAACTCTCAAGGATGCGATCCATAAAAATGTGGTGAGCCACCTTCTTGCCTTTATGGCTTGCTTAGCTGAAAGACAACACAAAGTCTGTCTGTCTGTTTGCCCCCCCCCCCTCCTCTCTCTCTCTCCTCTCCTCTCTCTCTCCTCTCTCTCTCTCTTCTCTCTCTCTCCTCTCTCTCTCTCTCTCTCTCTCTCTCTCTCTCTCTCTCTCCCTCTCTCTCATTTCACAGACTTTGTGGAGTATGGGTTTATCACCTGTCTTACTGAAATCACTTCCCTGTGTCTACAGACAGCGGTCAAGCAACAGATGGTTTGAAGGACATCGTCCACTGACCCTGCACCGCCCGGAGACAGCCAGTCTGTCCGAGCTGACCTGTCCCCAACCCCCCCCCCCCCCCCCCCCCCCCCCCCGCAAAGATCTGTGAGCAGCTGCTGACCAACCTGACCTCATTTCCTGGCGACTCTCATGGCGTGACAGACAGCACGGGCTTAGTGCAGAGTCTGCTGACCAACCTGACCTCATTTCCTGGCGACTCTCATGGCGTGACAGACAGCACGGGCTTAGTGCAGAGTCAAAGAGAAAAGAACTAGCATCACCATCAGAAGCAGCAGCAGCGGAACAAGCATGACAACAGCTGCAGCAGCAGCAGCAGTACAAACTTCAAGCAAGAAGAAACTCCAGTAAGTACACCACCATCAGGAACAACAACAGGAGTTCTAGCCCGGATCGTACTGTAAGTACACCACCATCAGGAGCAACAGCAGGAGTTCTAGCCCGGATCGTACTGTAAGTACACCACCATCAGGAGCAACAGCAGGAGTTCTAGCCCGGATCGTACTGTAAGTACACCACCATCAGAAGCAACAGCAGGAGTTCTAGCCCGGATCGTACTGTAAGTACACCACCATCAGGAGCAACAGCAGGAGTTCTAGCCCGGATCGTACTGTAAGTACACCACCATCAGGAGCAACAGCAGGAGTTCTAGCCCGGATCGTACTGTAAGTACACCACCATCAGGAACAACAGCAGGAGTTCTAGCCCGGATCGTACTGTCAACAACGCGTGACGCATCATTCACGTCACACTGCGTCGTCACGCTTTCAGTCTAACACGCTCCTCTGTTGTGAAAGACATGTGGCGGTCATTAGTGTCCAACAGAAAAGCCAGTGGTCAGAGCTCTGACGTCACTCCGGCTCCTGGACATGACGTGGAAGTCACGCTGTGTGGTCTGCCGCCAGCTCAGCTGAGGACGTCCTCTTTCTGAAGGTGTCTGGCATGGTACTTGCTTTGCCAGACGTGAGGAAGGAAGGCGAGCTGCATGCTTCAACCAGGTCGGGCACCTTTGGCATATGATGGAGGAGGACTCTTGTATTGGCGTTCAGTTCTTTCTGACTTCCACGTTTGGTGATGGCGTCGCTACACTTTATGTATAGTTGTTTTTTCAAAGGCATCTAAGGTAGAAAGCGTGCAGCTTCCTCTGAGGCTGTCGCTGTACAGTGGGGTTGACAGTGCATTTGATATGTAACAGTGGGGTTGACAGTGCATTGGTATGTAACAGTGGGGTTGACAGTGCATTGGTATGTAAGATCTGAACCGGGTTTTCAGGGTAAAACCCACACAGCTCTATAGTAACGTGTGACACATCCACCCACAAAACCTTTACCCCAATGTATGACATATACTCCCCAAACAAACAGTCGGACGAATAATAACAAACAAACAAACAATCACTCAAACCAACCAACCTACCAAACAACTGTAACCACGTGTAATACGTCACCTCTATCGTCATCAGTAGCAGCAGGAATAGCCAAGGCAGTCTAACAGTGAAAACATCATCGTCAACAGCAGAAGCGTAGACTACCGAAGCAATGTATGTGTATACAGACACCTCTAAGACAGGTCAGGGAGCATCCTACCTGAAGTCTTCACCAGACACAGGGAGAAACATTGATGATATTCTCCCCTAAGACAGGTCAGGGAGCATCCTACCTGAACAGGGAGAAACATTGATGAACGTCTCCCCTAAGACAGGTCAGGGAGCATCCTACCTGAACAGGGAGAAACATCGACGAACGTCTCCCCTAAGACAGGTCAGGGAGCATCCTACCTGAAGTCTTCACCAGACGCAGGGAGAAACATCGATGAACTTCTACGACTCCAGATCCTCGACCACCAATACTGTGAATGAAGATGGCACTGGGCGTGGCGTTGTATCTCACTGACCTCCTTCACCACCTGACCTTCCACCTCACTGCAACCTGAATGAAGCTGACACCAGGCGTGGCGTTAAATCCCAGTGAGCCACCTGACCTTATACCTCACTACAATCTGAATGAAGCTGACACCAGGCGTGGCGTTAAATCCCAGTGAACCCCTTTACCACCTGACCTTCCACCTCACTGCAATCTGAATGACGTCTACCCCAGGCGCAGGGGCAAATCCCGATGACCTCCACTACCCTTTGACCTTTAATCACACCGTCAGCCATGACACGACCACAACCCTGCCACCCCCACCGATCACATTCTTGAACTCGCCCTTGGTTGTGCGAGAGGTGCTGGCGGTTGTGATGGGGGTGGTGATGGTGGTGGGGTTCGGGGGGAACGGGTTGTTGTGCGGGATGGTGTTCCGGAAGGTGACCATGCGCTCCGCCATCAACCTCCTGGTGGCTCAGCTGGCGGCCTCTGACGTGCTGCTGACCTGCTGGGTGATGCCCCTGGCCCTGGCCGACCTCTTCCTGCCCGTGACCTTGACCTGGGGCTGGTGGCTGTGCGCCTTGGAAGGCTTCCTCCTGGAGCTGCTGGTCACGCTCAACCTCTGCCTCCTGCTGGCCATCAGTGCCGACCGTTACCTGATCATCATCCACCGCAAGGAGAAGCTGAACGTTCGTCGGGCTAGGGTCATCATCGTGTCTGCCTGGAGCCTCTCTCTGCTCTTCGCCGCTCCCCCTCTCCTGGGCTGGGGCTGCTTCGCCACCTTCTCCAGCCAGCGTGTGTGCGTGAGGTTTGTGACCCGGAGAGCCTCAGACGTGGCCTACCTCGTGGTCAGCTGTCTGGGGACCAAGCTGCTGCCCATGACCGCCGTGCTGTACTGCTACGCGCGGATCGTCAGTACGGTGAGGAAGAAGAACACCAAGGTTCACCACTACGGCGTGGACGTCAGCGTGACCCATAGCAGTGGATCGCCTCCCTCTGGAGGTCCAACACACTCTGTGAGCAAGGTGTCCAGCACCGCCAGTGGTTCTGCTGTCCAGACTGTGCAGTGTCCAGGCTCTCAGGGTCCACACTCTGTGAGCAAGGTGTCCAGCACGTCTGATGGTTCTGCTGTCCAGGCTGCGCAGTGTCCAGGCTCTCAGGGTCCGCAGTCCGGGAACACAGTCTCCTTCAGCTCCTCCACGAGCGTCAGGTTCGTGTCACGTGACAGCAGCGTGCGCCTGCACCCAGCTCACTGTCCGGCTCTCCCTCTTTGTCTCTCTGACCCCGTGGGCTCCCAAGTGTCGTCAGGCTGCTCCCTGTTAGGCGTGACAGTCACGGAGTCCGTGGACTCCTCCTTCTCCCCATCCATCCCCTCAGCTGTTTCCAATGTCCGTCAGCCCAACGATTTAACATCGTCTGTCCCCTGCAGACCTGATATTAACGATGCCAGCGGTAGCGAACTTGGTGGGAATGAGCCTGCAATTAGCAAACCTCGCTCCAAAATATTCATCAGTATCAAACATCTTCCCAGTGAACCCAGTAACTGTGAACGTGACCTAGGTGAACCCAAACCAACAGGTTCAGGAGAAGCTGATTCAAAACAGGCGAAAGACCAAACCCTTTCGGTGTCTACGTCATGTGAGGGTGATTTAAAACAGACGACAGACCAAAGCCTTTCGGTGTCCACGTCATGTGAGGGTGATTCAAAACAGGCGACAGACCAAAGCCTTTCGGTGTCCACGTCATGTGAGGGTGATTCAAAACAGGCGACAGACCAAAGCCTTTCGGTGTCCACGTCATGTGAGGGTGATTCAAAACAGGCGACAGACCAAACCCTTTCGGTGTCCACGTGTTGCACGTGTTCGGGAACCTGCACAAACTTCGTGTTGTTTGAAGTCCAGCCGCGCGGTCCAC
>CM031607.1:3790355-3792855 GCA_018398815.1 Conus ventricosus
TTGATTGGAGGGATGGCTTGGTTGGCTGGCTAGCTAGGTGATTGATTGGAAGGGTGGCTTGGTTGGCTGGCTAGCTAGGTGATTGATTGGAAGGGTGGCTTGGTTGGCTGGCTAGCTGGGTGATTGATTGGAGGGATGGCTTGGTTGGCTGGCTAGCTAGGTGATTGATTGGCTGATGGCTTGGTTGGCTGGCTAGCTGGGTGATTGATTGGAAGGATGGCTTGGTTGGCTGGCTAGCTAGGTGATTGATTGGATGGCTTGGTTGGCTGGCTAGCTAGGGGATTGATTGGATGGCTTGGTTGGCTGGTTAGCTAGGTGATTGATTGGCTGGTGGCTGGTTGGCTGGCTAGCTAGGTGATTGATTGGCGTGGTGGCTGGCTAGCTAGGTGATCGATTGGCTGGATGGTTTGGTTGGCTGGCTAGCTAGGTGATTGATCGGCTGGATTGCTTGGTTGGCTGGCTAGCTAGGTGATTGATCGGCTGGATTGCTTGGTTGGCTGGCTAGCTAGGTGATTGATTGGATGGCTTGGTTGGCTGGCTAGCTAGGTGATTGATTGGCTGGATGGCTTGGTTGGCTGGCTAGCTAGGTGATTGGCTAGACGGCTTGGTTGGCTAGCTAGCTAGGCGATTGATTGGCTAGTTGGTCTTGATTGGTTGATATTGCTTTGACTGGTTGATGGATGGCATCATTAGGTTGACTGAATAATGTGTGAACTGGTTGAAGTTTGGCTAGATAGATAGGCGATTGATTGGCTAGTTGGTCTTGATTGGTTGATATTGGTTTGACTGGTTGATGGATGGCATCATTAGGTTGACTGAATAATGTGTGAACTGGTTGAAGTTTGGCGACGTGTGTGTACGGTTGATTGGTATGTTGATGAATTGATAATGATTTGGCTGGTTAATGAATGGCATGATTATTTTGACTGAATTATTATATGAAATGGTTGAATCTCAGCGCTGTGCGTGTATGGTTAGCTCTTATATTGACTAACTGGTTGCTTGGTTGTTTGGTCACTTGTGGATAGCTTTACTGATTAATCATTGGACAGAACTAAAGTTCCCTCTATTGATATGCCGACTGGACCTCGACTGACTGATTGAGAGGTTTATTGATAGGGAGTGAAGAAATATTCTATGCCTTGTGCAGATCTAAACGCGAAATAATAGAATGTTTATCGAATCATTGTGCTTTTTTTATGTTCCTAAATCAGCCGATTTGTTAATGACTTGCTGATGACTGCATAGACTAATCAACATTGTTCATGATTCCGTGTGCTGATGAACCTCATTGATTGATTGGTAGACAAGAAAGGGGCGAGACTGATTTATCGATTATCAGTCACGTAAATGACTGGATTTTGACGTGTTAAGCAACTTGATGTAGACAGTAAAGCTGTAATATATGATGGAATGATACTGGTGAATTGGTCTGTTGATTCTATGTTGTGTTCATTTAATCGATAAATGATGAAGTTGTGTATTGTTGGAATAAAACTGATGGACTGATCCATTAATTCCATGCTTTGTTGATTTAATCGAAAGATGAAGTAATAACGGAACAGATGGATGGATTGTACGAGATCTGGTTCATAGCAAGAAATCAAATATTGCTAAGAGGTTGAGAGTCGGTATGGAACCCTCGGTTAAAGACAAGCTGACACCCTGAGTGGTAAAGATCTGAACCATAAAGACTGATTGTGGTGATGAAAGTATCAAAAGCGTGATCTCAATGGCCCTTTAAAGCGGGATCTCAATGGCCCTTTATGTCAGCTGCCGTATTGCAGTGGTCAGTACCGCAGGTTTCATGCTGGAAGATGTAGGTTTGAGTCCCACCACCGATAAATATCTATGGGATTCTTCGACCCCTACGGGTATTTGCCAGAGTATTTAAGTATACTATGACCTCGATTAGGAAGACTAGAACCACACAGTTGAGTTTTATCCACTCAATGGATGCGTCTCTTACAGCGTTGCTCAAATTTCCGGACCAACCCTGCAGGTGTCTGTATCTCTCAGTCCTAATTGACGTTGGGAAATTCATTAGAAAGAAGCGTAGAAGACAGTCCTAACGTAATACTCTCAAACCAGAATAGAATGCCTTAAAGCTTCGTCTTAATCATTGCCTTTGCTACGTCATACAAAAGTCTCAGATGATGTTCCTCTTTATGTCTTACTATCTTGAGGATTTCATGTTTCCTTTTTTTTTCAAAACCGTTCCTGTTGTGAGTCTGAGCAAGGTCGTGGGGACTGGCGAATGGAGAAAGAAGCGGTGTTATACACGCTCCGTAAGTTATTGGCGACGGTTGGGTGGGGGGTGGGGGGTGGGGGCTCAATCGAGTGTTTGCATATGTTGGTGCTCAGCAGGCACCATGGAGCATCACCGAGGTGACTCAGCAGCATGCAGGGTCTCCACAGGTGAGTGACCGTGTGATGACCGGATAGGAATCACTCGATGTGGACTGCCGCAGATGGTGATGCGATTTGATCAGCCTGGGTG
>CM031607.1:3795355-3802855 GCA_018398815.1 Conus ventricosus
AGAAAGTTTGTACTTGATGCGTTTTTCAACAGGAAGCCAGTGCAAAGATTTAAGCAAGGAGAAACATGAGAGGTTTTCGGAGATTTCGAGACAAGGCGAGCAGCATTATTTTGGACTTTCTGCAATTTTGCAAGGAGATTATGTGGACAGCCAGCAAGAAGAGAATTACAGTATTCAAGTCTTGAAAGAATGAAAGCAGAAATTAGAGTCTTGGTGGCTTCTTCAGACAGAAGGTGGCGCACAGAACTGATTCGCCGAAGCTCCAAGTAGCAAGCACGGCAGATAGAAGAAATCTGATTTTGAAAAGAGAGTGTCTGATCAAGTACAACGCCTAGATTTCGCACAGTGGTAGAGGTCTGAATGAGAGAGGTACCAAGTTGGACAGAAGAAGGAACAGAGATTGTAGACATGAGCCGTTTTGGGAGAATGAAGATCAGTTCAGTTTTGTCATTGTTTAACTGAAGTTTGTTGCAAGTCATCCATGCCTTTATGTCAGAGATGCAGAGCTGTGAGCGATCAATGATGGAGGAGAGGAGAGAGATGTCACCAGAAATGTACATTTGATTGTCATCAGAGAAGCAGTGGTGTGAAATGTCATGATGGGCTACAATGTTAGAGATGGGTTGGGTATATAGAACAAACAGAATGGGACCAAGGACAGAGCCTTGGGGAACACCATAATTCAAGTCAGCAGAGCTTGAAGAAAAACCATTGACAGAGACAGTTTGGGTTCGACCAGAAAGGTAAGAATGAAACCATGCCAAAGCTTGAGAAGAGATGCCAAAAGTATGTTGAAGTCTAGTGAGGAGGGTGGAGTGATCAATGGTATCAAAGGCAGCGGACAAGTCAAGAAGAGAAAGCAGTGAAACCTGACCATTATCCAGAGCAGAGAGAAGATCGTTTTATTATTTTCAGCAGAGCAGTTTCTGTACTGTGTCCAGTGCGATAGGCGGACTGCAACGAATAGAGCAAGTTGTTTGGTCAAGGTGGTTTTGGAGTTGGAGAAGTGCTATCTTTTCAATTATCTTTGAAAGAAAAGACAAGTTGGAGACAGGTCGATAATTTTTTAGGTTTTCAGGGTCAAGAGAGGTTTTTTTCAAAAGAGGTCGGACAACAGCAGCTTTCAGTGCAGGTGGGAAACAACCAGAAGTGAGAGATTCATTTACCACACTAGTGATATATGGCAACAAAACATCCATGCATGCAGATAATAAAGTAGATGGAAGAGGATCCAGTACACATGTTTTGATAACAGTCTTGTCGATGACATCTTTGATAACAGCCACTGTCACAGGTTCAAAGTCAGTCAATGAAATGCCGGAAAAAGAGTAGTATGGAATATCAGGTTCAGATACTGACTGAGCATCCAGACTTTCACGGATAAGTCTAATTTTGCTAGTGAAAAAGTCACAAAATTTCTGTGGAATGTCAGAGGGACAGGCAGATGAAGGAAGGGAGATGATTTTGTTCTCCCCATGAGTGTATCAGTGACCTTAAACAATTGCTTGGTTGTTGTGCATGCTAATATTTTAGCATTGTAGAAGGCTGATTTTGCTTTTTGAACAATTTCATTCACAGCATTACTAGCAATTCGCAAAATTTGAATGAATTAGAATGACGAATGACGAGAGAGAGAGAGAGAGAGAGAGAGAGAGAGAGAGAGAGAGAGAGAGAGAGAGAGAGAGAGAGAGAGAGAGACACTCTGACACTTTGACATTTTAATATTTTATTGTCATTACCAAACAGGTCTTTTGACAAGGGGGGAGAGGTAACAGAACAATAACATTTCCCTCTTCCTTTCCTGCAAACAAATAGTATACTTTCATTCCTAGTGTGTATCAAATCCAAGGTTAATAAAAACAAATACATTTGTAACATTTCGTTCTGTCCTCACGCACAGGAGTAATGCAGTAAGGTGAAAAAAAAAACACAACAAAACCCTTAAGACTGACTCGACCATCCACTCAATCAAATGATGACAATGTATCTTACTGATCTCTTCCACTTGCGATAAATGATAATATTCATTCAGATATCTCTTATAATGTATTATCTTAAATTTCACTATCCTTCTTCAGTCTAATTTTCAATGCTTCCGCGATGAATTTCGCAACTGATTTAATTACAAGTTCATCATCTGATGATAACACGACAGCTACATTTTGTCTTTTTGCTATATCTAACTGGAAAAATGAACAATTTGTCCGCACTTCATTATAAGCAGTACAGTGGAACAGAAAGTGTTCTTCGTCATCAAAAATATGTCTACATGCAGGACAAGGAGATTCTGTGGATGTTTCACATTCAAACCATCTTTTGTTTGCATTAAAACTTAAGTTCTCAACCTAAATCTTGCGTACTTTATTCTGTGCCATTTATCTGTTAATGACATTGAGAAACTTTTCAGAATGAAACACATTCTTAAATGAGAAAAACCAGCGATATTTTTCTTTACTTTCCATATCTGAGTGCCAACTCTGTTTAAAAGAACAAATAAGCCTGTCTTTAAATTCCGCAATGAACTGTTGCTCATTTCCTACTTCCTGGGTCATCCACACTATTCCAAAACCCTGTTCTGAAAGGACTTTCTTTACTTTATGAGCCCAGTTTTCTTTACCTTTTTCCATTTCTAGAAGCATCATATCATAGGCTTGCCTGCTCAAACGGGACTGGGGTAGCTTCAAGATCTTCAACCAGTACTTAACACATTTCACAAATGTACATATATACAAAGGGTATCTGCCCATTTCTCCATATAAAACGGTGTTGGATGAATGAATAGGTACCTGAAGGAAACGCTTTATAGCATACGTATGTACTTTTCCATTTGCGAATTTTCATGTAAGCCCCAAATTTCAGCTGCATATGTAAGAAGAGGTTTTATATGTGTATCAAACATTTTCCCAAATATACCACAGTCTGTACAATTCAGTTTTCTCAGGGATTTCAGAATTTCAATAGTACCTTTTTTTCCCTTTTCTCAGAGATTCTTCCCATGTGTAACGGAAAGTTAATTTGGTTGAAAATATCATTCCAAGATATTTATATGAATTAACTACTTGAACATCTGCATTTCCATAAGACCATTTTTCACACACTGATAGGTGGCCACCCATTCTGAAGACCAATATATTCGTCTTATCCAAGTTACTGATAAACCTAAGCGGTCTGCTTCTTCTTTCAATACATTTAGTTGGTTTTGCAAACCTGCAACTGTTCCGGACAGAAGAACAACATCATCAGCATACAGTAATAAAACTAATTCAACTGCTCCAGGTATTATCTGGATACCATGTCTGCCTTTGCGGGACAATTCCACAGCCAGTTCGTTTATGAAAAAAGAAAACAACTGTGGACTCAACAAGCATCCTTGTTTTACTCCATTTGGGAGGGGGGGAGAGAGAGAGAGAGAGAGAGAGAGAGAGAGAGAGAGAGAGAGAGAGAGAGAGAGAGAGACTCAAGACTCAAGACTCAAGATAATTTATTCATGATTAGGCCATTGCCCCTCATGAAGGGGTGCTAGCAAGTACAATCACAAAAGCACCCTAAGGATACACACAGACATAACCAATATGTGTACATAACCTATTCTAAGATATCATACAAGACCGCAGTTTAAAACGCTTTAAAAAGATAAATCGACAAATTTCTGACTGTTTGTTCACAAGTACACGCCAAAAGAAGTGCTAATCTGAAGTGATTTGGGACTTTATAATACTTCAAAGGTATATACTGAGCTCTTAGTTTTTGCAGGACAGGACAACATAACACAAAATGAACTTCATTTTCTATCTCCTCTTTGCAGAGTTGGCATAATAAATCTGCATTGCAAGGGGGTCGGTGACGATAATGTGCACTGCAATTTCAGAAACACCGAGTCTGAATCTAGAAGTTACGTATTTTAAATGTCTGTCCAGATTCAACAATAAATAGGTTTTAATATTAGGCGCAGTGCAAAAAGATCTATACACGTTAAATCTTTCGCTATTACTCACATGATAATTCCATTCTTGCCATCTGCATGCAATCAGTCTATCTCTAAAAATCCGAAGAAAATCATCAATTGCATCAACACCTTGGTTCAGCCAGACATAACCAAACCCATACATATATAATTACAACGAACATTTGAGGCCCAGTTTCTTTTGTCACGTTCGTCCAAATCATACAACATACGATATGCCTTATATGGTAATCTATGCTCATCCATTCTAGTTAGTTTTAACCAAAACTTAATACATTTTAAAGCAGAATTTATGTATATAGGATATCTGTTCGTTTCTCCATATATCAGATCGTTGGTGTTCGTATGTCGACGCCTAAGAATCGTTTGAGTCCAAACAAATGTACTTTTTTCACAGTGTAATGCTGCACTGTCTAGTCCCCAAATTCCGCACCGTACTAACCACTGGCTGAATCTGAGAGTCAAATAATTTTAGAAATGTGTTTTAGAGAGTTATTTTTTCAACTTATACAATTTTTGCAATATACATAACAAAGAATTCTTGGCTCGACTAGAAAGATTATTGCACGCTGCTACAAAACTAATTCTCGTAGAGAAAAAAATTCCCAGATATTTGTACGCATTTACAACAGCATGATTATTCCATTATAAGTCCATTTCTCACTAGCAGATAAATAACCACCTTTCCTAAACACAACAACATTACTTTTGTTCATATTCACCTTCAAGTGTAACGCTGCCGTTGCACGACACAGACTATTGATCTGTGTCTGCAGGCCAATAACCGTTTCAGCCACTAATGCCACATCATCAGCCAGTAATAAAATAAACAGCTCAAAGTAATCGTGTGTAAAGGTTGCACCATGTCTGCCTCCTTATCACTTCTAGTGCTAATTCATTGATAAATAAAGAAAACAGTATAGGGCTGCAAACATCACCTTGTTTACCCCACGAGTACATTTGATGTATTCCGTCATTTAGCGCCACATCTGACCCTAGCTTTTACATTGATGTACATACTACGAATAGATTTATATAGTTTGCCTTTAATTCCATTTTTCAAAAGTATCGGCCATAACAAGTTCCTTTCTATAGAATCAAATTGCCTTTTCAAAATCAATGAAGGCAACGTATAGTTTCCGGGTTTAAACAAAACTGTTTTTGTATTAATGCCAATAAAGTAAACATATGGTCAACTGTAGAATACCCTCTTTTAAAACCCGCTTGGTGTTCACCCGTCAAATTATATTCTTCTATCCATTCTGAAGTCTGTTATTTATAACTGCACTATACATTTTACTGCTAATGTCACACAAAGATATGCCTCTATAATTGTTAGGTTATTCACATCACCCTTTTTAAATAAAGGAAGTACAATAGAGTCTGTCCAGTTGTCTGGGAAAACACCCTTGTCAAACAATGCATTAAATATTTTACAAAAAATATCAACTGATCGAGCCCCTGCAAATTTTAGCATTTCCCCTATAACCCCATCTGGTCCTGCACTTTACCATTTTTCAATTTCGTATTGCAAGCATACTTCTTCTCTTGATATGGGCCGATTCATAGCTCTGCTTTCTTCTTCGTTTTCATACACAAGTTCTACATCATTATCTGTAATAGCTGTGTCTGTGAATTCATCTCTTTCAAGTAGGTCTTTAAAATGCTTATACCATTCATCCACACTTAAATTACTATGAACTTGTTTACGTTTAAAGGATATATTTTTAACAGTTTTTCCAAAACTCTCTTATGGTTGTTTACTGTTTTAAACAAGTTTTTCCAATAACATATCATTATACGTTTTTTTTTCCTTTTTCAACATACTCTTATATTCCCTTCGTGCAATACAGTAAGCATCACTATCACTTTCATCCCTTGTCTTCCTGAATATTGAGAGCAAACCTTTCGCTCTAATCTTGCTTTTAAAGTGCATTCCTTATCATACCAGTCATTTTTTATCACCCTTTGACAACCAGATATTCTTTTTCATACAACTTGCTTGTTTTTTGATACATTCATTAAACATGTTCAAAGCATCGTGCAATCATGATCAACCAAATCAATTGCACGATCGAGGGACGATTGTGATTCATCTGAATGCATCGCACTAATATAAGCATTCGCAAAATCCGAGTTCCACACAATTTTTACAATACACTGTTGTTCATCCACTGGAGTGTTATTACTCCCAGGCAATTTCAAATAAAACTCAACGGGTAAATGGTCTGATTCTAACCTTTCTGATACAATCAGTTAACAACAAGAAAACAAAATAGTCAGTAAAATTTTTTGGAGACAAGAAAATAATCATTAACACTGTTTCCTGTTTGTGATATAATATGTATAGTTGCCATCAGTAACACCATTACAAATGCCATTGAGTATACATAAACCAAGCGCTGTACACATGTTTAACAAACATTTTCCATAACAATTAAGTGTGGTATCAGCAGATGTTCTTACATGGCAATTATAAACAGAACGGCTGTTGAAATGATTTCCAAATAAACCATCGTCACCAGAAACATCAGAAGAACAGTTGGAGGTTCTACCGTTTAAATCTCCTGATAAAAATCACATACACGTCATCAAACCGAATCAAACAATCAAAAAGACATTCTTCAAGTGCACTTATACCATTAACGATATCAAAATGAGTAAATAAGGTGAACCCTCTGGTGGGACATATGTTACATGCATATATAACATCTGTTGTTAAATCAAAAAGACTCTTGTCAATCAAAAACAAAAGGACATTTGGAGAATTTGTCTTAATTTCTTGAATATAAGACATCAATTTATTTCGGGTAAGACATAGTATGCCACCTGACATTCTTCCTTCCTTAGTAAATTTAATGGCTGGCTTGGAAAAAATAGTGAAACCTGGAAAACGAACATACTGAAGATCATCTACAAAAGTTTCTACTAGGCATATGAAATCAAATTTGAACAGGTAAGACATGAAATCCTGTTGTTTACCTTAGACAGCAGTCCTTTTATATTCCAATGTATAAATGAAAAAGAAATCTCGAATTGTTTAGAACCATTATTAACGTTGCGTAAAAAACGACTAACAACGTGCTGTTTTCCTTTCTGAGAACTTAGGTTTGGTGTTTTCCCTGTTGAACGACGAAATATTGTCATAATTTTTTACGTCGTTCGTCAAAAACCATTTTCCTTCTGAAATGCCCCCTCATGAAACCGCCAATATTTACATCTGACAGTGAAACACGCTCCGGTCCCCGGAGACGGTCGTCAGCAATTCCCTTTTTCCTTTTGAGAAGCCCCCTCATTTAATCCACAAATATTTACATCTGACCGTAAAACACACTCCGGTCCCCGGAGACGGTCGTCAGCAGTTCTATTTTTATCCGTACCATTCTTTCTATAACGTAACGAGTTTACATGACAAGTATTTGCACACAAATTATTATATTTACTAGTATGAAATCGGAACTTGAAAAAGTGTCACGTGATACCACATCATCTCCTGCCACCCCCCCCCCCCCCCCCCCCCCCGTACATCAACCAAT
>CM031607.1:3810355-3830355 GCA_018398815.1 Conus ventricosus
GAATGTGTTAATGATTCCTCGTCCAACACAGTTCTAAAGAGTGAAATGGAGGGTGGACATGTATCTCACCATGGCTCCCTGTCCAAGACCATTTGACTAGGTACAGTGGAGGGTGGACAGGTATCTCTCCATGACTCCCTGTCCAAGACCATTCTACAGGGTACAGTGGAGGGTGGACATGTATCTCCCCATGACTCCCTGTCCAAGACCATTCTACAGGGTACAGTGGAGGGTGGTAGTCCTGGAGGCAGCCTGGATGAACAATGTGATACTGAGCACCTCTAGCCTGTTGCACATGACTGAGGGTAGAGCGATGTCGACTGCCAAGCGTCCGACATGCAGAACACCAAAACATAACCGCGCCAAGGCCTTAAATAATGACTCAAGCATTTAAAGAAACCTACAATTAGATTGTTCTCAGAAGCTTTATCGTCTAAAAGTTCTATCTCCTTCTATTCTTTATATGCTCATTAAAATACATGCGATTTGGTTCTCAACAATTCATAACAAAGAGAATGGGACTATTTGGGGAAGCCCATCCTACACCAAGTTAGGGTCGTGAGTGAGCCGTGAGGCCTGAAATCTGATGTCACGTGTGGGCAAGTCCAAGTATTCCCTGATTGTGAGTGATGTCAAAGATAGGAATCTTTTAAAACAAGTGAACTTATTGGTAGAGGTTGTTTAGTGTGAACGATGTTCAATTTAAGGAAAATGAAACAGAATGCGGAATTTCTTAAATGAGGGCCACTTTATAAATGAACATACAGAAGAAGGTGTACAGCATCTCGGAGTTATTGTACTATATAAATGAACATACAGAAGAAGGTATACAGCATCTCGGAGTTATTGTGCTATATAAATGAACATACAGAAGAAGGTATACAGCATCTCGGAGTTATTGTACTATATAAATGAACATACAGAAGAAGGTATACAGCATCTCGGAGTTATTGTACTATATAAATGAACATACAGAAGAAGGTATACAGCATCTCGGAGTTATTGTGCTATATAAATGAACATACAGAAGAAGGTGTACAGCATCTCGGAGTTATTGTACTATATAAATGAACATACAGAAGAAGGTATACAGCATCTCGGAGTTATAGTACAATACAAAAACAAACAAGTAAATATTCGACAAATATGTTCTTTTTCAGAACGTACAACAGAGCTCTCTCTCTCTCTCATCCTCTCTCTCTCTCTCTCCTCACTTCTCTCTCACTTCTCTCTCTCTCTCTCACACACACACACACATTACACACACACAACACACACGACACGTACGCGCGTTTCGCGCACACACATGCATGCACGCATGCACGCAGGCACGCACGCAGGCTACAAGTACCGCGCACAACACACGCACACACTACACAACACTGTAACAAAACAATACTTATCTGCCAGCATTCTCATGCGGTATACCGCATTTTTAGTCGTGTAACATTCCGTAAAAAGACATATGTGTCCCAACCTTATTCACCGAGATACATGTTGAACATTAAATCTGCGTTACATCGACATCATATTTTGGTCAGTTCACATATGAATATTGTTCTCATGCCTTATTTCCATTTTATTCTTGGACTCAGTTAAGTAAGCGCCTTAAAACCCATTGCCTAGAAAATTCAATATTTTCATGCATAAATCTGCTTTTGAGTAAGGCCTCAAAATCATTCTCATACTGTCTGCTGTCGTAAGTAGACCATGGACCATATCAGCATGTGGTCTATGCCCCCCAGGTCATCAGTACGCTCTTCTATCATACAATAGATCGATGGACCATAACTATTCACATTTGTGGACTATGGCCTCAAGTCAATTCTCTACGTCTAACTGTCGCAAAGAACGATCACATGAGAACAGACGATCGCAGAAACGTCGCCCCAGATCACATGACGGCAAAAAAAAAAAAACAGGGTGTGTTCTGATGACGACCACACTGTGTTCAGCGGGGAGATGTTTGCCAGTCTGAGGGAATCTGGGGTTTAAAATCTTGGCATTGTGTCAGTCGCTAACGTGTCGTGGATTATATCGGAGTAGGTGCAGGCTTTGAAAGCTTTTGATCACATCATTTGACACTGGAATCCTCGATGTGGCTGCGACGTGTGTTTTTACTTTTTCTTGACGGAAGTATGAGGTTGTGTCAATGTACATCTCTCTCATACACTCCATCTGTGTTAGTTACCTTAGAGGTAGTATTTGGTGTGTGTGTGAGAGTAACGTATAAGAAACCGATTCAGACTCACTAGCTACTCCACCACGTTTTTGGGCGAAAGTGGCCTAAAAGCTGCTTATCCTGTTCCTCTGACAAGTAACCAAAAAAAAACGACCTACAAACAAACATACTGTGTACGGTTGTTCGTTTTCCAATACAAATTTACTAAAGTATTCATAGAGTAGCGTAGAGGAAAAGTAGCCAGGTCTGAACACATTCTCATAGAGTAACGCAGGAAATGCAGTTGTGCTGAACGCGCCCATAAACACGGGTGGGTGCACCAGTGCTATCCGATACTTGCGGTATGTTAATTACAGCTGGGAGTTTGTCACACAGATAGAGGCGAGCTAAAGCCCGTTAAGGACAAGTTGCCCCCGTGATGGTGAAGGAATGCTTGGGGTTTAAAATAATATTTCTAATTTAGACACGGAGGAGAAGCAGTTTTGGAGCCATAGCATACAGCGATGCACACACACACACACACACACACACACTAACACACACAAACACACGCACATATCACAGCGCGCTATTGCACACAGAGAGAAAGACAAACAGACTGACAGAGAATGAGAGAGACAGAGAGAGACAGACAGACAGAGTAGGCGGGCAGACACACACACACACACAGAGAGCGCAGGTAAACCGAGCTAGATGCAAACTGACAGCACAGACTGAGCGAGCGCCATGGGCCAGAATGTGGTTGGGAACACACGAGACTGCTACCAGCTACTAACCCAGTAGTCACTTCAACGACGGGACAGACTTAGGGAGTCATATCAACACTGGGCATACACGGACAAAAGGTGTCAACATGGGCTGGGGGTAAACTGATCTAAACTACAACAACAACAAACAACACCAAACCTGATCTGGGAGCGTTCACAGTTATCGTGAACGTTGACACACACACACACACACAACAGCACACACCTACACAAGGGCACAGAACAGAAACTTCATACACCGCGCGCGCAGCGCCTCACACCTGCCTACAAACTGAGAGGCTAAAAAATCAATCACTGCGCCTCCGCTCCCCCCTCACCCCCCCCACATATCACATCATCCAGCTGCTGCTACGGCTGGGCATATGTTGGCGGAACTGCTGCGAACGCTTTGCCTCTTATCAAATCAAGTGCCGACTTAAATCACGTGACACTTTGTGTTGTGCACACCATACACAGCCGCCGCCATTATAAATTCGACCGCGGGCAAGAAAGAACGTTTCTGAGAGAACTTGTGTTGTGTTAAAAACATGGCGAGTCAAGGAAAGTGATATTCATTGTTTTTTTGCCAGAGCTGAAGTGACACAAAAATTACTCAAGAAAAGCTGAAGTGTTGTTATCTCAGCAGGAAAACTTTCTGATCAACAACTGATCCCTGTGAAAAAATACATTGTTTATCATGAGGCCATTGGCAAAGTTTTTGACAAAAGAAATTGAGAGTGCACCTTGTTCCCCTCCTACAAAGCCAAAAGGAAGCATTTTGTTTTTGTTTTTCTCAACAAAAAAAACGGAACTCTCAGTTGAAGAACTTGACAAATTTTTGAACACACAGGTTTTTTTATTTTTTTTTCTTAGTGAGCTGCCTTCACGATCATTTGATGAAACCACAACCATTGAAACTGTTCAACGAAATGACCCCCATCTTACACCGGGCTTGTTACTTTGTGAAAGATTACGAACGGAAATCTTCTTCTCAGGCTCTTTTTTTAGGGCATTGGCATCAGAAAAGCAAAGACAATTTGAAACAGTCAAAAACAAAAAACTGGGAGTCCTAACTTAAAGAAGATTTGCTGTTTGAGCCAACTCGTGTTAAGAAGACTAATTGAAGTGACATTTTGTTTCTAATTCTATTTCAAAATATCACAAACTTGCGATTTCCTCTACAACAGTTATATAGCATACGAAAACTCATTTCTGAATACATACAATCCAACCCCACGGCATTTAAAGCATTCTGGCATGAAACACATGACGTGGTTAGAACCTGCATGGCAGGAGTATAATTGAGCCACTACCACAGCGGTAGTTTTACTAGCGCCCAACAAAACAAGCCGAATCTTCAGACACCTGCCGATTGACCCACAAAGCCCACCATCTACCCGGCCAACTGGTAGCGGCGCCAACACTCCTTCACCTCTAAATCTGCCTTCGGGCGGCCTTGGCCTATTAACAGAAACATATACCTTATGATTATTGATTCAGGCTTTGTTAAGTGCCCCTTTTGGCGCTGCCTTGAATTTACAAACTTTCAAGTGTAACAACAAAAAGCCCCGCTACACATTCCCAACAAGCACGTACATGTCCTATTGTGTTTTTTGTTGGTGTTTGTAGTTTGTTTGTGTGTGTTTTTTGTCCTACCCATACGCACGCAACGTCCCCCCCACCCCCACACCCCACACCACCCCACGCACAGCACTACCCCCCACCCCCACTCCCACGCACGCACGTCCCCCCACCCCCACCGCCACGCATGCCCCCCCCCACCTCCCCCCCACCCCACACACACACAATGCACACACTCAAGACCATCACAAGTTCTAACTCAATTTACTCTAAGTTACCCACGTTAAGTTGTCCTCAAAGTTATTCCCCAGTTATTCTTAAGTCATCCTTAAGTCATTCCTCAAGTTGCCCTAAATTCATCCTCAAGTCATTCACAAGTTTCTTAATAAGTTATTGATCAAGTTCTTACCCAAGTTTAACCATATATCATAACTAGTCAGTCCTCTAAGAACAACTAAGTTCTTATTAAGTTATCTTATAATTATCAAAAAATACAAGCTATTTTTTTATCTTACATAGTAATGTCTTCATAAAGTACACACAACGCCTCAAAAAACGTGTCATCGTTGAGATGTCCTTGCTCAGCGTTTCTCTGCATAGATCTTAATGAAGTTTTACATCCGAATGCAACCGCATGATTACAATACTGGTCTATGGAAAATGTCTTTTATAGACTCCAAGCTTTATTTATTGACTTCGATCATTTTATAATACGCCATGAACTATTTTTATAAAAAAATTAAAATATTATACCATTTGAAATGGTCAAAATGATGCTTGTTATTGGCGTTTTTGGCGTGCCAGTTGTATCTTTCTGTATTAATGGGTCAGAAATTTTGATTGCTTTTGTTTCTGTTGGCATCGGTTATATATTAAACCGTAATAACTTGCCCCCAACAGCAGAAATGGCGCCAAAAATGGCAACAGTTTTTAAGTTCAATATTCCAATGAAGACTTTGGGCCCTTGAATCACATGGAGTTTTTATAGCGCATTGAATCAACATGTTCTGGCCGTTGCCGACCTCACGATTTATGTTTACAATAATGCTGTAACATTAATTTTTTTTTGTCTGTTCCACTCGCTAAATTTCTCCTTGCTTCAACACGCCCAGATTTTTAATGTCATTCCCGCCTGAAACAGCGAATACAGTGATTTTCATAGCTTGGTTACTTTCTCCACCTGTTTCAGTGATTTTCTGGTACTGATGAATTTTCCCAGAATTGTACATTTAGAAGGAAATAAAATCTATATGATTAAAAGTTAATAATCCCATGATTAATGGCGATAACAATTTATTTCCAAATCTAGAAAGTATAACTCCACACCCTATATACTCAAATGACTTAGTTAAACAGATTCTTGCGATAAATCAAACGTAAGTATCTTTGTATCTAATCAAAATGTAGCAAATCTACTGACTAGTTTAGTGTACAAACCAAGAACCGTTTAGCCCCACACTTTTCACCATTCTAGACCCCAAACATCTGCGCTCATACCTGTTATGAAACTTTATATATGTCTTGATCGACAACTGTATAGAAACTGATAATTGCAGAATACAGTTCCGAGTAACTGTTTTTGTTTTTCCCACACTCAGCCAAATAATAAACCACTCTCCAAATGTGGCATAAAGCTAGATCATTAACTAGTGTCCTCAAAATTTCAGGACGTTTAGGCCGCTTGTAGCTGTAGGAGAATCATCGCTGTTCATGTTTTTATTAAATTAAATTTATTTTAATTTATAAAAATGACACCGAAAAAACTGTTGCTAACCTTGTATACCATTCAGCCTGTTATTAGGGTTATAAGTGTAGGATACTCAATGCTATTGTAAAAAGCTGTAAGAATTAAACCAGCAGATCTTGGCCAAACTAGACTATGAGGATTCACAAATCTAATAGCTATCAATGCAGCTTTCGGTTGCCACGAAAAGATTTTCTAGTTAAGCAAGGAAATAATTCCATGAGAATAAAAATATGTAAAAAAAAATACATTTATAAAAAATGGCTTCACTCGCAATAATTGATAAGCGTCGCTGTGGTGAATGCGCTTTCTTTTAGCGGCAGTAATTTTGCATTTAGTAAACTGGGGAATAGGCGGCGATAAAAAAGGCATAAACAAAGCTATGGAGGAACTATCATCTTCAACAAGACTCCTATTAAAGGCAAGAGACTTGATGATATAGAATTTAAATAATGACACAATCGAAAATACATGGGCATGGTCAGCTTACACAATTAAAAATGATGATCAAGCAATAAAAGAATATAATCTATTAACAAGGCAAACCAGACCCCCGACATTGCCCCCACCAAAATTCAGTGAATTTTTATCACCATCAGAAAAACAAAGAAGCAAGAAATCGCGTTTATTGTCGTTGGCATGACGTCGTGTATAAAGTTGCACCTAATATTGGCTGAAAAAAAAAGAACAAAATCTATATTCACCCACAGGATATTGGAAGGGAATAACAGCAATTAAAAATCTAAGCCAAGTCAGCGGGAGTCAGTGAACAAACAGCAAAAAAGGTTATCTAACAATCGATTTGGCAAATTTATTATACCTTCTCCCAACGTAATACAGAGACCACACTTGTAATACAATACCAACTACACACCCATCAAATGGATCTTCTATATTTATCCCTACTGATACGAATAAGACGAAAAAGATATAAGTACGCACTTCCCAGACATGACATATCTTCAAGATACAAAGATGCGTAGACCTTTAAACACAAAAGAGTTGCTTCTGCATGTTGCTGTCGCTATCACAACTGGATATACCAACGAGGCCCACTAACTAATCCTCGCATGATTCAGTCGATGATGGAAAAAATTTAAAGGCCAATGAATCAATTATTGTTAAAACACAGAGTACTATTAGAAGAGGCATTTCCGGGAGTTCACTAAGATCACAGCTTTATATTTGAAAACATTAACAAACAGTTAGCCGAAAGACATTAATTCTTACCATATCACAGAGAGCTGAATTGACAAATCTCGCAACACTAGAAAGGTTAGAAGATTGCCCTCAGTATTGGCGCGCAATGATAATGGAAAATTTAAAGGCTAAAGCCAGTACAAGCAACAAAAGAAAAACAATAAATGTTGCTGAAGGAGATCTTCATCCAGCAAACTATTACCATTTGGATAGAAAGTAAGGTACCTTTATTTACCGGGGAAGCAGAAGGGTACCCTCGCAAACAGGGCAACAGATCCAGTTTTGGAGTGTTGACCCATAAGAAATAAAAAGATTGTAAAGATAATCCGCCCGTGTAATTTTTTACGGATAAACAGACACAACAAACAACCAACTCCTCAAATAACTTTTGTGAAAGAAGAACTGCATATAATCCGCAAGACCACAGTACCGCTTAATTAATAGACGGTTCTCCAGAGCCCAATTGCGTATGATAAACTCCCGTGATTAACAAAAACACGTTTGTTTTGTCTATCTAATGACTTCTTTGTTTACAACCGTTGTGTAAGATCTCATGTAGATTAGATCGTAGTTTTACGTTGTCATAGAAAAGTCTTATAGCCAAACACTGCTTCATTGTAGTTGTCCTGTGAAATGATTGTACAGCACACGCTGCGTAGATATCCCCTTTCACTCTTAATGATTTTCTCCTGGCTCGAAAATACTGTACAATTTTCGAACTTAACTCCAATACTCCATTTTCACCTTTCCTGTATAATTCATCCTTCATCATTCCCTAATAACTTCTTGTTTAGTAATTGAATTCAAAGGCGAAACTTTAGGGTAATCCGAAGTATCATACCACCCCGCTTGCTCCTTTAGCTACTTCCATATCCATGTCTTTATAGATGTCTATCAGTAGGAAATATCTATAACAAAACTATCTGTATCTGTTTAAAGTACTCGGAGACACAGGATACGAGGGTTTTAAAGAATTCATAAAGAAACTCTAACATTAAAAGCTTGATAAATCTAAAACAGTAAACCCAAAAAATACGGTTTGTCCAATTTTGACTTTCTTTTTTACATTCATTATGCCAAAAAGAGCTGATCATAGAAATCTTCTTAATTCCTGATAATTAGGTTTTTAAGTAGCTTTAATTGTTTCGTTTCTCTCTGGTGACCAATCTGCCATCTTTACGCTTGTGCGATTCTCCATAGTCTTTTCCGAAACAGCTCGATTTGTTCATCAACTTGAAAAATCTTTATCTGAAGCATCTGTGGATTTAGTTCGAGGTTAGTGTTCTTCATGATGTATGGTTTTCATGAACTGTTCAAGATCAAAAGCATTATGCGATGGACAGCTGTCAACTTCAAACCATGTCCTTAAATAACAATTGTAGAAGTCTGTAATGACAGACATATTTTTTTGCCCCGAAGATTGGGCACAAAGTTAGGAGGCTCTCTTGGATCCATCATTAGACTTCTGCTGCTAATGGATAGTCATTAATGCAGGTCATGAGTTCATGATATATTCAAAGTCAACTTCTAGAATGAAACCACGCTGGTGATCAGCGTTAAACTTCCCAACCACTTTAATGCTTTTGAATATTAATCGTACCTTAGAACATCATGAAGTTACGTAATGGAAGTGATTGTGCCATAGCCCAACCCTACAGATGTTTTGTCATCTAAATACAAGAGATAGTTAGAAAATACCTTTTACTTAGGATCATAATGATCCAAGTATTTGTTGTTTTGCTTTACAGTAATGGTGCGACGCCATAACAATTCCCCCACGCAATCCGTTTTACAATCAACTAGAATCATTGGTAAATCTTACAATAAATCAAACTGTACACCAGTAAACTTAAAAGAAACGTCCATCTCATCCCGGGACGCCGAAATGTAATGCGCGGGATCCAGGCAATAATGTTTCATGCAGGTCTTTCTATCTATATTTTTCAAAGACGTCCGCCAACAAAACAGTATCATCAATCAAGTAGGAGTCATGATATTCTCCATCGTTATACAACTCTAACTTTCTGCCACGCATCTTGAGCATGCTTGGTAATCCGAATCACTGATGTCCATTCCTCTAGACTAGAAAAGAACGCCCTTTAGAGAATAGTAATCATCGTCAAACCTTTCCCAACTGTTACATGTACTCAACAGCAAAACGCCCTTTCTAACAAGCTTTGGGTCAATATACATCCGTACTTGGGCAGGACATTAAGGACAAAGCCATGTTACGTCTAATGAACCCATCCATTGTTAGCATAGAGTCATAAGAAAGACATGTAAATTATGATCAACGCACATGTACTATTCAGATACTGATCAAAGCATGACACCCTGAAGGCATCGTCCAATGCTTTCATCATTATAAGGAGGGAAGTCGTAACCCTCCCCACCGGGTGCCAAGTTATGAAAGAATAAGTGGCACTTCCATTTCTTTAGGTTCAAACATTATTTGAAGAATGCATTTGTTATGCGCTGCACCACTGAACTTCCCCCCACTAATGTGATCATTGGTCACTTACTGAGTGGCGTTACACTCTTGGGCGTTAGCTCTAAACGCAAATGCCAACAATGTGTGGCTAAGTCATACTATGTTGTTTGGTCTTCAGGCGCCACCTCAAGATTACATATAAAATCTCAGATTAATAGAACAATCATTACGCACTTGCTGAAGCGTAATTAAGAATTTTTCAGCAGCATCTTGTCTCTATATAATTCTGGCGTTGAAGAGCGCCCATCCGACCTAACCATAATGAAGCAAATGAACAAATCTGATGATTACAAATTAAGACTGTTTTTTGGAAGTTTTTGTGGTGCTGGCCCTTCAAAAGGAACAATAAGTCGACTCGAAGACAGCGTAAACTACGTAAGGAGAATATTGCATCCGTTTCCAGTTCTTAAAACTAACTTTAGATCCTGGTGGGGGCGAAGTTAGTTCTGGTATTACAGTCAACAGGTCCTGATACAATGTTTCTTAAGTCGCGTTTCGGCTTTAAACAGAAGGCATTCTGTTAAAACGATTTTCAGCGAATTCTTGTTTATGATGCCCAATTTTTGAAGTATGGTCCAATAATCTACTCATTGTGCTATCAAAGTGTTTCATGCGGCAGCCCACCTCTGGAGAAAGCCTCAGCAGTAAGTCAACATGATTTTTTGGTCTGGCTCGCCAATCTTTGGGCAGTTCTTGGAGACACTTTAAATCGGCACCAAATCTGTTTCCTCATCCCATGGGAATACATTAACAGATATAGGTTTGTTTTTGTTCTTCAAACTGATCAATATGATCTACACAACAGGAAAGGACACCCCACTAAAGTTAAGATCATTGAATGTAAGGGCGATAGTTAGACACTCCTCTCTCTTCGTTTTTGCGGCGTAATGCAGCCTAAGCAAGAACATCCACCACATAAACATTTGTCGTCTGTATTCCTTATGTTTAGAACTGCTTTATTTTTGCGACTAATGCAGGATGTGAAGTGGCATGTGATACCTTTGCAACAATCTGCTCATACTTAGACTGTTTAATCTGAACTACTAAGGACTTCGACCCTCTGACCCAACCATATCCTCTGCATATTAGCTTCTTCAGCGGCAGCGTCAAACTGTGTAAGTAGCAGATCACTTCGACTCCCCAATACCGGGTGTTAAAGTCATTATGATAACGAAATAAGTCTGTTGTTTAGGTATTTAGACACGCAGACTTCTAATTTCTTCATTTATAGTTACATAGTCGATTAAAACAGCTAACATTACTTAACTGTCGGGCAAGAAGTTATTTAACTTGGAACTAGAAATAGCATTAACAACGCATGCCTGTAACGTTTGTTGGGTCAAATGACTTCTAAATCAATATCATACAGCGCACATTGTCACATTTTTCTTGCATTGCTTCTAAAATTTCGGCATGTCCTTCATATATCTTAGCCAGTTGAGTCTCCTTTTCAAACTCAAATATTTATATTAAATAAAAAAAAAATACATAATCAGAATCACTATCGACGGTACTTTTTGCGCTTAGACTCATAAACTAAAGTATAAACACCTTTGGTGTTGTTTAATGTGAGCTGTTATGAGCAGATTTAAATGTTTCGTTTACATTTTTTAAGCATTCCTTTTTATTCTGCTCGGGCGTCGCGTTGAGAAAAACTTTGCCACCCTATCAATGAAGCTCAAACTTTTGTCATTTGATAGTCATCAAAATCGCCTGTAAACGATTAAATTCTTCATCCGTGATGTTTTGAGTCAACTAGCGCTTATTTATTATCACTAAGAACGAGCTAATTAGGCCTTTATTAGTTGACCAAAAGCAGTGTGCGTTGGAGGTTTATGTATAGTATTTTATTTTTTTGCTGGCGCCACCTACAGCAAATGAACACCGGCCAAGAGCCTAAAGACAAACCTCCCTAGAGGTAAATGGCAGCGGGCGCGCCTAACCCGTTGCTAAGAGACCTACTACGCTCGTTCCTGCCTGATAGAGCACTAATAGTCGAGTGCCCCATAAAAAACATATGTAACACTATTAAAGGCAAGCAGAATACCTTCGTTTAGTTTTTGCTGATTTTGAAAGGTCATCTCTAGAACTTGCTGCATTTGGTGTAATTTTGGATAATCTAAAGTTTTTATGTTAGGGGTTTCTATTAACACAGAATTGCCTCTATCTCTTCTTTTGGCGGCGCTGTAGGCACGTTAGAAAACCTGAACAGACATGCTTTTTTATAAATAAAAAAAAAATTTAGTAGTATATTCAATTTAATCAGTTTTATTTTCAATATTCAAGGGACCTTCGCATCATATATAAAAAAAACAAATGTACATTAAGCGGTTTAATCCAGCTTCTTCTTCTTTATCAATTTGGAATGTTTATTACGGTCTTCTCACAGTTCTCCCGCTTCCACAGTAAATGATAATCCTCTGTTAGACCTAAGTCACTCATAAACCGTAATAATGATGTTAAATAATCAATCAAGTCCTTACGCTGTGAAGGTTAATCTTTAGGCCACAAGGTCAACTGTTGATTTCTACAAAACCTCCCACAATCCAAACGTTTTCTTATTTCACAAAATTGTTGCCCTGATATAAGGATTAAGCCACGCTACATAGATTTTGGTAGGGCTGTCCCACAATCGAACATTGAACTTTCTGAATATTTTTGGATAAAAAAACTTTTCACTTCCTCTTTTGAATGTTCTTCATCTTACATAAGCAATAAAATACTTAAGTAAGCGATTCTTGCAGAAACGCTAAAAACTAAAATTCCCAAATATTACAGCCCTGCTTCTATTGATATGTTACTGAAGAATCACTCATTCATACGTAATAAATAAACTAATTTGTGACAGAAATGTGCTCAATCTGCTTGCTAAATATAGAGTTTGTCTAACAACGTCAACTCAACTAGATGTCAGAAAATCAGTACATGCTCGGTGCAGTTGACAGATAACACGATTGTAAACGTTAAAAGTAGTTCATATGACAGTCCAGTCATTTAATGCTCCATGAAATAAGTGTGCGCATGCGCTTTTTAACAACTCAAAATCTAGAGGGAATGTAAAGCGATTTCCATAAAACGCAAACATTACGCAAACATACTTTTTGGCCGTCTTTAGTATCTCAGCGCCTATACTATGTATTTTTAGTGCTTCTTTTCATTTTCTATTCCTTGAAACGCAAAATCATCCCTTTCTTCCGTTAGCCATAGATCAGAATAGGTTTAAAAATATGTCTTCAATGAAGAAAAGATATATTTCTTGCGCCCTCAAGTTTTATAGAACTTTTCTTAACGATTTCCCCTCCCCAGATTCATGTACAAACTCCTGTATGGGACTGTTAGTAGAAAATCGAGTACTAATTAGAAAGTAAGACGCCGCAGAGCAGGCACAATCACGTCATCTGCTCCAAAGAATCGCTGGAATATAACAGTAAGACTTAGATCTGCATCAATAGTATATGGATAATTTGGAACAGTACATAGTTACCCCCCCATATTTCCCACACGCAAAGGTACATTCAGTCTTCTATGCGGATAAGAATCTATCCATGTGCTTGCTACAATTTTTATGAATCAAAATAAAAATTAATTATTTAAAACAAGTCAGGAAATAAGAAGAAGAAGATTATGATGTTTTTAATCCATGAGACGACCTGAGTGAAATGATCCCTTTAACACAGGCATCGCACAACGCTCTCAATGCAGCGTGAATTAACAAAAGTACGGTCGGCAGCCTATACAAAGTTTTAGGTCAAGACCTCCCGAATTAATAGACCCAAATATTTTGAATTAAAAGATGGTAAAAGTCTGTAAAAAACGAATCAAGGGCAAATTTGTTCGGCTTACAACTAAACACCGACCCATCAAAGTTTTTAGCCGTGGGTTCAATTAGAAATAGAACCCGTGTGAAAGATTCCAAAATCGCCTTGCATTGCTAGACCAAATTAAAGGGCGAGGCAGTTTGCTAAACTTCAAAACACACTACAAAACTTCCCAACAAGAAAATCACAAATGCAAAACATGGAACTTTAAGAATTAAATCAATCAGCAGGCGAATTAATAAATACAATAGAAGCATAAACTAGTTTTTCCAGAATAAACATCGTTAAAAAAACAATTAATTATTCCCCAATGCCTATTCCGAGAACTAACGGCCCCTTGATCATGCATTAGAACTATTAGAGGTCGAATTGAACAAACAATTAGCCAAAAACAATGTGAATCAAAGATGAGCATATAAAAAGAGAAAAAGAGAAAACTCGTTGAGCTTGATGACGCCACTTAGGCCTGCATAAAAAAAAAAGAATAACCGCAAAGACACCAAGATTTTGAACAAGAGAGATCAAGCAAGACTAGAATTCTAACTATCTAAACCAAGACCATTTACGAACACAAGTGACTAGAAAAAAGAAACTACTCCTGAAAAAATTTATATGAAGACGACAGCACGCTAGCAGAAACGATACTAACTACGCTGTTTAGGAGTAAGCAAGGAGTCAACATTAGCAAGTCGTTTATAACGGCCTATAGGATTTGCAATAAGTACACTGGTGAAGGCTAATACAGGCGCAGCGTCAAGCCCAGAGCCTCCCACCGCCCATCGCGCCTGATAAATCATGGGTAAAAAAACAGCTGAACATCTTGCGACTAATATTAAAAAAATTAGAGCTGGTAAAGCCGTGGATGCTTTACCAGAATAATTGGAGTATTGCATGCTGGCTTTGTCTACTGCAAGCAAAGTATATGTGCTTTAATGGCCGAGCCCTTATGGCATTAGTTCCATTAAAAGTTGGGTAAATTTATAGTAAGATACAGTACCAAGTAATCCAAGGCCTGTTAATCCCAGAACAGCGCTGTCTTTTCATATACATGGTCATCCGCGAACAGAGCCAGCGAAGCTTTGCTGATCTTCAATGGCTTTTGGGGGTTGGGCCCTCTGGTATTTAGATGACTTTATTCTTGGGTGTTCTTTACTGCTGTGCAATATAACTGCTCAGAATAATGTCGTTTTTTTTCTTTGTTTTTTCCCACCTACTGATCATTGGCTTGCCTGCTATAAGAATTTCATTATTATAGTTTTATTATTATCCTACCTGGAGTCTAAGTGCTCAGAAGGCAACAATGTATACACCAGTGCAACAGCAAAGTCTACTTCGATCTGCGTATTGTAAAACATGTTGGTAAACCTTTGAATACTTGAAGGTAAATCAACTGTATAAATTAATGGCGTCCTCTAAGATTTGCTTAAGTAAAAAAAAAAACAAATGTTAGTGCGTCAAAGCCAGTATAATGATCAGTTAAGCTTGATCTGCCTGTGCATAGCTACCCTAGCAAACACCAAACGTAAGAACGAATAGAGTCGTTTTATTCGTTCAATACCCCGCCCTAGTTAGAGCCTTAGAAGTCTAAATAAATGTTGTCCATGCAGATTTCATGCTCTTGGCACTATGGACCCGATGTGAAAAGCTGTTTCGCAGTGAAGAGAGAAGAGTGTAAGAGGATTCCATCAAATTTTAACTTACTGTTCATTGCCTCCCAAACTAAGGGTTCCTAGAACCAATGATTAAGATCCAACTTTGTCTAAAGTCCGTCTTGGTGTTAATATATGAATTCGATACAGATCCATTCAAAAGCCTTCATGTCATTCTGTTGCTGAATGGATTAAACGGTTTGTCATTCGAAAAGGCGCTTGCAGTTCTTTACATACATCTGAAGGTGAAATATGAAAATGAAATCAGTACACTTACCAAACCAAAGGAACAGGAAGAATTAAGTATAGCATACGACAGCTCCACACCCATTGATTGCACAAAACCAGCAAAGTTTAAAACAGTTCTTATAAAACTGCAATCGGATACAAAACCACGCTTTCGCGATGTAGTCTTTTTTATTCTGAGGTGGTTGGTGGTTTGGTTAAGATAGCTTCTTCAATGGAGTACTCACCTTTTTATGAAAAGCGACAGGTCTGGTCAACAGAAATGTCGTAGGGTAGTTCAGTTTGTTATATTTTTAGATAATGTAGTTGCGGCACCCAACATAATAATTTGCATCATAAATGTGAATGCACTCATTTTTAATTTTGTTTTAAAAAATGTTTGTAACAATAACAACTCAAGCAAGACCGCCCTTACGATTATAGAAACATGCTATTAATAACAAATAGCGGACCAGAACGGTTCGCATGCTCCACCCAGAAAAAATTTACAAAGTCGTATGGTTTAATAATAACGGCAAAGCCAAGATGAATAATAAGGTTCTAAAAGTTAACAGATGCAGGACCAAATGAGCCAGTAAACAATACCTGATGGTATAATACGGGTTTTGCTCACTAAAAGTAGCAATGAGTAACATTGACATTACTCTCAACATAACAATTCAAAACTAAAAACAAAGTAAACAAATAAGCATGTAAGACGAAGGAACATCGTAACATTTTCGTGATAGAAGAGCTAGCTAAAAATGTTAGGCTATACAACTAGCAATTTACCCACTCCATTTTTATGCAGATACCAGACAAAACACTAATGAGGGGGAAAATCCGCTCTGATCTTGTCATTACATTCAATACTCAATTTTCATTTGGAAGAGCAGAGCACTGATGAAAACTAATATGATGGAAGGCCCCTCAACTGTTTTAAGAGCTCTTCCGTCATGGGAAAGCAGCATATAGCGATTATGAAAATTATACATTTCCCTAATTTACAGTTTAAAAAGATTAGTTTTGTGGGAGGGTCGGAAATTATAAAAAATAAAAAACAAAGACAAAACAGGAAAAGTCGTGAAATGAGAAAACCCGCACAAAGAAAAGGGAAATAAAATAAATACGCTACAAAAAAATAATGTCGCGTGGGCCAGAAAACCAGGAGTTCCTTATCGCCTTGAGGTGTATAACTTTAGAATTAAAAGACCTTGCAGACTTTGCGGACTTTGAACATAAATGTGGAGATAGGTCACAATGTATGGTTTGAGTACACTAAAGTATGTGTGATAATAAACGCAAGATAGTGACGAACAACAAAAGGTTTCTAAACTAGAACAACTACTCAATCTAGAAGCAATAATGTAGGCCAGTAATGAATATAAAAATAGTTCGAAAACCTGACCTCAAATGGCACTTAGAACCAAATTAGAATGGGAAATACAAATTTGAATTCAAAGCCTCAATTAACATTAATTGGCGTTCAAAAAAAGATTCAGAAAAGCAATCAACCTTGGCCCATTAAACATGTACAGCTTATACCGGACGATAATAGTCCGGAAAGAAATTGAAATAACGCCGAAATGGAAAAAAACAATGACATCCACCACAGAAAAGAAACAGTTGTAAAAGAAAGCACTACAAAAATTACGTGATCTTTCCAAGCAGAAAATTAGGATACACGTACACATGAAATTTGAAATTTCTGTCTTTAAAGATGTGGAGAGGGTGATGGGGTATGTTGGCGTTAGTGAAATGACCATATAAAAGGAAAATCATATTATCTGGCAAAACTTAGACGTAAAACGCCTTAACGTTACCAACTACGTACTTCAGCAATTGTCTATGATATTAAAGATCATTAACAACAACAACAAAATCCACAGTTGCCTTAAATAGAAACAATCATACCGGACTAAATAGGATTAATCTTACACATTTAGGCCTTCATAGGGTTTTTATATACTGAACAATTTTTTACGAGAGTATTATAAAAAAAAAAATGAATTAGATTAAACACTGTATAAAACTATGGGAGCAGTTAAACATAATGACAAAAACTCCTCATTGCACATTGATTTGTGGGGGCAAACTGGTTGTGAAAAACAATAGTTTATCCTCGACCTGTTACAAACAGTTTTAACGTAATAATTATAAACATATTGTTGTTTTCTGTTCCACACTTAAATGTGAACAAAGCAATCATGAAATGAAGGTTTATAAGGACTGGATAATAACATATTTTTAGATAATCCTAGCAATAAACTGAGTGAGTGTTAAGAACAGTTTAATTAAGAAGCTGTTGAAAGAAAGCAGACACTATTTTAATTATGAGATGACATTTAACGCAGAAAGAACAAGTAAAAAAGAGAAACACTTTGTCGAAACAGCTTCAAGCTGAAGACATGCTGGATAAGTGTGTGATTATATGCCGAGAAAAATAAACTCTGTTTTAAAATCACTTTAGAGAACAGTTTAAAGACTGTAGTTTTATATCAGCATGAAAACAAAGACTGCATTTAAAAGAATTTTTGCGCGAAAATGATGTTATTGAAATGACCAGGAAAAACATAGGAGTTAAACACAAACTGAAATCTAAAAAGTATAGTAAATAAGTATTAAAAACGGATAACCCTACACAAAATGTATGTTTGAAGGGTCGTTATTAATTGTACTTACAGAGCACAGGAATAAGCAGCATTTAGCCACTTTCTGCCAAAAACGTGGTGGATTTGCAAGTGAGTCCTGAACGTAGTTTAATCATACGTTTCTCTGTGTGTGTGTGTGTGTGTGTGTGAGTGTAGTGTGTATGTGTGTGTGTGTGTGTGCGTGCGGTGCGTGCGTTGGTGTGCGTGTGTGCGGTGCGTACGTGCGAGCGTGCGAGTGTGCGAGCGCTGCGCTTGGCGCATGCGCGCGCGCAGCGAGAGTGTGTGTGAGGGGGTGTGTGAGTGTGTGGTGTTTGTGTGTGTGTGTGTGGTGTGTGGTTTGTGTGTGCGCAATATTTATTAAATAACATATGATATAGTGTAGGCTCCGGAGAGTGCGCGCCGGAAGCAGAAGGTTCACATCGAGCTCTTCCATTTAACGTCTTCCTTTACAAAAAAAAAAAGAAAACAGTCAAGAGAGGGATAGAGAGGAAGAGGATGAGGAAAAAGAGGTGGGGGGGGGGGGGAGGGGCGGTGCAGGTTAAGGGGTCGGAGTGGAGAGTAGAGAGACGGGCAAAGGGGGGATTTTTTTTTTACAAAAAAAAGAAAGTCAATGAGAAGACTGTAACAAAAAAACAAACTCATTCATGATAAAACATGAATAAACATAACATTCTGGATGACAATTTCCGTCTCTCTGTCTGTCATTCTCTGTATCTCTCTCCTCTGCCATTTCTCACTGCCTTTGTCTGACTGTCCGACAGTCTGTCTCTCTGCACTCCTCTCTCTCTCTCTCCTCACTCCTCTCACTCCTCTCGACTCTCTCACTCTCAGCTCTCACTCTGTTCTTATCACTCCTTTCGCTCTCTGTCTCTTCTCTGTCTTTCTCTCTGTGAGTCTCTGCCCCCCGCCCCCTCTCATCTCCTCTCTCTCTCTGTCTATCTGTCTCTCTCTCCACCCCCTTTCGCTGCCTCTGTCTTATCTTCTCTGTGTTCAATCTCTCGCAGGTCTCTTTGCCTCCCTCTCAGGCCATCATGACTTTCTGATCTGTCTGCCCCCCCCCCCTCACTGCTCTCTCTCTCCCTTCCCCTCTCTCTCATCCCGTCCCTCTCTCTCTCCTCTCTGTGCACCGACTCCCCCTCCCCCACTTAATCCCTCCGTCGTCCCACCTGCCCAGATAGTTACAGTGGGATGGAGGGAGGGGGATGTTGACCTATGGTACGAGGTGAATAGCCACATCCGCCGCCGATATCTGTCCTTTCCCGTTAGCGAGTGACCTAGAAACCAGGGCTTTAGAACGGCGTATTGAGAAACAACTTGCAGCGAGAAGGTGGAGCCAGTGAAGGCTTCTTATCAACCACTGTTCTCTCTCTCCTCTGTGCAGTTTTAGCAGTTGAATGTGTGTGTGTGTGTGTATAAGAGATTGTGCGACCAGCATCCAAGAAATCTGTGCGCTTGGGAATTTCTGTAGCAACGGTTTGTAAATTTGTGTGTGTGTGTGTGTGTGTGTGCATCGAATTTTGAGATCTTAACCGATTTAATTTTCAGAAGCTTTTAACTATTTATCTTTTGTCATTGTCGCTTTGTGGTGTTCATTCATTCATTCATTCATTCATTCATTCATTCATTCATTCGTTCATTCATTCAGTTTTCTCTTTTACCAATTCATTCATTCATTCATTCATTCATTCATTCATTCATTCATTCATTTATTCA
>CM031607.1:3836953-3861953 GCA_018398815.1 Conus ventricosus
GATCACCATACAGAAATTATCCAAGAAAAAAACAACAACATAATGCTACATGTTAGACACATTGGTTTGTTTGTTTTTGTTCTACACATTTTCGATGGTTTGCGTTCTGTCTGCGTACATTTGTACAGAAAAGGTAAATTTGATGTGCAGGATAATGTTGCTACAGACGTTAATGCAGCAGTGAGGGTATTCAGTATGAGACAGTACTCAGCAACGCTGTAGTTTATCATCGAAACTAAAACACGTTCCGACGTGAAAATGCCGAATGGTTGGGAGAAAAATGTGACATGCATTCTTTCCCTTAACAAACCGCAGTATCATGTATTTACAGCTGAAATGTCTTCAAGTAAAACGTGCACAGTCATGTAGAATCATGGCTGTTTTCAAAATATCTTTAGAGACCAAGAGAACTGAGACTTGCAGGTAAATACTGACAGACCTGTCAACAGACGGGCAGACACTTGGTCATCTTGTACGATGGACATTGCCGGGGTCTGAATTCTCAGACACTGTGTGTCATGAACTTCAATGATGCCTCTCCCATACTCTCTCTCCCCCTCTCTCTCCCTCCCTCCTCCTCATCCTCTCTCTCTCTCTCTTCCTCTCTATCTTACTCTCCCCCTCTCTCTATCCCCTCTCTCCATCTCTCCATTGCTCTCCCCCTCTCCCTCCCTCTCTCCTCTCTCTCTCTCTCTGTTACTCTCCCTCTCTCTCTCTCTCTCTCTCTCTCTCTCTCTCTCTCTTACTCTCCCCCCCCCCCCTCTCTCTCTCTCTTCGCCTCTCTCCCCCCCTCTCTCTCCCCTTCTCTTTTTCTCAGCCCTTTCCTCTTCTCTTTATGTCTTTCTTCTCCCTCTATCTGTCTGTCTATCGTTCTTTCTCCTTTCTGAATCTGTCAGTCTGTCTGTCTGTCCGTCTCTGTGTCTCTCTCCCTCTCTTGTTAGCTCGCGCGCTCTGAAGATGACAGATCAGAAGAACAATGAACACGGTGATGATGTCGGTAACAATGACAGCGACTATGGTTGTCATGACAACATCGGTTTGAAGAATAAGGGACTAAAAATGAAAAGAAAGAAAAACAAACAAACAAGCTAAACACATGCCATAACACGTTAAGGTTGGGGAGGGGGGGGGGAGGGGTAAACCCTGACCCTAACCAAGAAAGACAGAAAGGAATAAGGAAGGGAGGCAATCAATACAAAGAGTTGTTCGGTGCATAGCCCCTGTGTGTAGTGACGTTCAACACGGGTTGTATGCCGATGTGAACTCCAGGCTTGTTCTCTGGGGCGGCCGAGGCAGCGGCAACAAACGCCCCTTCCGAATCAACACAGCGGACGGACGACGCATGGAGACCGTAGAGAGTCTGAGCTCACTGAGCTAACATTCCAATGTGTCGTGTGCCTTCACACTAACATTAACATTCCAATGTGTCGTGTGCTTTCACACTAACATTAACATTCCAACGTGTCGTGTGCTTTCACACTAACATTAACATTCCAATGTGTCGTGTGCTTTCACACTAACATTAACATTCCAATGTGTCGTGTGCTTTCACACTAACATTAACATTCCAATGTGTCGTGTGCCTTTACACTAACATTAACATTCCAATGTGTCGTGTGCCTTCACACTAATATTAACATTCCAATGTGTCGTGTGCCTTCACTCTAATATTACCATTCCAGTGTGCCATGTTCCTGCACACTATATTAACATTCCAATGTGCATTGTCCCTGCACACTAATATTTAACGTGTTGACAACGCACTACCATCAGTGTCATGGCGGGTGACTTAAACATTGCTAGTTAACGTGTTGACAACGCACTACCATCAGTGTCATGGCGGGTGACTTAAACATTGCCAGTTAACGTGTTGACAACGCACTGCCATCAGTGTGACTGACCACATTGCTAGTTAACGTGTTGACAACGCACTACCATCAGTGTCATGGCGGGTGACTGACCACACTGCTAGTTAACGTGTTGACAACGCACTGCCATCAGTGTCATGACGGGTGACTGACCACATTGCTAGTTAACGTGTTGACAACGCACTGCCATCAGTGTCATGGCGGGTGACTGACCACATTGCTAGTTAACGTGTTGACAACACACTGCCATCAGTGTCATGGCGGGTGACTGACCACATTGCTAGTTAACGTGTTGACAACGCACTGCCATCAGTGTCATGGCGGGTGACTGACCACATTGCTATTAACGTGTTGACAACGCACTGCCATCAGTGTCATGGCGGGTGACTGACCACATTGCTATTAACGTGTTGACAACGCACTGCCATCAGTGTCATGGCGGGTGACTTAAACATTGCTAGTTAACGTGTTGACAACGCACTACCATCAGTGTCATGGCGGGTGACTGACCACATTGCTAGTTAACGTGTTGACAACGCACTGCCATCAGTGTCATGGCGGGTGACTGACCACATTGCTATTAACGTGTTGACAACGCACTGCCATCAGTGTCATGGCGGGTGACTTAAACATTGCCAGTTAACGTGTTGAGAAGGCACTGCCATCAGTGTCATGGCGGGTGACTGACCACATTGCTAGTTAACGTGTTGACAACGCACTGCCATCAGTGTCATGGCGGGTGACTGACCACACTGCTATTAACGTGTTGACAACGCACTGCCATCAGTGTCATGGCGGGTGACTGACCACACTGCTATTAACGTGTTGACAACGCACTGCCATCAGTGTCATGGCGGGTGACTGACCACATTGCTATTAACGTGTTGACAACGCACTGCCATCAGTGTCATGGCGGGTGACTGACCACATTGCTATTAACGTGTTGACAACGCACTGCCATCAGTGTCATGGCGGGTGACTGACCACATTGCTATTAACGTGTTGACAACGCACTGCCATCAGTGTCATGGCGGGTGACTGACCACATTGCTATTAACGTGTTGACAACGCACTGCCATCAGTGTCATGGCGGGTGACTGACCACACTGTTATTAACGTGTTGACAACGCACTGCCATCAGTGTCATGGCGGGTGACTGACCACATTGCTATTAACGTGTTGACAACGCACTTTCATCAGTGTCATGGCGGGTGACTGACCACATTGCTATTAACGTGTTGACAACGCACTGCCATCAGTGTCATGGCGGGTGACTGACCACAGTGCTATTAACGTGTTGACAACGCACTGCCATCAGTGTCATGGCGGGTGACTGACCACACTGCTAGTTAACGTGTTGACAACGCACTGCCATCAGTGTCATGGCGGGTGACTGACCACACTGCTATTAACGTGTTGACAACGCACTGCCATCAGTGTCATGGCGGGTGACTGACCACACTGCTAGTTAACGTGTTGACAACGCACTGCCATCAGTGTCATGGCGGGTGACTGACCACATTGCTATTAACGTGTTGACAACGCACTGCCATCAGTGTCATGGCGGATGACTGACCACATTGCTATTAACGTGTTGACAACGCACTGCCATCAGTGTCATGGCGGGTGACTGACCACATTGCTATTAACGTGTTGACAACGCACTGCCATCAGTGTCATGGCGGGTGACTGACCACATTGCTATTAACGTGTTGACAACGCACTGCCATCAGTGTCATGGCGGGTGACTGACCACACTGCTATTAACGTGTTGACAACGCACTGCCATCAGTGTCATGGCGGGTGACTGACCACATTGCTATTAACGTGTTGACAACGCACTGCCATCAGTGTCATGGCGGGTGACTGACCACACTGCTATTAACGTGTTGACAACGCACTGCCATCAGTGTCATGGCGGGTGACTGACCACACTGCTATTAACGTGTTGACAACGCACTGCCATCAGTGTCATGGCGGGTGACTTAAACATTGCTAGTTAACGTGTTGACAACGCACTGCCATCAGTGTCATGGCGGGTGACTGACCACATTGCTAGTTAACGTGTTGACAACGCACTGCCATCAGTGTCATGGCGGGTGACTGACCACATTGCTATTAACGTGTTGACAACGCACTGCCATCAGTGTCATGGCGGGTGACTTAAACATTGCCAGTTAACGTGTTGACAACGCACTGCCATCAGTGTCATGGCGGGTGACTGACCACATTGCTAGTTAACGTGTTGACAACGCACTGTCATCAGTGTCATGGCGGGTGACTGACCACATTGCTATTAACGTGTTGACAACGCACTGCCATCAGTGTCATGGCGGGTGACTGACCACACTGCCATTAACGTGTTGACAACGCACTGCCATCAGTGTCATGGCGGGTAACTGACCACATTGCTATTAACGTGTTGACAACGCACTGCCATCAGTGTCATGGCGGGTGACTGACCACACTGCTATTAACGTGTTGACAACGCACTGCCATCAGTGTCATGGCGGGTGACTGACCACACTGCTATTAACGTGTTGACAACGCACTGCCATCAGTGTCATGGCGGGTGACTGACCACACTGCTATTAACGTGTTGACAACGCACTGCCATCAGTGTCATGGCGGGTGACTGACCACACTGCTATTAACGTGTTGACAACGCACTGCCATCAGTGTCATGGCGGGTGACTGACCACATTGCTATTAACGTGTTGACAACGCACTGCCATCAGTGTCATGGCGGGTGACTGACCACATTGCTATTAACGTGTTGACAACGCACTGCCATCAGTGTCATGGCGGGTGACTGACCACACTGCTATTAACGTGTTGACAACGCACTGCCATCAGTGTCATGGCGGGTGACTGACCACACTGCTAGTTAACGTGTTGACAACGCACTGCCATCAGTGTCATGGCGGGTGACTGACCACACTGCTATTAACGTGTTGACAACGCACTGCCATCAGTGTCATGGCGGGTGACTGACCACACTGCTAGTTAACGTGTTGACAACGCACTGCCATCAGTGTCATGGCGGGTGACTGACCACATTGCTATTAACGTGTTGACAACGCACTGCCATCAGTGTCATGGCGGGTGACTGACCACATTGCTATTAACGTGTTGACAACGCACTGCCATCAGTGTCATGGCGGGTGACTGACCACATTGCTATTAACGTGTTGACAACGCACTGCCATCAGTGTCATGGCGGGTGACTGACCACACTGCTATTAACGTGTTGACAACGCACTGCCATCAGTGTCATGGCGGGTGACTGACCACACTGCTATTAACGTGTTGACAACGCACTGCCATCAGTGTCATGGCGGGTGACTGACCACAGTGCTATTAACGTGTTGACAACGCACTGCCATCAGTGTCATGGCGGGTGACTGACCACACTGCTATTAACGTGTTGACAACGCACTGCCATCAGGGTCATGGCGGGTGACTGACCACATTGCTATTAACGTGTTGACAACGCACTGCCATCAGTGTCATGGCGGGTGACTGACCACATTGCTATTAACGTGTTGACAACGCACTGCCATCAGTGTCATGGCGGGTGACTGACCACATTGCTATTAACGTGTTGACAACGCACTGCCATCAGTGTCATGGCGGGTGACTGACCACACTGCTATTAACGTGTTGACAGCGCACTGCCATCAGTGTCATGGCGGGTGACTGACCACATTGCTATTAACGTGTTGACAACGCACTGCCATCAGTGTCATGGCGGGTGACTGACCACATTGCTATTAACGTGTTGACAACGCACTGCCATCAGTGTCATGGCGGGTGACTGACCACATTGCTATTAACGTGTTGACAACGCACTGCCATCAGTGTCATGGCGGGTGACTGACCACATTGCTATTAACGTGTTGACAAAGCACTGCCATCAGTGTCATGGCGGGTGACTGACCACATTGCTAGTTAACGTGTTGACAACGCACTGCCATCAGTGTCATGGCGGGTGACTGACCACATTGCTATTAACGTGTTGACAACGCACTGCCATCATTGTCATGGCGGGTGACTGACCACATTGCTAGTTAACGTGTTGACAACGCACTGCCATCAGTGTCATGGCGGGTGACTGACCACATTGCTATTAACGTGTTGACAACGCACTGCCATCAGTGTCATGGCGGGTGACTGACCACATTGCTAGTTAACGTGTTGACAACGCACTGCCATCAGTGTCATGGCGGGTGACTGACCACATTGCTATTAACGTGTTGACAACGCACTGCCATCAGTGTCATGGCGGGTGACTGACCACATTGCTAGTTAACGTGTTGACAACGCACTGCCATCAGTGTCATGGCGGGTGACTGACCACATTGCTATTAACGTGTTGACAACGCACTGCCATCAGTGTCATGGCGGGTGACTGACCACATTGCTAGTTAACGTGTTGACAACGCACTGCCATCAGTGTCATGGCGGGTGACTGACCACATTGCTATTAACGTGTTGACAACGCACTGCCATCAGTGTCATGGCGGGTGACTGACCACATTGCTAGTTAACGTGTTGACAACGCACTGCCATCAGTGTCATGGCGGGTGACTGACCACATTGCTATTAACGTGTTGACAACGCACTGCCATCAGTGTCATGGCGGGTGACTGACCACATTGCTATTAACGTGTTGACAACGCACTGCCATCAGTGTCATGGCGGGTGACTGACCACATTGCTATTAACGTGTTGACAACGCACTGCCATCAGTGTCATGGCGGGTGACTGACCACATTGCTATTAACGTGTTGACAACGCACTGCCATCAGTGTCATGGCGGGTGACTGACCACATTGCTATTAACGTGTTGACAACGCACTGCCATCAGTGTCATGGCGGGTGACTGACCACATTGCTATTAACGTGTTGACAACGCACTGCCATCAGTGTCATGGCGGGTGACTGACCACATTGCTATTAACGTGTTGACAACGCACTGCCATCAGTGTCATGGCGGGTGACTGACCACACTGCTATTAACGTGTTGACAACGCACTGCCATCAGTGTCATGGCGGGTGACTGACCACAGTGCTATTAACGTGTTGACAACGCACTGCCATCAGTGTCATGGCGGGTGACTGACCACACTGCTATTAACGTGTTGACAACGCACTGCCATCAGGGTCATGGCGGGTGACTGACCACATTGCTATTAACGTGTTGACAACGCACTGCCATCAGTGTCATGGCGGGTGACTGACCACATTGCTATTAACGTGTTGACAACGCACTGCCATCAGTGTCATGGCGGGTGACTGACCACAGTGCTATTAACGTGTTGACAACGCACTGCCATCAGTGTCATGGCGGGTGACTGACCACACTGCTATTAACGTGTTGACAGCGCACTGCCATCAGTGTCATGGCGGGTGACTGACCACATTGCTATTAACGTGTTGACAACGCACTGCCATCAGTGTCATGGCGGGTGACTGACCACATTGCTATTAACGTGTTGACAACGCACTGCCATCAGTGTCATGGCGGGTGACTGACCACACTGCTATTAACGTGTTGACAACGCACTGCCATCAGTGTCATGGCGGGTGACTTAAACATTGCTAGTTGCAAAGGGAGGTGACTGCAGGCGGAAAATGAAAGAAATTAAAAACAGCAAGATGCAATTCGCAAAGCATATAAACGTACTCCCAGTTTATCTTGAATACGCCTGTGATATTCCATAAAGAGGAAAAAACCGTTTTGGGCCGTTATAGCCGTTAGTAACGGCTGGTAAACATCGGCCATCATCTGTGACCCATAATGAACATACCTACAAATTTTCAGAAAGATCGGCCAAGAACCTTCTGAGATTTTCCATAAAGAAGAAAAACCATAATGGGCCGTTATAGCCGTTAGTAACGGTAAAAATAAAACATTGGGCATCATCCGTGACCCGTAATGAACATACCTACAAATTTTCAGAAAGATCGCCCAAGTACGTTCTGACATATTCCATACAGAAGAAAAAACCGTTATGGACGGTTTACTAATGCCTATAACGGTAACCTAAAACATCGGGCATCATTCGTGACCCATAATGAACATACCTACAAATTTTCAGACAGATCGGCCCAGTAGTTTTGTCTGGAGCGAGTGGAACACATTTTGACCACGGACGGACAGGCAGACACACAGACAGACACACAGACAGCATTTCTTCGCCTCCATTGTAAAGAACTTTCTGTTCTATAAGAACTGGGAGTACAAAATGTACTATGCCATCGAACGGAAGCAGCAAACAGAATGCAAGACAATCGTTCGGAACGATTATATTAGCAGCCGGTGATCGGCTAGGTGCGTGAGAATGGTAAGGTAAGGTAAGGTAAGGTAAGGTAAGGTAAGGTAAGGTAAGGTAAGCTAAGGTAAGCTAAGGTAAGCTAAGGCAATGCTGCTTAGAGCACTGCCGGCCGCCAGGGCCACACCAGGGCTGTCACTGCGTTGGAGTCAACTCACAAGTCCTTAATTAAACAAACAAACAAAAACTCATTCACGCGTTTAGTCCCTCCTTCGTCATATGACATGAACAGCAAGTCAGTCATCGTTAATTTCACTGGTTCAGCTGAAGATTGATCAACCGATCTGTGTCCCTCTCTTGGCTGTACGCAGGTGGTGGAGATCAATAAGTTGGACAGACGACAATTTTCAAGACACACACACACACACGCTCTCTCTCTCTCTCTCTCTCTCTCTCTCTCTCTTCTCTCCTCTCTCTCTCTCTCTCAACACACACACACACACACACACACACACACACACACACACACACACACACACACACACACACACACATTCAGAGTCTGCATCGCATTTGCACAAACCGCCTCGCACCCTGGTACAATAAACAAATGGAAGCACCGTGAGTTTGTAATCATCGTGTCGTCCAGTGACCAGTATGTGGTGATATCGCGGCTATGGAATCCCGTCTTTGTGCAAATACTTCACTTCTAATAACCCTGAGAGAACAGGAAATGTCTGTTCTGGGCCACTTGCTCCTCCACCGATTTTCGGGCGAAAGTGACCTAGAAGCGGCATATTACAGTTCTCTGACAAGTAAGACTTCAAACTATGTTTTCTTAATCATTTTCGCGCATACAGTCATTTTCAATACCATCATTTTGCAGAGACAGTCACTAAACTAAAACTTGGCTGAGACCTGTGCGAACACCCCCTAATTTAGGGGTTTGGGGTTTGTGGCAGGCAGTACCCCGGACGGATCCTATGACCTGTAATTATGGCGCCATAAGGTAGGGCTGGCGTCACCTGGCCGTGTGGCGAATTCCCGCCTGGGGTAAAACAGATATAGACTGTTTCTTACATTCACCTATCATAAGTCAAGATTTAATCATGTGATAGTTAAAAAGACGTCACATCCGCCCAGCACTTAGTGTTGTTGACAACGGGCCTTAAGTTATCTCGTCATTTGGTGTTGTGGTGCTGTGGTGAACGGACGTGTTTTCAGCAATAGAGTGTTTTGCTGGTAAAGATTTTGCTTAAACAAAATATTATCTATGTCTCAAGACAGCATTTCCTCAGAATTAGAGAGAGAAATTCGGAATCGCAAGTTGCTCATCAAAATCTAATTAGATTTCTCAACCAGCCATCAACTTTAATTCTACCTGACATGGATCAAGCTTCTACTTTCAAAAAGCTCAAAATCTTCCATTACCACCGCCAACACCAACGGAATTGTGGGACAGAGGAAGAAATGCTCATTTTGCAAGAGAATCAAGACTACTTTAAAAAAATGACAGAAATAATTGAAAAGATTAAAAGGGAAGGACCGCAGGATTTGCCAAAGAAGCCTAAAAGAAAGCTTGAGCAATTGTTAAAAGAAAAGAAAGGAGACAAAAAAAGGAGAACAGATCTTCAACCCCACAAGAATTACATGACTATCTTATGGCAAATCAGGCTGACATTCAATCAGCTATTTCCAGAGAAGCTTTTACTGATCAGATGTTTTCTGAAACAGCAAATGAAGCTGAAATTGTAAAAAAGACTACAAAAAGGGATGAAAATTTGAGGAGGCAAGATGCACAGTCCTTGTTAATTTACGTTCAGTTTGGTAACTTCTTGATTTTGTGTAAAACAATGGCAGGAAATGAAAGGAAAGAAGGGAGAACGAAGGAAACATGGGCTGTTTGGTTGAAAGAAAAAACCGGGTATTCTGATGTTCACGCACGAAAATTACGTGCCGTTGCGAGCGTTCTTTATGGATACCCGGGTTTTATGTTGTAGGCCTTCCCTTTCGTTTTATTTTTGGCAAGCTAAATGAAATCAAAGCCATGCTGCAAGTGCCAGAATTTGCGCAGGTCTGGAAACAAGATCCATGCATACCAAGCGAGCTCCAACAGTCCCAGTAAATAGAACCGTTCATGCGTGACGGCGGGATAGAATCAATATGCACATAGTATAGACCTGGCAAGTTCAGACGTCAGTTACTAAAAATACAACCTTTCCCACGCTGTATACGCTAGCCTGCCTGCCAACATTCTTACTCCATGTAATGACTTTTTTGTTCAGACGTCAGTTACTAAAAAAAACGACCGTTCACGCGTGAACGCTAGCCTGCCTGCCAACATTCTTACTCCATGTAATGGCTTTTTTGCTGTTGTGGTTGCCTGCTTCTTCACCTCTACCCCGCCAACGCTCCGCCAACACCCTGCTACAAAACTTTTAGGCTGCCTTTCAGGCGGCCGCCGGGTGTACTTATACAATTGTCTTGTTTTATTTAATCAGGCTTTTGTTAATTGCACTTGGCGGCTGCTTTGAACTTGCAACAAAAGAGCCAATGCATCACAAAAACGCAAGCACTGTCTTGCACCAAGTGGTGTTACACATGACAAATAATAAAGCTCTGTGTACACCACACACACTCCCACCCCCAAGTCACCCCAAGTTCTTAATTAAGTTTTAATTAAGTCCACCCCAAATTCTTAATTAAGTTTTTAAAATTTAAATTACTTCAAGTTCTTAATAAGTTCTTGATTAAGTTTTTAATTAAGTTCTTGATTAAGTCACCTCAAGATCATAACTAAGTCATCCTTTAAGTACAACCAAGTTCTTATTAAGTTATCTTATAATTATCAAAAAAATTACAATCTATGTTTTTATCTTAAATAGTAGATGCCTAATATAGTACACACACGCCTCAAAAAACACGTCATCGTTGAGGATGTCTTGCTCAGCGTTCTCTGCATAGATCTTAAGGAAGGTCTTACATCCGAAGCAACCGCATTGATTACATTCTGGTCTATGGAAATGTCTTTTATAGACTCCAGGTCTTTATTTATTGACTTCAATCATTTTATAATACGCCATGATCTATTTTTATAAAAAATTAAAATTAAGTTCTTAAAATATTATTCCATTATAAATGGATCAAAATGATGCTTTGTTATTGGCGGTTTTGGCGTGCAGTTGTGTTCGCTTCTGTATTTAGCGGTGGAGATTGTTTGGGCTCTTGTTTTTGCCAGCGTTGTTTATATATTTATAACCGTAATAACCGCCCCCAGCAGCAGCAAGAGCACCAAAAATGACAACAGTTTTAAGTTCAATATTCCATGAAGACTTTGGGGCCCTTGTATCACATGGAGTTTTTATAGCAGGCATTGAATCAACTTGTTCTGGCGCTGGCGGTGTTATGTTTTCATGATGAGTTATATTCTGTAACATTAATTTTTTTTGGTCTGTTCCACTCTGCTAATTTTTTTCCTGCTTTAACACGTCCAGGATGAGGACACTTTTCACTGGCCCCCACCTGATTCAGTGTTTTCTGCTGATTTTCTGGCTTGGTTACTTTCTCCACCTGATTCAATGTTTCCTGATTCTGCTGATTTTCCAGATCGTCATTTTGAAGGGGAAATAAAATCTATATGATTAAAAGTTATTAATCCCATGATTAATGGCGATAACAATGTTCCAAATCTGTAGTATAAATCACACCCTAGAGACTCTAATGACTTTGTTAAAACTGGATCTTGCGTTAAATCATACGTAAGATCTTGTTCAGAATCAATGGGAGCAAATCTACTGACTAGTTTAGTGTACAAACTAAAAACCGTTTTGCCCAACGCTTTTTACCATTCTAGACCCCAGCTGCGCTTCATACCTGTATGATACTTTATAATGTCTTGTGAAGACATCTGTTGAATCTGTTCTATGCTGAATTCAGTTCCGAGGAACTGTTTTGTTTTCCCACATGCTGCCAAAGAATACAGCCTCTCCTTTTGGGCATAATAGCTTGATCATCAACTTGGTCATTCATAAGTTCAGGAAGGTTTAGGCTGCCTTGTAGCTGTAGGAGATCATCACTGTTCATGTTTTTTAATAATTATAATTATTTTATTTCTAAAAATGAGCACCGAAAAAACTGTTGCTAACCTTGTATACCATTCTGCTGTTATGGAGGGCTAAGTGTAGGATACTCAATGCTTGGTAAAAGCTTGTTAAAAATAAAACCGGCAGATCTTGGCAAACTAGACTTTGAGGATTCAGCAAAGCTGATTGCTATCATTGCTAGCTTCGGTTTCCACGAAAGATTTTCTAGTTAAGCAAGGAATAATTCCAGACAATATAATATGTAAGAAAAAAATACATTTATAAAAAATGGCTTCACTTGCAATAATGATAGGCGGCGCTGGGGTGAATGCGCTTGCTTTTAGCGAAGTAATTTCGCATTTAGTAAACTGCGGGATGACGGCGAGAAAAAAAGGCATAACAAAGCTATGGAGGAACCAGCAGCTGCACAAGACCCCTATGAAAGGCAGAGACTTGAGCAGTTAGATTTTATTAATGACACCCTGAAAGAACAGGGCATGCAGCTTACACATTAAAAATGTTGACCAAGCAATAAAACAATATTATCTAGTAACAGGCAAACCGGTCCAGACATTGCCCCCCCCAAAAATTTCAGTGACTTTTAATCACCATCAGAAAAACAAAAGATGCAAGAAATCGCGTTTATTGTCGTTGGTATGACTGTCGTGTATTTTGTTGCGCATAATATTGGCTGAGTAAAAAATGAACAAAATCTATTATTCACCCAAAGATATTGGAAGGGTATCACGGCAATCAAAAAGCTAAGCCAAGCAGCTGGAGTCAGTGAACAAACAGCAAAGAAGGGTTATCTAAACAAGCGATTTGGCAAATTTTTTTACCTGCGCCTAGACGAATACAGAGACCGCACTTTGTAAATAAAACCCCCAAACGACACCCATCAAATGGATTTTTCTATATTTACCCTCTGATGGGAAATTAGACGTAAAAGATTTAAGAAACCACTCACAGTCATTGACATAGCTTCAAGGTACAAAGATGCAGAACCATTAACGCAAAAGAGTTTTTCTGCTGTTGCTGTTGCCATACAGCTGATATACCAGCGAGGGCCCGCTAACTTTTCCTCCATGATTCAAGTCGATGATGGAAAAGAATTTAAAGCCAAGTGAATAAATTTATTGTTGAAACATAGAGTTAACCATCAAAAGAGGCATTCCGGGAGTTCACAGATCACAGGCTTTAGTTGAAAACTTTAAAAACAGTTAGCCGAAAACTTTTCTTCCTACCAGTATCACAGAGAGCTTATTGACAACTCTCGCAACACAGAATGGGTTAGAAGACTCCCTCATTTGCGCGCAATGAATAATGAAGAATTTAAAGGCCAAAACCAGTACAAGCAATCAAAAGAAAAACAATAAATGTGTTGAAGGAAGACTTCACCCGGGCAAACTATTGCCGTTTGGTTTAAAAGTAAGGTTTAACCTTTTTTTTACCGGGGAAGCAGAAGGGGACACTCGAAACAGGGCAACCGATCCATTTGGAGTGTTGATCCATATGAAATAAAAAGAATTGTAAAAATGAATCCGCCCGTGTATTATTTACGAGAAACTGACACAACAAAACAACCAGCTCCTCAAGGATCTTTTGTGAAAAAGAACTGCAGATAATCCCCCAGACACAGTTCCGCTTTAAATTAATTTAGTAAACATATTTTGGTTTAAAATGGAAGGGCCAGAAGAAGCGCAGAACGAAACAAGAATGGTAAAGGAAGAGACCTTGAAATGATACGGGAATCATTTCAGGCGTGTAATGCTATTAAGGAAACATTTTCGAGGATTAATCAATGCATGCTAAATCATCCAGATCACCTACAACTCAACCCCCAAATTTGGGGAAAAAAAATATCTTGAAAAAAATAAAAAAAATTCGAACTCGTCAAGCAAACATGGGGAAAAGATTTAAATGAATTGGGTGAAGCTATGATTGATCTTATAATAAAAGTTGATGAAAAAATATAAAACCCCCTGTTTATGCGTCCTCCAGTGCCCGATTGCATATGAAAACTCTGGATTAACAAACACCCTTTTGTGTTTGTTCTATCTAACGACTTCTTGGGTTACAACTGTTGTGTTGATCTCATGTAGATTAGATCGCAGTTTTACGTTGTCATGATGAAAAGTCTTATTGCAAACAATGCTTCTTTGTAGTTGTCATGTGATATGTTTGACTGCACAACGCTGCGGGATATTCCCTTTGCTTTCTTAATGATTTTCTCCGGCTCGAAATTTTCTGTACATTTTCGACCCTTAAACCAACATACTCCTTAATCACCTTTCCAGAAAAATTCATCCTTCATCTTTCCTAAACCTTCTTGTTAGTAATTGAATGCAAAGGCAATCTTAGGGTAATCAGAAGTGTCGTACCACCCCCATGCCCTTTAGCCACTTTGGTTTCCATGTCTTTATAGATTTTCTTCAGTAGGGATATCTATAACAAAACTATCTGTATCTGTGTAAAGCACTCTGGACTCAGGATACAAGGGCTTAAAATAGTCATAAAGAAATTCTAACATCAAAAGCTTTGATAATTCTAAAACAGTAAACCCAATAAAAACAGGTTTGTCTAATTTGGACTTTCTATTTTTTCATCATTATGCCGAAAAGCTGATCAGAAATCTTCTAAAGGTCCTGATAATTGGTTTTGAATCAGCTTAATTGCTTCGTTCTCTCTGGTGACTAATCTGACATCTTTTTCGCTTGTGCGGATTCTCCATAGTCTTCCCGAAACAGCTGTTTGTTCATCAACTTGAAAAAGTCCTTTCTGAAGCTCTGTGGATTTGGTTCTGAGATCAGTGTTCTTCATGATGTATGGTTTCATGAACGTTCTTGATCAAAGCAAATTTTACGATGAACGCTGTCAACTTCAAACCATGTCTTAAATAAAATTGTAGAAGCCTGTAATGACAGACATAATTTTTTTTGCCCCGAAGATTAGGCACAAGTTTAGCTCTGTTGGATTCATCTTTAGACTTTTTGTGCTAATGGGAAGTCATTATGCAGGTCATGGAGAGTTTATGAGGATATTCAAATCAACTTCTAGAATGAAACCACGCTGCTGATCAGGCGTTAAACTGCCCAACCACTTAATGCCTTTTGAATATTAATCGATCGCGCCTGTGTAAATTTGAAGTAATTTAAAGGAAGGATTTGCCCGGGGCTTTTCAATCATCGAATAAATTGGAAAATCCGACAATAAAATAAATTTCTGTACCCATTAAACTTTAAAAAAAGCATCCCAACTCTCCCGGGCGCAAAAAATTTTAATGCGGGGGAATCCAGGCTGTAATTTTTCAGCAGGTCTTCGAAATTTTTTCAAAAAAAACCGCCAAAAAACCCTACATCTGCCATTAAGTGGAGTCAGATAGCCCCCATCTTTTTTAAAAAACTAATTTCTGCCAGCATTTTGGGGGGCATGCGGGAAATCAGAATCACTGATGTCCTTTCCCCCTGGACAAAAAAGAACGCGCCCTTTTGGGGGAAAATTTTTCCCTTAATCAAACCTTTCCCAACTTTTCTGTACCATAAGGGAAACCCCCCTTTCTAACAAAGTTGAGTCAAAATTTCTTTTTCCGTTATTGGGAAAGGAAATTTTTAAGGCCCATACCCCAATGCCCCCCAAAATCCCACCCAAGTGTTTCATAATTTCATAAAAAGACATTTTTTTTTAAAGTGAAACCCATGTATTTTTCGATCCCTGTGAAATTTGAAATTCAAACCCTGAAGGCGTTTGTTACGCTTGAAAATATAAAAATTAGAGTGGGTAACCACGCAAGTTATGAAAGAAGAGGGGCAGCTTCCATGTCTTGGGATAAAACTTTAGTTAAAGATTGCATTTGTTGTGCGCACTCTCAAACTTTCCGCTTTGTGATCATGGTCTTTACTTTTGGGATTCGCTGCTTTTTGATGAAGGCCTAAACCACAAACCCCAACAGTGAGGCAGGCAAAACTGTTTTTTGGGTTTTCAAAACGAAAACTGATTTCAAAAAAAATTCAGATTATTAGAACAATCTTACGAAAATTGCTGCATGTCGGAAAAAAAACCCCTTCTAGCCGCTTTTGGGGCCTCGTATAATTCTGGCTTTGAATAGCGCCACCCCCGGACCTAACAAAAAATTAAAGGGCAAATCCCAAATCTGATGTTTACTCATTAAGACTGTTTTTCGAAGTTTTTGTGGTGCGGGAAACCTTTTTTTTTTCCAAAAGGGAACAATGGGGGTAAATTCGAAGTCTGCGTAAACAACGTATGGAAATTTTGGGCAGCGTTTCCAGTTCTAAAACAAAATTTAATCCGGGTGGGGGCGTAATTATTTTCTGTATTACAGCACAAACAAAATGTTTTATAGGTTCACTTCGGGGTTTGCACAGTTTGGAAAACCCTTGTTAAACATTTTCGCAGAATTTTTTGAAATTTTTATTTTTTTTTTTAAAGGGATGCGCCAATAACGCTCATTGTGCGTATAAAATTTGTAATGGGCGGGCCCTGTTTGGCAAAAAACATTAGGAGAAATTCCCCACATGATTTTTGGGTTTGGTTCGCCTTTTGTTGGACGTTTTTGGGACTTTTTAATTTGAAACCAAATTTTTTTCCCTTTCATCCCATGTGTATACAAAAAACATTTTTGGGGTTTGTTTTGTTTTTTCAACTATAAATTTTGGTCTACACTAAAAAAAAGGGATATTCCTTTTAAGTTAAGATTTTTGGGCGATTGCCATAGTTGCCCAAACCCTCTGCGTGTTCCCCGGAAAATAAATTGAAAGCCTTGCAAGAATGAAACCACATGAAACTTTGTTTCTAAATTTCTTTATTTTTTAAAACCTCCTTTAAAACCAACTCTCGAGGTAGGGGAATGTAAACCCTTCCCCTACAATGGGTGCATACTTACCCGTTTAATCAAACCCCCTCTAAATTTTTCCCCCCTCGACCAACCGGGAGCCTCTCTTTTTAGCTTCTTCAGCGGCAGCTAAAATTTTTGGTAACATTTTCGTCGCCCAACCGGGTTTTTAAAGTCTTTAAAGGAAAGAAAAACTTTGTTTATCCGAGACCCAGGAACTTCAGATTTTCTTCATTTATTGTTACATATCTTTTTAAAAAAACAGCAAAACATTATTTAAAAACTGGTGGGCCCAATTGTTATTTGCCGGGAATTTGAAAATAGTTTAACAACACTTGCCTTTTACTTTTTTTGGGGTTTCAAGATTTAAAAAATTTCCAAATAAATCAGTGCTCTTGAAAAACCGCCTCTCTCAAAGGCATTCCTTAAAACAATTCGTCTTGCCCTTTCATATACCCTTAGCCTTTCTGTCTTTTTTTTTCAAACCCCAAAAAAAATTTAAATTAATTAAAAAAAAAAAAACTTAATCAAACCCAAACCCAACGGTCTTTTTGCCCCTTGGACTCAAAAACTAAAGTAAAAAACACCTTTTGGGGTTTTAATGGGGAGCTGTTTAGAACAGAGTTTAAATGTCCTTTTTACTTTTTTTAAAGCATTCCTTTTTTATTTTGCTGGGCCGTCTGGCTGTTGAGAAAAACTTTTTTCCCCCTTTTTCTTTGAAGATAAAACTTTTGTTTTTTGTAGTCATAAAAAACGGCCTGTAAACGTTTAAAATTTTTCATCCGTGATTTTTTAGTCAACAAGCGCTTTTTTTAATTTTTCAGTTTGAACAGCTAAGTTTAGCTTTTTAATTATTTTGAACCATAGCTTTTGGGGCTTTTGGAGTTTAGTTTTTAAATTTTTTTTGCCAGCCCACTTACAGCAAATGAACACGGGGCCGAGACTAAAGAAAAACCGCCTAAGGTAAAGCCGCGGGTGCGCCAAAGCCCGTTGCTAAGAGACCAACACCGTTCCTGTTTATTGAGGCTTAAAGTCATTTTTCCAGAAATTAACATAGGGGTAACAGCTTTTAAAGGCAGCAGAATCCCTTTTCCGTTTGGTTTTGCTGTATTTTTTGAAAGGCCTCCTTTTAGTTTTTTTTTGCATTTTGCGTAATGTTTGTTAACTAAAGGGTTTTTACTTAAAGGGGCTTCTATAACAGCAAAAATTGCCTAAATCCTTCTCTTGGCACTCCTTTGCGTAGGCACTTTTTAAAAAAAAAACCTTTAACAGACATGCTTTTATAAAATGAAAAAAAAAATTTAATTTTAGTAAAATCCCTCTTTTTAATCTTTTATTTTCAATATTCAGCGGCCGCACATATAATAAAAAAAAAATTACTTTAAGCGGTTTTTATCGGTTTCCTTTTTCTTCCTTTATAAATTTTGAATGTTTATTCCCTTCTCACATCCTCCCCCCCGTTTTCCATAAAACCCAAATTAAACCCCGTTGACCTTAGGTCAATCCAAAACCGAATTTTTTTTGTTAAATAATAAATAAAGCCTAACTTTGGGGAAAAGAAAATTTTTAGACCAAAGGTCTGCTTTTGGGATTTCTACCCCCCCACCCCCAAAAAATTTTTTCCTTATTTCGTCAAAATGTGATAAGGCTAAGCCCGCTAGCGTAAAAATTTGGTTTTAGGATTTTGGAACCGTCAATTAAACATTGAAACTTTCTTTAAATTTTAGGTTTAAAAAAAACTTTTCGCTTGCTTTTTTTGAAGGGTTCTTTCATTTTCCCCAACAGCAATAAAATCCCTTTTAAAAAGCGATTTTGCTGCGACGCAAAAACTAAAATTCCATATAGTGTCCCCCCTTTGCTTCGGGATATTTGTATAAATAATCACTTTTTTCGTAAAAAAATTGCTAATCTTGACTGAAAATTGGCCCTTAATCACCTTGCAAATTTGGGGTTTCAAACCCAACGTCAAACCCCTAACTAGATGTCAGAAATCGGGTACTTTGCTTCGGTGCCCTGATGTTTTTATAACACTTTTGAATTCCTTTAAAAAAGTTAGTTCATATACAATCTGTTTTTTTAATGCTCCTTGAAAGTAAGGTGCATGGCCTTTTATAAACTAAAAATTAAAGGGGAAAAGGAAAAGCGATTTCCATACGCAAAATTTACAGCTGCATATTTTTTAACCGTTTTTAATATCCCCCCGGCGCCTTTTCTTTTTTAGGGGGCCCTTCTTAAAATTTTCGTTTTCCTTAAAAACGCAAGATGGGCCCTTTCATTCCCAGTTACCATGACAGAATAGGTTAAAAATATGTTTGCATTGTGAAAAGAAAATATTTCTTGCCCCCAATTTTTATAGAAATTTTTTTTAAACTTTTCCCCCCCGTTTCCCTTGTACAACTGTCCTTTTTGGGGGTCGGGTTGTTGAAGCGAGAACTTTTTTTAAAAAGTAAGACCCAGAGTTTGGGGCAAAATCACTTCACCCGCCCCCTGGGTCGGAAATCGGGGCAGTAAAAAATTTGACCCCTATCAATAGAATGGATTATTTGAACAGTAATATTTCCGCTTTTTTTTCCCTTCACCCACCGGTTCTTTCAGCCCCTTCTATACTTTTTAAAAAATCAGCCATTGCTAGTGCCTTTTTTTTATAAACAAAATAAAAAATTAATTAAAAACATGGCGAATTGAACTGAAGAAGATTAAAGATGTTTTTTTATCCTGGAGACGACATGAGTTAAATGATCCCCTTTTACACGGCATCGCTCCGCGCTCTCAATTCGGGGTTAATTAACAGAAAGTGCGGTCCCGGGCATTTTACAAAAGTTTAGGTCAAGAAACCTCCCGAATTTAAAAGACCCAAATGATTTTAAATTTGAAGAAGGGCATTTTTTTTGTAAAGGGGGATCAAGGAGAATCTGTTCCCCTTTTTAAATAAACCAACCCATCAAAGTTTTTTTGCCAAGGGGTACAATTAATACAAAGACTCGTGTGAAAGATCAAAATCCCTTGGTCTTTTTAAAACCAAAAATTTGATAAGGATGTCAGTTTTCTAAACTTCAAAACCACTGCAGGAACTCCCCAAAAGCTAACCAAAAACAAAACATGGAACTTAAAAGGGAAATTTAAACAATCGGGGAAAGAAATAAAAATGCAATAGAACAGAAACCAGTTTTTCAGAAAAACAGCATTAAAGATATTCCACCGCCGCTAACCCAAGCGAGAAATGCGGGGCCCTTTTTCATGCTTTTTAGAAGGATCAGAGGCGAAAATTAAAAAAACCCCAAATTTTGAAAAAATAGGGAACTAGATGAGCATATAAAAAGAGAAAAAAAAAAACCTTAGGCTGATGACGCCCAACCCTTTGGGCCTAAATAAAGAAAGAAAAGACAAAGACTAAAAGATCTTGAACAAGAAAATCAGCAAGACTAGAAGTGCTAACAAATAACCGAGACCAATTACGAATTCAAGTGAAAAGAAAAAAGAGAAACCCATCGAAAAAATTTTTTTATGAAAAACACAACACTAGCAAAAAGGAATTTCGAACAAAGTTTTGAGACAGGAGTCACTTTGCAAGCGTTATAACGGCCTTAGGGTTTGCAATAAAATCCCCTGGTTTAAAGGCAATTACAGGGGGGCAGAAACCAAAGTTTTATTTCCTCCACCTCCATCGGGCCCCCGCCAAAAATCATGGGGAAAAAAACGCTTGATCAAACTTTTCGGGCTTTTTAAAAAAATTTTTTTTGGTAAAGCTATAGACTCTTTAACCCCGGGATATTAGGGGTTTTTTTTAGCTGGGTTTTGGGCTACTGCAAGCAAAGTAGTTGGCTTTTTTAAGGCCGAGCAAAATTAGGGGCATTAGTTCCTTAAAAATTTTGGGTTAAAAAATTTTGTAAGATAAAGACCAATAATCCTAGGGCCCGTTAATCCCCAAAAACAAGCGCTGTCTTTTTTATAAAACATGGCCCTTTGCGAAAAAAGTCCCCCGAGCTTTTCTGGTCTTTTTAAAGGGCCCCCTTTGGGTTTGGGCTTTTGGGGGTTGGATGACTAAACTTTGGGGGGGTTTTTTTATTTTTTTGTTTAAAAATTTCTGGTCAGAAATTTAAAGTCGTTTTTCCCAACCCCTTTTTGTTTAAAGGCCGCTATAAAAAATTTCATTATTTTAGTTTTTTTAAAGGAAACCCATCTGGATCTAGGTCAGAAAAGGGACAAAGGGTTTAAAAAAAACCCCTGCCAACAGCAAAAATCCTTTTTTTCGAACTTGCGTATTTTTAAAACATTTTGGTATCTTTCAATACTTGAAGAAATCAACTGTAAATTAATTGGGGGTCCCTAAATTTTTCTAAGTATTGTTTTTTGCGTCAAAGCCGAAAAGGATCAGTTTATGCTTTGATCTCGCCTGGCTTGCGAACCAAACAAACACCAAAAGTAATTTCAAAAAGTCCCTTTTTTCCCTTTCCCCATTCCCCCCCCTAGTTAGGCCCCTTAAAAAAAAAAAGGCTAAGATAAAATGTTGTCCATGCTTTTTTTGCTCTTGCTGTGGGAAACCCGGGGTCCAAAATTTTTGCCCAAAAAAAAAAGTTTTGAAAGGAGGAAAAGCCAGTCATAGTTTACTTTCGTTCTGCCCCCGAAAAAAAAAACGCCTAGCCAAATTAAAGATCCAACTTTTGTCTAAAACCTGTCTTGATGTAATATTAAAAATTCCCTTTTCAGATCCTTTTAAAAGCCCCTCATGTCTAATTTTTTGCTGGGGGTGATTAAACGGTTTGTCATTTGGTTTAAAGGGCCTTTCAAATTTAAATTTAAAATACTTTTGAAGGTGTAAAAAGAAATGAAATCGTACACGAACCCCACCAAAGGATCGTGGTGATTTAAATGATCAGCATAAAGACACCCACACCCAGTTAGATGCGCAAAAAAACCCGCAAAAATTTAAAAATGGATCTGAAAAAAACTGCATCGGATGACTAAACCACGCTTTCTTGAAAGTGGTCGTTTTCAAAAAGGGGGGTTAAGTATCTGCTTAAAAAGGGGTAAATCACCTTTTTTTGGGGGAAAACATTTTGAGTCACAGCAAATTTAAAAGTAACAGTTTTCTATATTTTTAAAAGATTGACGGCCCAACAGAATTTTTTTTGGGATCAGTATATTTTAATGCACTCATTTTTAATTTGTTTTAAAAAATGGGTTTTTAACAAAAACAACCCAAACCGCCCTTCGTTTTTTGAACATTCTATTGATAACGAATCGGAGCCAAAAATTTGGTTTCACTTCCGAAATAAATTTTTAAAAAACTATGGTTTTTAAAAAAAGGGGAAGCCAAAGAATAATACGGTTCTAAAAGTTACAAAACAGGGACCAAAGTTTGGAGTTAACAAACTGAGGGGTTTTTACGGGTTTTTTGCCACTAAAAGAAGCAATGAGTAAATTTGAATTTCCCAAACTTAACAATGCAAATCTAAAAAAAAATTTTAACATTTAAGGGCCCGAAAGAAGGGAGGTTACAAATTTTTATAAAGAGCTAGCTAAAATGTTAGGCTTTAAAGGCTAACAATTAAAAATTTTGATTTCAAACCCACCAAAACTACTTATGAGGGGGGAAAAATCCGTCGATCTTGCATTACATTCCCTTACCTATGTTCATTTTAGATGAGCGGGGCATGATGAAAAACTTTTATTACGGAAGGGGCCCCCAACTGTTTTAAAAAGCCTTTTTTCCGTCAGGGGAAAACTCATATTGCGATTAAGAAATTAACAATTTCCCCAATTTACAGTTTAAAAAGGTTAGTTTGTGGGGGTTGGATCATTTAATATAAAGATCAAAGACAAAACGGGGGAAAGTCTAAAATGTGATAACCTGCAAAATTGTTTTGGAAAAAAAATAAAACGTTTACTAAAAAAAAGTCGCGTGGGCCAAAAAGGGAAACAGGAGTTACCTTTTCGCCCCTGTGAGGGGTAAACCCCGAAAAAAAGACCTTGCAGACGTTTCGGGCTTTGAACAGAAAGGTGAGATAGGCCCCTTTGTAGGGTTTTGAAAAACACAAAAAATGGTGAATTTTAAAAGCAAAGAGGTTGGGGACAACAAAAAGTTTCCTAAACTAGAACAACTGCCCCAATCTTGAGGCCAAAAAATGTTTGGCCAGTATGAATATAAAATAGTCCGAAAACCTGACCTCAAATGGCACTTAGAACCATATTTAGAATGGACATAAAATTTGAATTCATAAGCCCATTTACATTTTTGGCCGTCAAAAAAGTTTCAGAAAAGCATTCAACTCTGGCCCTTTACATGTAATTCTTATGCCAGATGACAATAGTCGGAAAGAGATTGAAATAAAGCCGTATGGGAAAAAACAGTACATCCTCCACAGAAGAGAAGCGGTTTTAAAAGATGCTTCTACAAATTACAGTTCATGCCGCAAATGAAATTAGGGGACACGTTTCACAATAATATTTGAAATTTCTGTCTTAAAAGATAAGGAGAGGGATGGGTTTGTGGGCGTTAGTGACGTCCTTTTTAAAGGAATTCTAATTAGCTGGCAAACTTAGACGTTGACAGTCTTAAAAGTTACTGTTGTCATTCTTCACAATGGTGAGGATATTAAGGTCATAACAACAAGCAACAAAATCAATATTAGTCTAAATAGAAACAATCTTACAGCACTGAATTGGATTAATCTTACACATTTAGACCTTATAGGATTTTATTATACTGAACAAGTTTTGACAGAGGGCATGATAAAAACAATAACTGGATTAGATAAATTACTGTTATAAAACTATGGAGCAGTTAAACTTTATGATAAAATCCCCTCATTGCTCATTAATTTGTGGGCAGACTGGTTGTGGAAAAAACAATATTTGTCCTAGACCTATTACAAACAGTTTATCGCTATAATTTTAATTCATATTGTGGTTTTCTGTCCAACACTTAAATGGAACAAAGCATATCATGATAGAAGGTTTATATGGACAGATGATGACATATTTAGTTTAATCCTAGCAATAAACTGAGTGAGTGTTTAGAACAGTTTTATAGACTGTTTGAAGGAACGCAGACACTATTTATATATAGATGACTGTTCACAGAAAGAGACATAGTTAAAAAAGAAACACTTTGTCCAAAACTGGCTTTTCAGTGGAAGACATGCTAGAATAAGTGTGTGGATTTTATGTCAAAAATATAACTCAGTTTTAAAAGACTTTAGAGAACAGTTAAAGACTGTAGTTCTATTTCACATGAAAGACAGAGACTCATTTGAAGAATGTTTGCGCGAAAATGATGTTATTGAAAATGACCAGGAAAAACACAGGATTAAGCAAAAATTAAAATCTGAAAAGTTTAGTAAATTAGTATTGAAAACAGATAACCCTACACAGCATGTTTGTTTGTAAATAATCGTTATTTTTTGGTTATTGAAGTCTTACTTGTCAGAGAACTGTATTATGCCGCTTCTAGGCCACTTTCGCCCGAAAACTTGTGGAGGAGCAAGTGGCCCAGAACAGACATTTCCCTGTTCTCTCCCTGCATACTCAGGAGCGACAAATACCAATGTTGATCATGGTTTTATCGTTGGCGGGTTTTTATATGACGTGACGCCGGCAAACCTTTATTGGCTAGTGGACAGAGTCAACATCACGGATGTCAGAGAGTTGGATGAGGACCGAGATGTGATGTGAGGAATGGCGTGATAAAGCTTCGGCGGTGTCCATGATGATTTGGGAAACATTTCCCACCAACTGTCAACACTCGGCCTCCTCACACTACTCTAACACCTGTCTGCTTGTCTTCTGCCCCAACCTTCAGTGTTGCACGTGATGCACGAGATGACGAGCTGTAGTGATTGTTCATGGACCAGTAGGGTACAGGATACGTATCTTCGCCTTTCTCTCGTTAGAGTTCCATTGTGCGTGCTGAAGGCATTCACT
>CM031607.1:3871953-3876953 GCA_018398815.1 Conus ventricosus
TGAAAAATTCCGGAATGAAAATGCAACGAGAGAGAGAGAGAGAGAGAGAGAGAGAGAGAGAGAGAGAGAGAGAGAGAGAGGAGTGTTTCGTACCTTCCTTTATTTCCGGAGTTAAAACAATGCAAAGCACTCTGACAAGGGACGCAACTATGTTTTGTTTTTTTCATCCCGAACAGAATCCAGTATGGTTTACTCCTCTTGACCCGTCCTCATCGATCATGGCGCTGTGTGAGTATCTAACCTTTGGGTTTAACCGCTGCTAGGAAGCTTCAGCTACAACAGCAGCCCCGAAAACTACAATGCCAGACTGGATGGACCAGTTCCTTAGATAACAAGCAATGAAGAAATCTGTTGTGTCTTGTCTGTTTGCCTCTCTTTGGCGGATGCTCACAACTTCGCTCTTCATTCACCTGTTCGTTTTGCATCTTCCGGCTTCATGCTCAGCAAGTCTTGTGGCTTCATGGCTCAGCAAGTCTTGTGGCTTCATGGCTCAGCAAGTCTTGTGGCTTCATGGCTCAGCAAGTCTTGTGGCTTCATGGCTCAGCAAGTCTTGTGGCTTCAGGGCTCAGCAAGTCTTGTGGCTTCATGGCTCAGCAAGTCTTGTGGCTTCAGGGCTCAGCAAGTCTTGTGGCTTCAGGGCTTAGCAAGTCTTGTGGCTTCATGGCTCAGCAAGTCTTGTGGCTTCAGGGCTCAGCAAGTCTTGTGGCTTCATGGCTCAGCAAGTCTTGTGGCTTCAGGCTCAGCAAGTCTTGTGGCGTCAGGGTTCAGCAAGTGTCGTCTAGTGTGCCAGAACCTGTATGCATGCAGTGAGGCTTACCGACACTGAAATATAAACAAGTGTAACAACAATACTACAATATGAACAAGTGTAATAACAACACTACTACAATATAAACAAGTGTAATAGCAACACTACAATATAAACAAGCACAATCACAACACTAACGCAGAACACTGACATATAAACGAGTACAAGAACAACACTAAAATAGATGAAACATTGAAATATAAACATTTACAAAAACAACACTAAAGAAAAAACAATACCAAAATACAAACAGGCACAATACAAACATTAAAATAGAACAACACTGAAATATAAACAACACTGAAAGATATACAAATAGAATAACAACATTAAAATACAAACAACAATAAGATATAGATAAGTGCAGTAACAACACCAGAATAAAACAACACTAAGATATGAACAAGTACAAAAACAACACTAAAATAGATCCATACTAAAATATATTAAGTACAATACTAATACGTAAATTTAAACCAAAAAATATATATATATATAAAAGGGAATGAGTAAGGGCGGGGGTTGGGGGGCGGAGTGGGGGGGTGGGGGTGGGGGGTGGGGGGGTATGAGGCCTGAACTTGTTTCCATCAACTACAAATTTATCACGAATTGAAAAGAAGGGAGTTCAATTTTATGATTTTTAGCACGACGTAATGCAGAGTTTGTTCCCCTGGCGGTGGGCACACGTTTGTCCACACAAGCCCGTTCATAATACACCACACCTCACACCCAACGAAAGCGCGCCCGCTCTAGTCGTCGCAGCCAATACATATTCGGGCTTGTCGCCAACTCTCTCAAGTCTTTCATCCAAGACCTATGAAAGCCGATTCACTGACCTCTCTCTCACTTCTAACAAAACCATCGCAATGACGATGTGTTTACCTGAATAAAGAAAATGTTTACGCGTTGTTTTTGTTTTGTGACGTCAATGAGAATGGTTGGACAGGAAATTATTCACATATTTTGACCTCTTCATGAACTTGGCGGCTGTATGTACTGATACCTCGTGTCGCTGTGACCTACACTGACACGCATAAGCACATACACGCATACACACGAACGGGTGGCACGTGCATACACATACGCATACACATACGCACACGCGTACACGGCCACATGCAAAGGCACACACACACATACACGCATATATGTACACATACATACGCAGATACGTGTGTACGCTCACACAAACCCACAAATCACACACACACATGCACTTCTGCACATGCACACACACGCGCACACACACGCAGGCAAACGCGCGCGCGCGCGCGCGCACACACACACACACACACACACACACACACACACACACACACACACACACACACACTAATGCATACGCATACACGCACATCATGCACACACACACACACACACACACACACACACACACACACACACACACACACACACACACACACACACACATGCGCTCACGCACACACATGGGCCCGTGCCCAAACATCCATACACACACATGTGTGCATTCACTACACACGCATACAATGATAAAAAAGACACAACCAATGTTAGGTAGGCACTCAAGGTCTGACCAGCGCGTTGGGCTAATACGTAGGTCAGACATTCGCTGAGTCGTAGCCACGAGACCCTCTTCTTCAACTCTCTCACCTTAGTTATTGATTAGTTTATCCATCAGCTTCAAATCATGCCCAGTGTGGTCTCAAAACTTAGCGGATGTGGTGTAGCGTATATGGACTGGTCCGCACGCAGTGACACCTCCTTCATGAAACTGAAACTGTACTGAAGCTGTGGCCTGGAATACAACTCATACTTCATGTTTGGATGGATCAGTATGGTAACCATACATTAGACTTGCATTGGTGACTACAAACAGGACTGTCCACAAATTAATTATGAGTCTTTCTGTGGCTATCGTTCAAATACCTGCGAAACCAGACGTGGCCTTCGCCTTCCTTGGTTGCGCCGTCAGCTGTTTGACCCTCTGAGGAAAGCTGCAAGCTCGGCTTGGACAGAGCGCGTCACAGTGGCCTTCGCCTTCCCTGGTTGTGCCGTCAGCTGTTTGACCCTCTGAGGAAAGCTGCAAGCTCGGCTTGGACAGAGCGCGTCACAGTGGCCTTCGCCTTCCCTGGTTGCGCCGTCAGCTGTTTGACCCTCTGAGGAAAGCTGCAAGCTCGGCTTGGACAGAGCGCGTCACAGTTACCCATTTATTCCCCACTGTTACCCCCCCCCCCCCCCCCCCCAATGTGTGCACTTATTGGCGTGTATATGAGTGCGTACGTGTTTGTTCATGCGCGCGCGCGCACTTGTATGTGTGTGTTGTGTGTGTGTGTGTGTGTGTGGTGTGTGTGGTTTTGCCCGCGGGCAAATTTTTTTTTTGTTTTTTGTTTTTTTTGTTTTTTTTTGGTGTGTGTGTGTGTGGGGGGGTGTGAGCCTTGCAGCTCTTAGCTGCGTCTGGCTAGTGGGTTTTTTCTCGGGGTCCTCCCGTTTTCCCTCTCACCCCTTGGTGCTTGGGTAGGGCAACCTACCCTTGGGTCAGACTTGGGTCGGATGCTTTAGGCGGCTGACCTCCTTCTCTCCCCCCCCCCCCCCCCCCCCCCTTGTCATTTAAAATGCTTTTTCGAGTTTATTGTATCTTATTTATTGTGCTTTCTTTGTTCATTTCATTCATTTGCAACACACCCACTACATACCATCACACCCTCCCCTCCACTCACTCTCCTTCCCCTCCTCTTCTCTCTCTCATTCTCCACTCTTCCTCTACTTCCATTCTCTCTCCGTCTCTCCCCTCTCTTTTCCCCCTCCACCCCCTTGTCATTTAATATGCTTTTTCGAGTATATTGTATCTTATTTATTGTGCTTTCTCTTGTTCATTTCATTCATTTGCTACACACCCACTACATACCATCACACCCTCCCCCTCCACTCACTCTCTTTCCCCTCCTCTTCTCTCTCTCATTCTCCACTCTTCCTCTCCTTCCACTCTCTCTCTGTCTCTCCCCTCTTTTTCCCCCCACCCTCCCTCTCTCTCTCTCTCTCTCTCCCTTTCTCCTTTTCCTCGTCCTCACTTTACTCTACCTCTTTCCTCGTGCCCTATTCCTTGAACTCTACTCACCCTCTCTTCCACTGTCCCTCTGTCTACTTCACTCACCACTTTGACTTCACAAGGGGAGTATTGTGCATGTTTATGTCTGTACTTTTTTTGTTTGTCGCTGAGGAAGGCATTTTTGCCGAAAATTTCTTGTCCTGTTTTGTGTCGTGCAATAAATCGTCGTTACTTCACACTTTGTTTTGTGTGCTCTTCTGCTTTTTTGTCGTTTTTTTTTTTTTTTTTGCCTGATTTGTATGCAGTTCACGTAGCACTCACTTTCTCTCTCTCCCCCCCCCCCCCCCCCTTTTTTTTTTTGGTGTTGTGTAAACAAGTGCGTCAGATGCCTCTTCATTCGTGTTTTTGGTGTTTTGTTGTTGTTGTTGGTTATTTTCTGTTTTTTCTTTTCTTACCGTTTTTCTTCTGTTTTTCAGTTTCTCCTTCCCCCCCCCCCCCCCCCCCCCCCCCCCTCCTCCTTTTTTCGTTTTTTTTTTTTCGCCCGTCTTTTTAGCCTTGAGTTAAACTTCACATGTCTACATAAAACGTTGATCATTTAACCAGGATCTGTTTTTTCAATGGTGTCCATGGGTTGAGCACTTGCCGTAGTAGCAGGTGTCTGGGTATGTGTTTGTTCTGCTGGTTGTGTGAAGACATGTTCGTGAAGTCTTTTTGTTTGTGACACAGTGACCATGCATTTGTTCACTTGCGTTTGTTTATGGCCATCGCTATGGCCACGGCTTTCTGTGCCTCTAGCCTCAGTCTCTTTTGTCCGGCCGACGCTGCAATGACCACAAACAATGTGTGGATGATTGTGATGACGCAAACAATGTGTGGATGATTGTGATGACGTCACTCAGTCAAAAGAAAAGGCAGATCATCCTGAAGACTCTTCTTCTTCTTCCTAAAATACTGGTTCACTCAAAAACGAGTAGGTCACCAGCGCGCATGTTAAAAAGTACAATAAAATAACATAAAATAGTGCGACTCAGACTGTTGGCCCCTGGAGCAAATTTGGCAACAAGGGGTCGCACTCGATATTCAAGAAGTTAAAAGCAATGGCCAAATTCAGGCCCAGGTAACAGTAAAATATCTGGGGAAGTTAAAATAGAAAATCGTCAATAT
>CM031607.1:3886070-3888570 GCA_018398815.1 Conus ventricosus
ACTTAAACAAAAAATTTAAAATTTTTAAAAAATATTACAGTTTTAGGTTCTTATAAAGTTAAGTACAAGTCAAGTACAGTCAAGTATTAATCTTTTAAAGTTCTCCAATGCCCTACAGCATATGAAAACTCAGGATTGACGTAAGTTCTCTTGTTATTGTTAGAGACTAGTGATTTTTTGTTAACAGCAGTTGTGTTTACTTGATGAAGAGTAGAGCGCAGATTAACATTTGTGTGATAAAATACTTTGTTTTCGAAGAAAGCTTGCTTGTACTTGTCGTGAGTTATATTTTTTTTTGACAACTTCTTTACTTATGCCCTTAGCCTTCTTTATTACAGAAGTCTGACTGGCAACGCTATACATCTTTGACCTCAAACCAACATATCTTTTTATAACTGTCCCATTAAGTTCTCCTTCATCTTTCCAATCACTTTCTTGTTTACAGTTGAATGTAAAGGACTGTCTTTAGGATAGTCCATGTGTCGTACCACCCATAACTCCTTTAGCTACTTCTGTTTCTAAGTCTTTGTAAAAGTCTTCTGTGGGGACGTCTAGAATAAAAAGTCAGTGTCTGTGTAAAGGACTCTTGCTTCTGGGTACAGTGGTTTAAAGTAGTCGTACAGAAATTCTCAATTAACTTTGACAACTCTAATACGGTAAAGCCAATAAACACCGGCTTGTCCAACTTAACATCTTTTTCTTCATCATAATGCCAACCAGGCTGTCGTTAAATCTTCTAAAGTCTTGATAGTTGGTTTAGAGGCCAACTTAATTGCTTGGTTTTCTTTTGTAACTAAATTTCACATCTTTACGTTTGTGTGATTTTCCATTGGTTTTGCCAAAACAGCTGTTGTTCGTCAGTTTAAAGAAGTCTTTTTCTGAAGCGTCAGTGGCTTGGGTTCTAAGATCAGTATTCTTCTTGATGTATGGCCTCATAAAGGGCTCTTGATCACAGATAATTATTCTGTGACAGCTCTTAGTTTCAGTCCGTGTTTTAAGTTAAACTGTAGGAGTCTGTAATGACACACATATTTAGTCTTGTGTCGAAGATTAGGCACAAGTTTAGGAGGTTCGATGGGGCTCATCTTTAATCTTTCTGCGGCTAGGGGGTAATCGTTGTGGAGACCGTGTAGTTCTTTAGAATATTCTAAGTCTACTTCTAAGATTAGTCCTATTGGATTATCAGGCGGAAGCTGTGACAACATACCTAACACAGTGTTAACATCATGAGACCCTTTTATCATTGTAAAGTTTCTCAGTGGAAGCGGTTGACTCATGGCCCATCCATACAGATTGTTGGCGTCTAAGTACATTAGATAGTTGGATGCTTTGGTGGGATCATAGTCATCTAAATATTTGTTATTGGCTTTGCAGTAAGGATGTGAGGCCATGCTAATACCTCCCCTCAGCCCGTCTTCAATCATCTGAAGTGTGGGTAGATCAGAAATTAAGTCAATCTCGATGTTTGTAGACTTTAAGAAAGCATCCCAAGAAAGGCCTGGGCAGAGATGTAATGTGATGAGTCTAAGCTGTAATGTTTCATGCATGTAGATCTGTAATTCTGAAAGACGTCTGCCAATAAACACACGTCAGCCAATAAATATTGATCGTGATAATTACCCATCGTTTGGCAGTGTAATTCTGTCCAGGCTTTCTGAGCGTATTCATAGTCAGTTATGTCTTTGCCTCTAAGACTAGAAAAGAAAGCGCCTTTAGGAGGAAGCGAGTCTTCGTCAAACCTATCCCACGAGTTCATGTATTCATAGGGGTAAGCACCTTTACGCACCAAAGATGCATCAAAATATTGTTTAGTGATTGGAAAGTCTTGTAGAGATCCCGCTAACTTATCCAAACTTGCCATCAGATGTTGGGCAGAGTCATAAAAGGGTAAACAATCAAGAGTAAAAGTCATGTACTTTTCTGAAGATTGTGCAATGCAGACAGACAGACAGACAGAGAGACAGAGATATTAGGCAGGGTGGGTGGGAATGAGGGGAGCGGACACCTGTCTATACGCAATGACCTCCCTTTGAAGTGTACGGTGCAATACCCGCCCCGTCATAGCAGATACGATCCTTTTAGTCTTTTTTCCCCCCTTCTTTTTAACCAATAAAACGTGTCAAGATCCAAATGTGCCTCGCTCTGATCGATCTTTCTCATACCGACTGTGCCCTGTCGATTGTTTCCGACAACGGGGTGTCAAGTCCAGTCAAGTCCAGTCAAACTTGTATTTTGATTATGAGATGGTACATTGAGTAAGCAAAATCTGCTTTCTTCCTACAAGTCATGCGTGTGTGTGTGTGTGTGTGTGTGTGTGTGTGTGTGTGGTGTGTGTGTGTGTGTGTGTGTGTGTGTGTGTGTGTGTGTGGTGTGTGTGCGTGTGTGTGTGTGTGTGTGAGTGTGTGTGTGTGAGTGTGTGTGTGTGTGTGTGTGTGTGGTGTGTGTGTGTGTGTGTGTGTGTGTGTGTGTGTGTGTTACCTGTCTTAAACACACACACACA
>CM031607.1:3898570-3923570 GCA_018398815.1 Conus ventricosus
CCCCCTCGCCTCTCTCTCTCTCTCTCTCTCTCTCCCTCTCTCTCTCTCTCTCTCTCTCTCTCTCTCTCTCTCTCCGGAAGACGTCTTCGCACAAACACAAATGTCCCCGTGACGTATGTTTCCGTGGAAAGAGAGCAAGTATAATACAAATCAGCCTTCCATTCATGTCTACTTTATGTCAAGTTTTTCCTGTCCAATTTATTGGCGCACATGCTCTAGCGGTGTGTGTGTGTGTGTGTGTGCGTGCGTGCGTGCGTGCGTGCGTGCGTGTGTGTGTGTGTTGTGTGTGTGTGTGTGTGTGGTTGTGTGTGTGTGTGTGTGTGTGTGTGTGTGTGTGTGTGTGTGTGTGTGTGTCCTTGCCCCGTGTCTGATTGGCTTCGCTCGAAAGGAACGTCAACGTCATTCTCCTGGACCTGTGTTAGGGTTAGAATACGGTCAGAGCGGGTGTGGGTGGGGTTGGGGGTGGGGGGGGGGGGGGGGGGGGGGAGGCGTGAGGGGGGAGGGATAAGGGGGTGGAGGAAGTGGAGGTGGTGGTTCTTTCTTCCCACGAGGTCTTGGAAACAGGCAGGAGTGGTGTGTTCATTTTGTCCACCCCCTTTCTCTGCAAACTGTTGACGGTCCAGACTATTTTCTTCTTCTTCTTCTTCTTTCTTCTTCTTCTTCTTCTTTTTAATGACTTGAGTTGACTTCAACGTTGTGACAGCCCTGAAATGGCCCTTCGCGGTCGGCTGGGCCATAAGCAACCTTACCTTACCTTCCTCACCTTCCCTTACCTTACCTTACCTTATCTTACCTCACCTCACACCTCGCACTCACCTCACTCACCTCACCTCACCTCACACCTACACCATACCTCACCTCACACTCACCTCACTCACTCCACCTCTCACCTCACCTCACTCACTCACCTCACTCACTCAATCACCTACATCCTCACCTCACCATTCACCTCACCCACCTCACCTACACCTACACCTACTCACCTACTCACCACTCATCACATCACTTACTTTACCACACTACCCACCTCCACTACCTCACTCCACCTACCACTACCACTCACCTACCTACCTCACCTCACCTCACCTTACCTCACTCACTCCACATCACCTACCTACCTTACCTTACCTCACTCCTCACCTCACCACTCACCTCTACCTCACCTCACTCACCCTACTCAACCTCACCTCACCTCACCTCACCTCACCTCACCTTCTACTTACCTCACTCACCTCACCTCACCTCACCTCACCTCACCTACCTTACCTTACCTCACCTCACTCACCTCACCTCACCTCACCTCACCTTACCTTACCTTACCTCACCTCACCTTACCTCACACTCACTCACCTATCTTACCTTACCTTACCTTACCTTACCTTACCTTACCTTACCTTACCTTACCTCACCTTACCTTACCTTACCTTACCTTACTTACCTTACCTTACCTTACCTCACCTCACCTCACCTCACCTTACCTTACCTTACCTACCTACTTACCTTACCTCCTTACCTACCACCTTACCTTACCTTACCTCAACCTTACCTTACCTTACCTTACCTTACCTTACCTCACCTTACCTTACCTTACCCCTCACCGTACCTTACCTTACCTTACCTTACCTCACCACTTACCTTACCTTACCTTACCTTACCTTACCTTAACCTTACCTTACCTTACCTCACCTACCTCCCCTTTCACCTCCCTTACCTTACCTTACCTTACCTTACCTTACCTTACCTTACCTTACCTCACCTTACCTTACCTCACCGTACCTAACCTCACCTCACCCTTACCTTACCTTACCTTACCTTACCTTACCTTACCTTACCTTACCTCACCTTACCTTACCTTACCTTACCTTACCTTACCTTACCTTACCTCACCTACACTCACCTTACCTTACCTTACCTTACGTTACCTTACCTTAACCTTACCTTACCTTACCTTACCTCACCTCACCTCACCTTACCTTACCTTACCTTACGTTACCTTACCTTACCTTACCTTACCTTACCTTACCTCACCTCACCTCACCTTACCTTACCTTACCTTACGTTACCTTACCTTACCTTACCTTACCTTACCTTACCTTACGTTACCTTACCTTACCTTACCTTACCTTACGTTACCTTACCTTACCTTACCTTACCTTACCTTACCTTACGTTACCTTACCTTACCTTACCTTACCTTACCTCCAGATGACTGTCGTTGATTTCCTTTCTTCGTTCATTCCTTCTTGCAATCATTTTCTGTTTTGCCTTTTTCAAAAAAAATATTTCGATTTCTTTCGTTCTTCGACACCTTCTTACTCTTTTGTATTATTTCAATATACTTCATGTTGCTTGTTCTTCTCCTACTGTTTTTCTTTGTCTTTGTTCTTTGTTTCCTTGTACAGTTTCATTCTTTCTGTCGTTCATTTTCCCCCACCCACCTACCCACCCCCATCCCACCCCAACACCTTTATTTCATGTATTCTCTGAAATCTGTTTGCCTCTCCTCTTTCCAACTTTCTCTCGCAACATTTTCCTACGTTTTCTCTCCGTCGTCCACCTCTCTTTCTTGTCCATCCTTCCTTTATGTCTTTCTCTATGATTATTATATTATGGTCTTGAACTCATTCCAGTCACAGCATGTGATTTCTTTTTCGTGATGTCTTCAGCACAGTGAATGACCTTGTCATGCTACACGTTCCCGCTACACCGTTCTCTCCTTAATCTTCCTTCTGTTCGTACAGTGTGCGACCCGATAGACCGAGACGCTATCTCCACTTCCGGTGAAGTGCACTGTGGGTAGTCTCCGGGGGAAGTAAAGGTGGTCATTATTACGGTCCCCCTGGCGGTGAAGTGCACTGTGGGTAGTCTCCGGGGAAGTAAAGGTGGTCATTATTACCGGCCCCCCTGGCGGTGAAGTGCACTGTGGGTAGTCTCCAGGGAAGTAAAGGTGGTCATTATTACCGGTCCCCTGGCGGTGAAGTGCACTGTGGGTAGTCTCCAGGGAAGTAAAGGTGGTCATTATTACGGTCCCCCTGGCGGTGAAGTGCACTGTGGGTAGTCTCCAGTGAAGTAAAGGTGGTCATTATTACCGGTCCCCGGGGCGGTGAAGTGCACTGTGGGTAGTCTCAGGAAGTAAAGGTTGTCATTATTACAGGTCCCCGGGGCGTGGCTCCTGTTGCTTTGTTCTTGATCAGCGCCAAGGTCACGGGAGAGCTCTTGTCGGTGATTTGTGACGAACGTCGTGACCCTCCATCTACCTCAGTCACGCTAACGACTTGCTGGTCGTCCTGGCTCAGCTGGTTACACCTTGGAGTTTACAGTCATATACTAGAAATACACGCGCGCGCATACACACACACACACACACACACACTCACAGACACACACACGCGCACACACACACACACACACACAAACACACACACACAACACACACACACACAACACACCCCACACACACACACATACAAAACATCAAATCCTCAACAATTGTCAATAGTAAGCATGAAAGCTGGAAAACTGACACAAATATTGCGGGAAAATGCGTCGAAAGACGAACACTATTCACAATTGTCTAATTTTTTTTCAGTCAGTGAGGGTGGGGTTTTTTTGTGTGAATAGACAACGTCTGCAATACTCGGCTGTGTTTCATTTCTCATCTTTTTTCGGAAGTCACAATGGAGTTTGTTTCGGGCAGTTACATTGCGCAGAAATACATTGATTAGTATGCGTGGACCCTCACTAATAGCCATGGACATACAATAGTCCTTTGTAAGTTTTGATCCCGTCAACTCCACTTTGAGGTATTAGAACCTCGAAATGCCAATAGCCCTGGTCCGTTGTATTACCAAATTGAACAGCTTATGGTTTCACAATAATGTTACCCCTGTCCCCCAGCAGCCAAATAATGCACATAACATACTTTAACAAATAAAAAAAGAAAAACGGGAAAAAAAAAACGAAAAACAAAAAGACCAGAAAACAACTGCAAGCGTCCCTTCTAATTATTCGTTGACTTTCCTGACAAATTACGAGCCCCCAGACTGAAATAACAGAGAGAGGCAGGCGGAGAAACAAAGAAGAGAGATAAACAAACACTACACATACCGGAGATAATGCATCAGATTGAGAGAGATAGATACATAGAGCACAGTCATACTCCTAAAGTGGTATATAAACAAAGACACCCAATAAACAAAGAAAATAAGAGAGCACCGAGATAGAGAAAAAGAATACTGGGACTTGGGGAAGATATGGAAGGACAAACGGAAAAGCACCGAGATATCGTCAAGGAGATGAATAATCCGGCCGAAATGAAGAAAAAATAACCTCGTTCCCCCGCCAAATAGATTGAAGGGCCAACCCCCAGTTTTTCCGAGAAGCCTGGCAGAAGATTAATTTTGTACACGAGGCAACAACACGTTGAAAAACAATACCGCCCTGGAGGGCTACGCCGGCAACTTTATTACCTTTTTTGCTGCAAACGTTCCCAAAACCTGTTTTTTGCAGAGACCTTGCAGGTTTTTATTGCAAATTTTTTGAGCGGCGCAGAAAAGGATGGCAAATGCACGTTGAATGTAATGAAAGTTTTAAGTTCGTTTATGTACAGCTGAAATCTAAGCAGTGCCGCGGCAGGTGTCCCCCCTGGCAAATTGCACGTGCAACGCCATGTCCCTAGTGAACACTGCACCCCGCCAACAGGTGACACGGTTAGGGTAAATTATAAAGGCTGCAACCAGGGGTCCCCCTTAAAACAATGCCCCTCCCAAGAACAGAAGAACCTTCTCAACACTTGAATCGTGGGACGGCCGGCCTGGGCTGGCATTTTTTCAGGGAAGGAACTTCCGCCGAGAAGTCCCGACCCAAGAACGGCCAAGGAAGGTGAGCCAACCGTAATTACAAACGCACTGGCTTGAAGCTTCCAAGCCCACCGGTAGAACCGATGACCGGGCCCGCTCCGGACCGCCCAAATGAACAAAGCTATCCAACGCGACGATCGTTTAGCCTTCAGGTGAATGGCGCAGCGTGACCCAGAACCCATTTCACTGCCAGGACCCTCCGTAGCAACCTGGAGGACGGGCTACCCCCACCCAATTAACATCCTCCCCATGACAACATTACGCGACGCCTGCACGAGGGAAAACCTCCCACCTCAAGGTCCCCCCAGCCATTTCGTATACCGCTTACTACCATCCAGTCATCGCCAAACCCTCGAGAATGGCGGTTTTTTTCTTCACGCCAACCCCACCAGCGCTGTGAAACAGTCAGCAGTGGGGGCAGAGTCCTTTAGTCACAGACGAGTCCCCTCGTTTCACTTGTCCGCACATGATGCCCCCTGAGCGGCCGTTATGCTTTGGCGACGTGAAGGGCGAAGGCCGATTCTCCATGCTTTTGCGTTCCAAGAGCACACCGGTATGGCGTGGGGTCCGTGAAATGGGTGTGGGAAGCTATATTCCTCCTCCATGGGAGACTCCTCTTACCTCATTCGAGGCCACCCTGACCGGCGGTGAGGACCAGGTATGAGATTGTCCGGGCCAATCAATCATCCCCCCCCTCTTGCGGGCCCATGGTGAACGTGGCCCTGCCATTCTAACAGGACTAGACAAACGCCACCCCTCAACCGTGCTTTGGTGGTGAAGGACCTTCCTGCAAGCTTGCCGCAAGTTGTCCGCATGGAACAGGCCAGCCCGATCCCCCATACCTGGCTTCCCATTGAAAACCTGTGGGACCCATTCTTGGGCCTGCCCGGCGTAAGTTGGGGAAATCACCCCCAGCCCCGTAAATGGTGCGCAGGCTCCTTCCACATTCCACAGCAGGATTGGCTTTCCCGCCATCCCGTACAGAAGCTGCACAACCTGTTCACACGTCCGATGCGGCGACGCTTTGGGGGGGACTGTCTTGGCAGCACATGGTGGCCACAGCCCGTTTTTTACTTGAGAACCATGAAAACAAAATGACCTGACCTTGTTATACCTTGCAATATTTTAATCAGAAGGGGGTATTGTTTTTGTGTTTGTTGACGGGAAATTGTAAATCCAATGGATTATGAAACTTGTCCAAATTGAACACATTTTATATATGTGCATAAACGGACTGGAATTAAAATGTTTGCATTTTATTTTTTTTCGGATTTTCCATTGAAGCAGATCCAGACCCGCAAGGAGGCAAATGCCAATAGGCCTAGAGAATAAAATGTGTGGTTGTTATGAACTACCATGATGCGTGGGATGTGTGTGTGTGTGATGTGAGAGTTGGGGTGTGTGAGTGGTTGTGGTGTGTGGTGTGTGGTGTTGTGAGAGAGGTGGTGTGGTGTGTGCCCGTGTGTGTTGTGTGTGTGTGTGAGATTGTATTTGGTGAGGTTGTGTGTGTGTGAGTGGTGGCGTGTGTGTTGTTATGTGTGTTGTGTGATGATGTGTGTGTGGTGTTGTGCGAGATGAGTGTTGTGGGGTGGGTGTGTGGTGAGTGAGTGTGAGTGTATGGGGGTACTGAGTGGCCATGTGTGTGTTGAGGGTGGTGTGGTGAGGTGGTGGGTGGGGGGGGAAACTGTGTGCCACAGTTGTGTGTGTGGGTTGTGTGTGGTGTATGGTGTGTGGGTGTGGCTGGGTGTGGTGTCAGGTGATGAGGGTGTGTTGTTGTGTTTGTGTGTGTTGTGTGTGGTGTTTGGGGTTGTGTGTTTGTGTATGGTTGCCGTGTGAGTGTGGTGAGAGTTGGTGTAGGGAGTGGTGGTGTGGTGGTGGTGTGGTGTTGGTGGTGTTGGCTGTGTGTGCGTGTGCGTGGATGTGTTTGTGTGTGTGGGGTGTGTTGTTGTGTGTGTGTGTGTGAGTGTGGAGTGTGGTGGCAATTGCATGTGTGTGTGTTGTGGATGGGTGGTGTGGTGGGTACGTGGCGTGGGCCGTGTCGGATAGGGTGTAATGTGTGTGTTGGGTGGGAGTGAGTGTGGTGGTGTGAGTGTGGTTGTGTGTTGGTGGGTGTCTGTGTGAGTTTGGTATTGTGTGGTGTGTGTGGGTTGGTGTGTGTGTGGTGGTTATGTGGCCCACCACCCGATAGTTGTTAGGAGGGTGAGAAATGCAACATTGGGCTTTACAATTTTTCATTCACCTTACCTCCCCAGTGGAACCGACATGTAACTATTGGGGGGATGCCGGGCCCGTATGTCACATTCCCAGGCTTAGAAGACCGGATTCGTGATCTGCCCTCGCTCGCACGTTTCAACTTGCTGCCTTTGGTCTGCTGCTCCCCCTCTTTTCAACGGAAGGACCCCATCCCCCCCCCCCCACCACAAGATCCACGCAAACAGCAGGGCTTGATGTGTTGTTGGTATATGGAAGGCTCAGTCCTCACCTGACAGTGCCCTGTGTGGCCTCGAAACCAGATCCCAGCCGCCTAGGTGTTTTGTGTTATGCTGAAAAACAGTGAACAACTGGGGAGCCCGAGAAATGTTTTTTAGAAAAAATTGCCAGAGCACGGGGTTAATTGAGGCATGACCGGGCTGTACATAAGTATTTTAAACGTCAAAAGCAATCTGGCTGTTTAATTTGTTTGGCATGGCAAGGGCCCCTGAATCCAAGTTTACCGAGCGTCCAATAGCACGGGCTTGTCAACTGTGGCAATGGCAGTGTAACGAAAATGATTTCGTAATTTTTTATAGGTTTTTTTTTTTCATCTAATTTGTGTTAAGTATAGAAAACTGAATGTTGCATTTTTTATTTTTAATGCCAGTGTATAAGCGCAACCCAAAACGGTACTAAAAAAAGAATGAATATGCTGATTGCAGACATGTGTGTAGCCCCGTGGCACAGGATGTATGTTTAGAGGGAGGATGCATTGGATCTTCGGGCATTTTTATAACGGGTGGAGCTAGAAGTTTTTGTAATGTGTTGGCCGTCCCCCCGATGGTTTATAAGCTGTGTTGCATGAGATCAGACCGAGAGAGAGATCAGCGGTGCCGCTGGTCCCCCCCCTGCTTTGTACAGAACCGAGAGAGCGTAAGACGATAGTAATCCTGGGACGAGAGAGGCCCGGGTAAGTTGAAGACATTATTGGATGTAATATATAATATTATTCATTTTTCAACTTTACACTGCTGTGGATAATTAGGTATATGGATGTGAGAACTCCAGTATTATACGAATGAATATGTTTGACAAGAATGTTAAAAATTAATTTTCTATTACCAATTTTTTTATTATAGATTCGAGATGTAGCGAGCCGTGTGAGGGAAGCCCAAGCTTGATGTTTAAAAATAAATAAATTGTTCCTTTGTGTTATGTTTGAAATGACATGGAAATACATCTTTTACATGAAATTACTATTAACCCACAGAAATTGGGGCCGAGGTTGGGAGACAGGAAGGGAATGTGGTTGGTTTTTTTTTCAAGGTTGGAGACGAAGCTGATAAATTTTTAATTATTGACGTGATCCGGAACTGGGGATATTAATTGGTGGGTGAACCCCATACTTCTGATTTTTTGTAAGAGTGCCAAGGCTCCCTACGGGAGTTGCGAAAGCAGGAGGAGCTCCCTGCCGTAGACGTTTGCGGCTCAACGGGTGTTAAGAATGAACAAATGGCAACGGCTCCCCGCTACGGGAGTGAAAGAAGCATGAGGAAGCCTCCCAGCCCGTACGGCTTTTAGGAGCCTGCACCGGACCGTGACGAACCTTAACATAAGGAAGTTCCTCGCTACGTTTTATTTGGCTACGCCGGGAGCCAGACCCAGTGTTGTGGGGTCGTTGACGTCCCGTCCCCCCTGGATGGAACACTTCAGTGGAAAGACGACGAGGAAGGACATTTTGGAGAATCCTTTCAGTGAAGTTCAGCTAAGTGGATAAAAACCCCTTAATATTTAAAACTTATATCCCCCATTTTCTTACTGCCTACCCCCGGCAGTACAGAGCGTAGACCAATTTCCAAATAATTTTAAATAAAGAAGGGGTGGTATATAATTCCAAGCGTCCCCTACAAGGGAGTTAACCCCCTGGGACAGATCCCCGCGTAAAAGGAGGTAACGATTTGTGAGATTATGTGTAGATATTTATTTCTGTCCCCGTCGTCTGTGCTTGACAGTGGGTGACCCCCAATCCCCAGGGTTTATGCCTTTTTTTTATAATATTTACTAGCACACCCTGAGTTACCTTTAAAAAGTACCACATGTCTAATTATTATGTATGAAATTTACATCCCGTCATCGCCAGTATCCGGGAGCACAAACTGTTAAACAGATAGTTTTACTGTCGTGTCTAGTGGGTTGTAGTTTTCTTTTTCCCTATCCCTAGATACTTGTCCTATCTCTCTTGGCACCCTGTAAGATTAGATTCTATAACCTTCTATAAAAACAAATTTATATTAATGTAAGTTTACGATGGTGAATACCCACCCCCTTTGTCGGTGGACGTGTAAGTATTGTACATTGTGAAATTAGTGTAGATATTGTGTTTTATTGTAACATTTGTTCGAGGGTCAATTGTTTTTTATTGTTAGTAAGTGAAACAGCAATAAATGCAAAGCATTTTTTCTGTAGGACTCATTTTTCTCTCCCATGTGTAATTAGATCTTTTATCTAATTTTTATTATTGTGGAGTGAGTGTGGACGTTTTGAATAACACATATTTTTGTTTGTGCCTAATTAAGAACCAATTTGATAACTACAAGACAAAGATTTGATTCAACATTATGGATCTTTTGTTGTAGACAAAAAATGTATTAATTGTTGATTAAAACGAGAATGTAATAGTCAATTTTCAAAACATGCTACCGAATAAATTTATTTGCCGTTGATAACCCTCCAAATGCAAAAAGAGTTAGGTTTGGCAGGTTCCCGAAACTTTAAAGGATTTTGTGGAGAGAATACTTGATAAGAAAGAAAAAGAAAATATCACAACTAAAACGACTTGGACATTGCCGGCTAAAAAAGAAAATGTGAAGCAAAGAATACTTGGCAAGCTAAAAAAAAAAAAGAACAAGAAAGGAACTTGGCCACAAAAAAAAGAAAAAAGAACAAAGAGACGATTGGAAGCTCCAACTGGAATTATAGAGGAAGAAATACAGACTGGCCTCAGGTGGTAGAGGAGGAGAAAGAAACACTGATAGCTCAACTGGATTTAGAGAGTAGAAAGATAGACTGGCTCAGTGGATAAGCAGGAGAAAGACATGCAGGCTAACCAGATAAGCTTAAAAAGAAAGAGGGAAAGCAGCCTGTAAAAAGAGAAAACGAAAGAACAGGTCTTCAAGACATAGCTTTAAGACGAGAAAAGATGGAAGCTTGAAAAGAGTAGCTAAAAAAAAGGAGAATGCAGGCGGGAAAGAGAAAAAGGAATGACTATACTCTATTAGCTAAGAGAAGAAAGCAAAAAATAGGCCCCATCAGAGGAGGAAAAAGAAAGATTTGGCCTCAGTTTCAGGTAGAAAAAAAACAAGGAGAGAGAGATTGAAGCGATTGAAGATTTTTGAAAGAGACGCGTCCAAAGACAACAGGAAAGTGAGAGAGATGCTCGACCTGTGTTACAGAAAGAACCTAGCTGAACTTGAATTTAGAGAGAGAGAAGGATAACATATTCTGGCTAGGGTAAAACATGAGAAGGTGATCAGAACAAATGGTTTTGTCCTCAGTCCCCTGGAAACAAAAGCAGTAACGTTATCCCCCTAAAATAGCCCTTATTTTAATGAATCATAAGGATTGATTAGTGGAACCCTCATACCTATTAGTTCCGTCTTTTATGAAAACAGTTTGCTGAAGAAAAAATGTAAATGGGATGGAAAAGGAGTTGGGTAATGTTCCATGGGTGTACATATACAAAGGCAAGTGCGTTATTACTTTTAGTATCCAACTCTGTAGTGCAAGAGGATCCAGTGTTGGAATATAAAGAACCTACAGAAAGCCCTTTTTAGGCTTATGCCCAATTATCAAGAGTACAAAAAAAAGGTACAGAGGATAAGTTATTAGAAAAAATTTCTAAACCAGAGTAAGAGGAATGAATCATTTCTGAGTCCCATCGCCCACTGGCCCCCTTTTGTTAACCACATTTTTTTTGATGGTTGTGTGGAACATTCAGACATAGATTTGTCCATATGAAATGGTCCCCCCCCTTCGTGGAAAATTGGCTATTAAGTGAACTAATTTATTTTGTTCTTCTGTGACAAAGAATGTAAGATTTTCTACGTGAACGTTAGTTTTTTTTTTGAAAAATCTTCTTGAACACCTTTAGAACCAGCCGAAACCTAACCGTTTTGGCTCACCAAAAAGAGAATTTCACCGTGGGGAACCAGGTTTTGAGATTGGCCCCAAGTCTACTTCAAATGGACAAAAAGGTGAAAAACACAGCCAGGTTTTTTACCAGACAGGTTATTTCCCCGTTTCCCAATCGCCCCAAAAACCCACAGACCCCAGGACCCTCCCCGTGGCTCCAAAAACCACAGTTTATTCCTGATAGTGGTTGACAATAATTTCAGGTTTCCGGGCAGACAAGTCCCGTGGGTGCCCCGCCAGAGGAAATGGTACCCGGAGTTCGTGACCTCGGCAAAGGATTTGTTAGATGGGTTTATTTTTTTTTTTGAAAATGTGGTGGTAAAGGGTCCTTAACAGAGAGGAATGTCCAACAGATTTTCCAGAGCAGGGTCCCCCCCACCGTATCCACAATCCTCCCAAAAAACAGCCACAAAGAAGTTTTTGAAATGTTTTACCCCCCTTTTATGCGTTGCAGGGATCCTTGTTGGAATCAGAAGGTGCCCCTGTGTTACTTTTCGATTGACTTACCAGAAGTCTGGTTCCCCTTTACCCATTTGTGATGGACCAGTGGAATGGCTTAATTTTCAGGTGTCCAGTTCCTACTGATTCAGGTGCCACAACCTGGCCAGGAGTTAAGGAGGTCACTGTTTTCTTCGTACCCCTCCCAGAATCAGTATGTGGGAAAGACCAGAAAGTTTGAGCTATTTGGTGGAAATACTGAAAGAGTTAATCCTGTCGGCATCTGTGGATGGTTGGGCTACAGAGGATGATTTTTTTATCAGGTTCCCTCTGTTTTATGCAGTGGTCCCCCCCATAGAAATGAGCCCATCGCAAGAATCTCCATTTTATGGGGAATGTTTCAGGTTACTCCCCCATTACAGTCTTGAGAGTCTCATCCATGAAAATAAATTCCGCTCCGATTGCGAGCTGCTTTGGAAACAAGGGCGCAGAAAAAAGCAGAACAGAAGGGACCAAGCTGAGTTAGACAATACCCAGTGTCGGATATGACCATTTGTCAACAGAGGAACTGTATCAGTTTTGCAGGAAAAAAGAAAAGGTTTCATATGGCTAAGTACCCCCAAAAACCATGGTTCAATCTTGGCGAAGTGATAAATCACACCAAACCAGGTTTCCATGTACGTTTGAGCAGGAAAAAGGATGTTTTTGTTATCGACCCTATATTCCCCCAGGGAAGAAAGATACACACTTTGTCACCAGATTGGTTGGTTTACCAGAGAAAGGTTCCGACAAAGGGCTGTATTTACAGCTTCCCATGATGCGTTACTTGCAGGTCCATTGTGGTGACAGGAAACAAACAATTTGCTAGAGTTTCGAATCTTTTATTATTTCTGGTGGCCAGGAGCTAGTGAGAGAAGTCCAAAGACTATATTGTCAGACAAGTTGAAAATTTTTGGATCAAAAAAAAGTTCTCAATAAGGTTCTATCTCCCTGAAACAATGTTTTCCGATTTTTTGTAGGTCCCCCCCCTCAGATGCCAAGGATCGAAGAGCCCATTCTACAGAGGAATCAAAGTAGACAATTTTTGTTGGGGACCCATTTTTCTCCACCCTTACAGCGGCCAATCACAGGTAAGGGAATTGACAGTTTTTTGATGTGCCTACACGTTAGTTTCCAGAGGCAATCCGCTCAAGACGATTGAATTCCCGATTACAGAAGCAAGAGGCATTTTTGTTTCACATTAGTTTGGTCGTCCCCCCTGTGGGGGGTGTTTACCAGATTGTACTTTCTGTCAGATAATTTTCACAATACCCCTATTTCAGAATGATCAAAGATTATTTAAGATTTACTTTTTCCATCAAAGGATGACCTTCCTATTTCTCCTTTCCCAGCACCCATCCAAATGGTGTGGTAACAAGATTCCATGGCACTTTTTGAAGGCCAATGATAAAAGAAGAATGGTTTTAAAGGGAAATGACAACCAGTGGGGGCCACAGGCCCAGGGTATTATTGCATCCCCCCCTCTTGTATGCTTTCGGGTGAAACTATCCACAATGAATCTAACAGGTCTATCAACCTTTATGATTGTTGATTGTGTCCCAGGGCCGAGAGGGTTATCCCATTAGAATTTTCCTAGCTGATGCATGCTAGGAAACTGAAATGGTGGGCGGAAGCAAAGAAATGTGAAGCGAGTATGTTGGTGGCTTTGAAAACAACATAGCTGATATGTGCCAGAATTTGCTCATGAACTTCAGGTTTGACAAGACTGCAAAATCCAGAAGAATTACCATGAACAACCGTAGGCTCGTGATTCGTTTTTCGAGTTTTCAATGTCACCCCTGACGAAGTTATGGATAAAAAATTTCCCTTCATCCTACACTAACGACAAACTTGGATGAATGACAAGGGGGGAAAAGGTCCCTACAAAGATTGAGAAGAAACTTTGGACTTTGACCTATAGGTCCGTGGACAATGGGTGGCAAAAGAAGAATTTATTTGGTCCAATACCAACACAATGCTAAAACATTTTTTCAACAGGCGAGAAAAGGTTTGACTGCCAGTTATGTTGAAGTGTGAAAGGATATTTTGACACAAACCATATCCAGACAATCTTACCTCCATAAACATTTTTTGTTTCCTCCAAGATTGAAATGTATGAAAACTGAGACCAATAGACATTTGTGTGTGCCGTCCCCACAAAAGTGGAATGTTCCAGTGAGAAGGTTTAGTCAACTGTTTTATTGCCTTCAGTATGGACCACTGATGAATGAAACATTTACGAAGGATACCTACATTGGAACCCACTTCTAACTATTGAGAACCGTTGCCATCTGAACGAATCATTATACTCCTGACAAGTATGTCCATGAGACAGAACAGAAGGAGAAATTTCCCCGGGGGGGGGGGGGGGGGGGGGGGCCTGACGTAATTTTGTTAGCAATTTTAACCGAGTCCAATATTTTGACAAAGTAATCCTGTGTTGTTTTGTTCCCCTCTGAATAAATTGCGCACGACAATAATCTTTGGACGGATAAACCAGTATATCAGGAAACAGTTAACCCTCATCCATTTTTTCTTCCCTCAGTGAAAACTAATACGGAAGAGGTACAAAAGATGTTTGAATTTTAAGAGTCATTGAACCTCCCCCAGTCCGCCTTATTATTCCCCCCCGCTCCCCTGATGTGATGGGTTAAAAAAGCCGATGGATCCACTAAGAATCCAGTATTTGTGATAACAGTAGAAAATTAACAAAGTGTTTACTCGTACTTATGCTGAACCGATTCCCTGATCCAGAGGAGTTGTTTTTTCAAGGTTGGTCCCCTCCATGCGTCCCGTTACCTTCACCAAGAATTGATTTAACGAAAAGGGTTTAACTTGGGGCAGATTTCCCCATAAGGAAGATATAAGATTGTTAAAGAACCGCATTTTTCAAACACCCCTAAGGGTTTTGTTTCAGTGTGAGAATTCCATTATGGCCTTTGGAGACAGCACCAGCGACGTTTGCTAAGGTTTATGCGTGGCTTTAAAGTATTAGGCGAGTCAGCATTGAAATATTCCTTCGATGACCTATTCTCCCAACATCAAGAAAGGATGTGTTGGATTGTGTTCATGTGAAAGATGGTTGAAAGACGTTACTAGAAACGCAAAAGCAGGCAGTTTAGACCCACCACGGACGCCTTCAAAACTTCTATGGCAGGATTTATCAAGAATTTGCAATTCTTGGGACATACCTATTGTTCCATGGTTTTTTCCATGCAGCCAACAAGGAAAAGATTGAGAAGAATCCTTCATGTTACACCTTTCCATCCTACAAAATAGCAAGTGCGTGCGTTTAATACTGGTGGGGGATGGGATTTTATGGATATAACAGTACCGTTTTTTAACCAACCAACAATGCGTCCGACGTTACATTCTCCTAACCAGCCGATATGTATTTGTGACAGGAAGTGCACCCAGAAGTTTTGGAGGTAGGTCCCCGACTGCTTGGTCATCCCCTGCTTTTTGAGCAGCATGAAAGAAGAGTTATGTCATTCAAAGACCGAATTGGCTGTTGCCCCCGAGGGCCAGATTTTTTGGGGTAAAACTATTTTGAGGGTTTTTCGCCGGGTCTGAATGGCCAGTTCCATCGAGGTCGGTGGTGTGGCTTTTTTGTTATCAGGAGCCTGAAAAAAATGGATGTATACTTCCCATCCAGACCGCTTTCGTGGAGTCCCCGAAAAATATCTGCCGCCTCAGAAACGCAACGACTCCCGGATCCTATTATCCCGGCTCCATCTAGGGCACAAGAGGAAGGGTTAAAAATTTACGCCTCAGCGGATAGCACTCCTCTTGGGGAACCGGGGCAAATTGATCTCATTCCGGCAGAACAGCATATACACTCCCTATGAACCTTACCTCCATCCTTGTTTATTCAAAAATGCAAGGATTAATGAGGTGGTCCCCCCCTGTCCTTTCAGGAGTACTAGGTTTCACCTGAATACACCCCATCTCAGGTTAAAACTGCCCCATCTGTATGCAGATTTTTTCTCAGCCGTTGAGAAAAATGAAATCTGGATGTTTTTGGTGTATTTTTTTATGTGTGATCATGTTATGTCAAAATGAACCCTTGGTTTTTTTAGTAAATTTCTATTCCAAACTTTTTATTAACATGATATGAAATAAGTTTGCGTGTTCGGATCACGACCAAAGTTTTCTTGGATAAACTCCCCTCAAATGTCCAAAATTCCCTATGCTATTTTATGTTTGTATTGAAGTTGATCCATAGGATTGAAAATTTGAAGGATGAATTGTGTTAAGTGAATAATCATGATTATCTATAGAATAAATTTCCCAGGTCATGAATTAAAAAGAAAAGAAATTATTAGTCCCTGGGAGATATTGGTCCCATTTGAGATGATTTACCTCTGTGTTATCCCAATATAGTTTAAAGAATCGCTGTGGTGCGCTCTTTTTTTGTCAAGGGGGTGGGTACTGTAAAAGAAAATTGTAAGTAATTTATTTTTATAGGATTTTTCATTTCATTGGAGTTTTTTTAAGTAAAACGACATAAGAGGTGCAATTTATTTTAATGCAAGTGTATAACGCCCCCAAACTGGGTATCAAAAAGATATATAGATATGCATATAAGCAGACATGTGTGTAGCCCCCTTGCACAGTTATTAAGAGCGGAGAAGGCCCAAGGATCCTCGTAGCAGTTTTTATTTTATAAAACGGTTGGAGCTTTGAAAGCTATTGTATGAGTGGCCGACCGGAAATGTTTAGCTGTTTTGGCTGTGACCGACCGATATAGAGAGCGTGCGCCCTTTCCCCTAAGCCCTTGTTACAGGACCATAGAGCCGGTACGAAACATAGTAAGTCCTGGGAGATAAGAGGCCCGGTAATGTTGAAAGAAAAGTGTTGTTAAATTTCTAATATTGACCATTATCATTTACAGCTTGGATTATGTAATTAAGGTATAATGAATAGATAATACGAATGAATATTATGACCACGAATGTAAAACATTATCCGTTCCATTGTTTTTTTATAATATTCGAAGTAAGGGGTTCCCCCGCGGCCCGTGTTGCGAGGAGACAAGGCTGTTGTTTATATAAATTAAAAATTGTCTTAGTTTGTTATTGAAAAAAAATTGGGAAACCATAATATTTAATATAATTTCTATTTATCTCCGAACATTGTGCCCGAGTTAGGAGAAAACGAAGGTAAATGTGGGGGGTTTTGTGTTATTCAGGTGGCCCGAAGCTGGATAAATTATTATAGAAGGTGTTCGGAACTGGGAATTAAGTAAATGGTGGTTTTTTTCTTCCCATGACCCTTTGTATTTAGTTAGAGGTGCCATGCTCCCCCGCTACGGGAGGTGCAATCAAGCCCTGGGGATCTCCCCTGGCCCCGTACAGACTGTTTTTTGAGGCTGGCAACCGGTGTTGAAGATGTACAGATGGCAGCTTCCGCTACGGGAGGTGAGACGCCAGGAGGAGCCCCCACCCTGCCCTAGGCGTTTTTTGAGGTCTTTGCACCCGGGGTTCCCCACCCCCCAAGACTTAACAGAAGGATAATGTTCCGGCCCTAACGTTTTGGCCTACCGTTGGAAGCCAGACCCCCCCAGGGTTGGTGCGTTGACGTCCCCGTCCCTGTTGAACTTCAGTGGAAGAGGCAGACGAGGACAGGACCTTTGGAGAATCTTTCATGATGTTTCATCTAAGTGAAAAACCTTTTTAAAAACTTTTCCCCCCATTATTTATTCTTTTCTGCTCTAACACCCGGAGATAATTCTTGATTGTAACCAAATATTCCCAAAAAATAATTTTTTAATAAAGAAAGGGGTTTGTTGAAATTTATTTACAAAAGTCTAATTGGTAAAATCCCTGGGTAAGAACGCCGGTATAGGAGTAAGATTGTGTGTGATGTGGAGATTTTTTATTTCCTGTTCCCTCGTCTGTGCTTGACAGCAGGGCTGAAATCAAGTGTAACACATAGCACAACGGCGAATTGGTGGCCATGGCCAAGGGGCTGAATCAGTTTAACGCAAACAGCCTGGGTGTAATTCAAACCTAGTCTGTCGACTGTAGATAGAGAATGCAATCTTACAACGGTGGTTGTATACCTAACGTCCCATAGCACGGGGTTGATATTTTCATTTAACGTCCAATAGCACGTGGTGTATTCTAACGTCCATAGCACTGGTTTGTTAAATATTGTGCATGGCGGGCTGAATTAAGTTTAACGTCACTACATCGGGGGTTTGTATTCTAACGACCATAGCCTGGGGTGGTAATCCCAAACGTCCAAGCAACCCGGGGTGGAAATCTTTGTCCAATGGCAAAGGGCTGAATTAGTTTAACGTCATAGCACGGGTTGAAATCCTAACGTCATGCACGGGTGAAATTCCACACCGACCATTAGCACGGGGTGGGTATTTGTGGCAATTCAGGCCTGAAAATAGTAAACTCCCTACGACGTAGGGGTGACATTCTAAACGTCATAGCAACGGGGTTTCATCTACACGTCATAGCACACGGGGTTGTAATTCCCCAGTCATGGCCCGGGCTGAATTATTAACGTGCCTATTACTGGGGTGGCCTCGTTTCTGCCAGAGTCCCTTTTCGTAACAGAACTGGACACTGAAAAATTTTGTCTTGGCCTAGGCCATGCCCATGGTGTAACCCTGCGATCTTTCTGAATGATTGTTCTGTAGTCCTGTTATGGAAGGCAATGCTGTAAAGGAGAATCGGGGAAAGCTGGGGTGTGAGTTCCATGAAATAATCTCCTTCGCTGCGAAAATGGTGGGAATATAAGACTTCCCAATATTGAAAAACGTGGCAAGTATACGGAAGGTTGAACTCTACCGTTCCCAACAACTATCTTGCCACTACCACTGGTTATGCTAAATAATGGTTTATCATGATTGGATCCAGCCACCCTCGTTTTCCATATCCAATCGGTCAGGCAACAATTATACAATGACCGATCTGACCCCTAATGAATCCGTATACAGGTTTTATTTTCAAAAAATAACAATTATAAACAAAGGGTAACCCCCTTTACGTTTGACCGTCGAATGATTTTTGATTTTTTTGCTGTTACATAGATTATTTTCCTTTGACTCATCTTTCAACTATGGATGTACATTTGTCAGCATTCGCCAAGTCAAAAAAAAAAAAGAAGCATTAAAAAAAAAATTTCGCATTACGACAAAACCAGATGATTTTCTCAGAGGATGATTGCGGTGAAAAAGCATTCGCCTTTGATAATTATATACACGGATCACATTCTGAGAGGATACACACAGACATAGAGAACCAAACAAAGAGCCCACCTCCTCAGTTGCACTGTACAACTACTTTAGCCTCGCTGTTGACATGAACAAAATATAAGTACCTGCTGTGTGCTGTTAATTTCTGTTCACAATACTGACAGTGCTATTGTCTGAGGTGAAAGCCTCACTTAATGTCAACACAGTGCAAACTAACTGCCTGATGTTGATTTCAGGAAAGCGTACCTACTTTATGCTATCGTCAGGCTACTTGATATTATTACCAACTTCATGTTAACTTATGGAGTCAAATGAACTTCGTATTTGTGTTGAGAGTTCTTTGGGCGTTTTCTGGAAATGTACCAAGCGACTGTTCGAGTGGTGTGTGTGTGTGTGTGTGTGTGTGTGTGTGTGTGCGTGCGTGCGTGCGTGCGTGCGTGCGTGCGTGCGTGCGTGCGTGCGTGCGTGCGTGCGTGCGTGTGTGTGTGTGTGTGTGTGTGTGTGTGTGTGTGTGTGTGTGTGTGTGTGTGTGTGTGTGCGCGTGCTAGCGTGCGTGCTAGCGTGCGTGCTAGCGTGCGTGCGTGCGTGCGTGCGTGCGTGCGTGTGTGTGTGTGTGTGTGGTGTGTGTGTGTGTGTGTGTGTGTGTGTGTGTGTGTGTGTGTGTGTGTGCACGGGTATACGTGAGCGCGCGCTTGTGTGTGTATGTGTGTGTGTGTGTGCGTGTGTGTGTGTGTGTGTGTGTGTGTGTGTGTGTGTGTGTGTGTGTGTGTGTGTGTGTGTGTGTGTGCGCGCGCGTGCGTGCGTCCGTGCATGCGTTTGGTGTGTGTGTGTGTGTGTTGTGTGTGTGTGTGTGTGGTGTGTGTGTGTGTCTGTGTGTGTGCGCGCGCGCGCGTGCGTGCTCGCGTGTGTGTGTGTGTGTGTGTGTGTGTGTGTGTGTGTGTGTGTGTGTGTGTGTGTGTGTGTGTGGTGTACGTGTGTGTGTGTGTGTGTGTGTGTGTGTGTGTGTGTGTGTTTGTGCGTGCGTGCGTGCGTGCGTGCGTGCGTGCGTGCGTGCGTGCGTGCGTGTGTGTGTGTGTGTGTGTGTATGCACGCACACGCCTATTTCGGCGAAAATATCTTTCTTTCAGGCAGTTGTGAGGAGGGCGTGAGGCCAATATTATCTTCTGATCTCATTCAGTACCACAGAAAAGGTTCCCGTCTGAAAGAGGTGGAAGCTTTTCACTTTGATAGCTTTGAACACGGCTTGTGATTTCTCACTGCACGCTTTACCTGGCAGCGTGTCCTGTGAGTCTTCCCCCTGGAAGGTCAAACATCCCAGCAGATGCACGTGAGCTCAGTCCCTTTGACAGTGGCCTTTGCCAAGGTATCACCTCCAGCGTTTTGTTCAGTGCACAATGGCAGCTAGGAATTGGCAGAATGTAAAGCACGGGTATAGTCTGGCATTGCAGAGCTGAATTATTCAACGTCTATTCTGGGCTCCTCATTTCCTCAGAGTCTTTTGACGGTATGAAAATTAGCTGCTCTTCCGAAGCAGTTAATGTATGGCCTTGACCTTTCTGGTTCTTTTTCTTTTTTAGTGTTTTTGTTTGTTTTTTTTTGGTTGGTCTTTTTTGTAGAACACTGTAGAGAAGGGGATTTAGGAGCGTGTCCTGAGACAATTCTCATTGAGAGTTTGTAGAATACATGATTCCATTCTTTAGAATGTGAAAAGTTCATGAAGAAGAACGTCGACTGTTACGATCTACGATGCAGTCATATTGATGATATGTTGATCCATTGATTAGTACGTCTTCTATTCAGTCAATGAACCATTTAGTCTCACATATCAAAGATCTGACACTAATGAGTCGTACTGTAATTTCAAGATTGCTGTAGGAAGGGACTTGCTGGGGGTAGGAAGGGGACTTTCTGTAGGTAAGAAGGGGACTTGCTGTAGGTAGGAAGGGGACTTGCTGTAGGTAGGAAGGGGTCTTGCTGTAGGTTGGAAGGGGACTTGCAGTAGGAGGAAGGGGACTTGCTGTAGGTTGGGAGGGGACTTGCTTTACGTAGGAAGGGGACTTGCAGTAGGGAGGAAAAGGACTTGCTGTAGGTTGGAAGGGGACTTGCTGTAGGTAGAAGGGGACTTGCTGTAGGTAGGAAGGGGACTTGCTGTAGGTTGGAAAGGGGGACTTGCTGTAGGTAGGAAGGGGACTTGCTGTAGGTAGGAAGGGTCTTGCTGTAGGTTGGAAGGGGTCTTGCTGTAGGTTGGAAGGGGACTTGCTGTAAGTTGGGAGGGGACTTGCTGTAGGTAGGAAGGGGACTTGCAGTAGGGAGGAAGGGGACTTGCTGTAGGTTGGAAGGGGACTTGCTGTAGGTAGGAAGGGGACTTGCTGTAGGTTGGAAGGGGACTTGCTATAGGTAGGAAGGGGACTTGCTGTAGGTTGGGAGGGGACTTGCTGTACGTAGGAAGGGGACTTGCTGTAGGTTGGAAGGGGACTTGTTGTAGGCAGGAAGGGGACTTGCTGTAGGTAGGAAGGGGACTTGCAGTAGGTAGGAAGGGGACTTACTGTAAGTAGGAAGGGGACTTGCTGTAGGTAGGAAGGGGACTTGCAGTAAGTAGGAAGGGGACTTGCTGTAGGTAGGAAGGGGATGTGCTTCGGGTAGGAAGGGGACGTGCTGTAGGTAGGAAGGGGACTTGCTGTAGGTTGGGAGGGACTTGCTGTAGGTAGGAAGGGGACTTGCTGTAGGTAGGAAGGGGACTTGCTGTTGGTTGGAAGGGGACTTGCTGTAGGTAGGAAGGGGACTTGCTGTAGGTTGGGAGGGGACTTGCTGTAGGTAGGAAGGGGACTTGCTGTAGGTAGGAAGGGGACTTGCTGTAGGTTGGAAGGGGACTTGCTGTAGGTAGGAAGGGGACTTGCTGTAGGTTGGGAGGGGACTTGCTGTAGGCAGGAAGGGGACTTGGTGTAGGTTGGAAGTGGACTTGCTGTAGGTTGGAAGGGGACTTGCTGTAGGCAGGAAGGGGACTTGCTGTAGGCAGAAGGAGACTTGCTGTAGGTTGGAAGGGGACTTGCTGTAGGTTGGAAGGGGACTTGCTGTAGTTTGGAAGGGGACTTGCTGTAGGCAGGAAGGGGACTTGCTGTAGTTGGAAGGAGACTTGCTGTAGGTTGGAAGGAGACTTGCTGTAGGTTGGAAGGGGACTTGCTTTTAGGTAGGAAGGGGACTTGCTGTAGGTAGGAAGGGGACTTGCTGTAGGTAGGAAGGGGACTTGCTGTAGGTTGGAAGGGGACTTGCTGTAGGTAGGAAGGGGACTTGCTGTAGGTTGGAAGGGGACTTGCTGTAGGTTGGAAGGGGACTTGCTGTAGGTTGGAAGGGGTCTTGCTGTAGGTAGGAAGGGACTCTCTGTAGGTTGGAAGGGAATTGCTGTAGTTGGAAGGGGACTTGCTGTAGGTAGGAAGGGGACTTGCTGTAGGTAGGAAGGGGACTTGCTGTAGGCAGGAAGGGGATTGCTGTAGGTAGGAAGCGGACGTGCTGTAGGTAGGAAGGGGACTTGTTGTAGGTAGGAAGGGGACTTGCTGTAGGTTGGAAGGGGACTTGCTGTAGGTTGGAAGGGGACTGCTGTAGGTAGGAAGGGGCTTGCTGTAGGTAGGAAGCGGACGTGCTGTAGGTAGGAAGGGGACTTGCTGTAGGTTGGAAGGGGACTTGCTGTAGGTTGGGAGGGGACTTGCTGTAGGTAGGAAGCGGACTTGCTGTAGGTTGGGAGGGGACTTGCTGTAGGTAGGAAGGGGACTTGCTGTAGGTTGGGAGGGACTTGCTGTAGGTAGGAAGGGACTTGCTGTAGGTAGAAAGGGGACTTGCTGTAGGTAGGAAGGGGACTTGCAGTAGGTAGGAAGGGACTTACTGTAAGTAGGAAGGGGACTTGCTGTAGGTAGGAAGGGGACTTGCTGTAAGTAGGAAGGGGACTTGCTGTAGGTAGGAAGGGGATGTGCTTTTAGGTAGGAAGGGGACGTGCTGTAGGTAGGAAGGGGACTTGCTGTAGGTTGGGAGGGACTTGCTGTACGTAGGAAGGGGACTTGCTGTAGGTAGGAAGGGGACTTGCTGTAGGTAGGAAGGGGACCTGCTGTAGGTTGGAAGGGGACTTGCTGTAGGTTGGGAGGGACTTGCTGTAGGCAGGAAGGGGACTTGCTGTAGGTTGGAAGTGGACTTGCTGTAGGTAGGAAGGGGACTTGCTGTAGGCAGGAAGGGGACTTGCTGTAGGTAGGAAGGAGACTTGCTGTAGGTTGGAAGTGGACTTGCTGTAGGTTGGAAGGGGACTTGCTGTAGGCAGGAAGGAGACTTGCTGTAGGTAGGAAGCGGACGTGCTGTAGGTAGGAAGGGGACTTGCTGTAGGCAGGAAGGGGACTTGCTGTAGGTATGAAGGAGACTTGCTGTAGGTTGGAAGTGGACTTGATGTAGGATGGAAGGGACTTGCTGTAGGTAGGAAGGGGACTTGCTGTAGGTAGGAAGGGGACTTGCTGTAGGTAGGAAGGGGACTTGCTGTAGGTAGGAAGGGGACTTGCTGTAGGTTGGAAGGGGACTTGCTGTAGGTAGGAAGGGGACTTGCTGTAGGTTGGAAGGGGACGTGCTGGTAGGTAGGAAGGGGACTTGCTGTAGGTAGGAAGGGGACTTGCTGTAGGTAGGAAGGGGACTTGCTGTATGTAGGAAGGGGACTTGCTGTAGGTAGGAAGGGGACTTGCTGTAGGTAGGAAGGGGACTTGCTGTACGTAGGAAGGGACGTGTTGTAGGTAGGAAACGGACGTGCTGTAGGTAGGAAGGGGACTTGCTGTAGGTAGGAAGGGGACTTGCTGTAGGTGGGAAAGGGGGACGTGCTGTAGGTAGGAAAAGGACGTGCTGTAGGTAGGAAGGGGACTTGCTGTAGGTAGGAAGGGGACGTGCTGTAGGTAGGAAACGGACGTGCTGTAGGTAGGAAAGGGGGACTTGCTGTAGGTAGGAAGGGGACGTGCTGTAGGTAGGAAACGGACGTGCTGTAGGTAGGAAGGGGACTTGCTGTAGGTAGGAAGGGGACTTGCTGTAGGTAGGAAGGGGACGTGCTGTAGGTAGGAAACGGACGTGCTGTAGGTAGGAAGGGGACTTGCTGTAGGTAGGAAGGGGACGTGCTGTAGGTAGGAAACGGACGTGCTGTAGGTTGGAAGGGGACTTGCTGTAGGTTGAAGGGGACTTGCTGTAGGCAGGAAGGGGACTTGCTGTAGGTAGGAAGGGGACTTGCTGTAGGTAGGAAGGGGACTTGCTGTAGGTTGGAAGGGGACTTGCTGTAGGTTGGAAGGGGACTTGCTGTAGGTTGGAAGGGGACTTGCTGTAGGCAGGAAGGGGACTTGCTGTAGGTAGGAAGGGGACTTGCTGTAGGTTGGAAGGGGACTTGCTGTAGGTTGGAAGGGGACTTGCTGTAGGTTGGAAGGGGACTTGCTGTAGGTTGGAAGGGACTTGCTGTAGGTTGGAAGGGGACTTGCTGTAGGTTGGGATGGGACATGCATATTACTCTGATGTGTGGTCCTCATCAAAATGTCTCCTTTTGCTCATATTGTTCAGCTGTAGATATAAAAACCTCAAAACTCTCGAAGCCAAAATATAAAGAAACACACACACACACAAAGTTTTAATAATGCTTATTCAACGTAGAATTTGTAATAGACAGGGAAATTGATGGAAGATTTTTTTTGTGCTGACAGCTATCTAAGAAGCGTTATTGTGTTAATTGTTTATGTCTGTTCTTTGTGAACAAAACACATTTGTTGGAAGTTATTTAGTATTGAGTATTAATGAAGTATTACTGTGTACTCTCTTTTGTGTGTGTGATATGCATTGTATCTGGTTCTCTGTCTGTTCCAATTTGCATCAATATTTCCCATGTATGCTCGTCTACTGCATACTAGTCACAGGTATATGACTCCTATGCATACCAGTCTATTATATACTAGTCTGAGATATATGAGTCTTATGAATACGAGTCTATTGTGTACTAGTCCTAGGTATATATATGGGTCTTATGAATACGAGTCTATTATATACTAGTCTGAGGTATATGAGTCTTATGA
>CM031607.1:3925282-3935282 GCA_018398815.1 Conus ventricosus
ACCGTGGACCTGCCCTGAGGTCCTGGTCTGGGGGTGGTTGAGGACGTTGTGGTTTTCTCTGACGTCACTGATTTACCTTGACTTGCCACCTTGTTCACAGCAGCCAGCTTTGTGGTGTGTTCTATAAGTGTGATTTCTTCTTGCTCAGTTGTTGCTTTGTCTTTCCCATTTCTCATCGTCACTTTCCCACTTGGCGTTTTCTCTTTCCCACCTGTCGTTGTCTCTTTCCCATTTGTTGCGGTCTTGTTTCCGACAGTTGTCCCCCCCTCCGTCGCCTTCCCTGTGGGCGGAGTGCTGGTGGAGATTTTCTGCAGGTAATCCTGACGAGCTTTCTCGGCCAGAGCCAGGAAGTCAGTGGACCTGATGGTGGCTATTTTGGGCAGGGGGGTGGTGAGGGCAGACTTGGAGGTGGGGGAAGTAGGGAGGTTGAGGCTGCTGCCACTTGGCTGCTGTTCTGAGGAAACTTGACGCTTCACTTTCAGAGTTTCAGGGGAGATGCCATTCTTGTCCTGTGGTCTGGTCTGCGGTGCTTCACGTGCTCCATCTGCTGCATCTCGAGATGTGTTCTGCACTGTCTGTGAAGGCCTGCCTCTTTGAACCTGGCGTCCAGTCTGCGAAAGTTCAGAGTTGCCTCCCTTACCTTCTGGAGGCTTGGTGAGCAGGGTGCCGAGCTTACCTCCCTTATCCTGCGAGTTAGCTTCAACTCGAATGTGACTGACTGCGGGGGGCGGGGGCGGGGCCTGAGACTTGGAGGAGGGGGGCTTCTGTCTGACTATCTCAGTGGGCTGGTTGGCGCCTTTTGCCTCAAGCCTGCCGGCACTGGAGCCCTGAACCTTCGTCCCAGTCGTGCTGCTGGCCAGCACCAAGGTGGGCTTGGAACCCCCGACACCGTGGGTGACCTTGGACAGGGATTTGGTGACAGACTTTTCCGGAGGGTTGGTGACAGGTTGGATGACCTGAGGATGACCCACCACCTTCACCAGGGGCTTGGTGACGACGGCAGCCTTGGACGAAACGTCCCCGGGACTGGTTCTGCTGGCCGCTCCTACGTCTGAAGACCTTGCCGTCTTTAGCGGCTCTTTTGTAGAGTTGACGGCGACTCCGTTCACGCCGTTCTCTTTGCTGGCCTTGATGTCCGGTTTCTGTTCTGAAGAGGAAAGCACGGCCTCTGAAGGCTGTGGCTTCAACGGCGCCGTTCTGGCAGCCATTCCTGCGCTGCTGGGTGCTGTGGATTTGCTGTCCGTCCGTTCCTTCACTGACGCTGTGACTGCGGGCTGCTCTGGCTTTAAGGGAACAGGGCTTGTGGTGGCTGCAGTGTTAGCGCTGTCTCCTTGCACAGTTCTGGTGCTGTCACGCGGCGTGTCCCTGGAGGAGACCTTGGAGGCCTGCAGCTTGCGGCTCTTGTTGAGGCGGGCCTCGATGTCGTCCACCAACTTGGTCTCGTTCATCCTCTCCAGCATGCTGCGCCGCTGCGCGATGGCGGCCTTCAAGGCCTCCTGGTTCCGCTGGGAGGCGCTCAGGGAGGATGGGGCCGATGTCTGTCGCTCCGTCAGCCGTGGGCCGTCCGTCTCCATCCGCGTCCGTCTCTGAGCCACGGCGGCCAGGATGTCAGAGGTGGGGATGAGGGCGGGCACAGAGGACTGACGGCCAGGGAGGACTGCGCTTCTGCTGGACTTGCCGGACACGGCTCGTTCCGACGACAGAGTGGAGGGAGGGGGGCTGGTGGGCAGAGTGGGAGGGGATGGTGGAGGGGGTGGAGCGAGGGGTGGAGGAGGTGGGGCTGCAGACGGAGGCGCGTGATAGGAGAGCGGCGGAGGTAGGGTGGGCGGAGGCGGGGGAGGCTGGTCGGGGGGAGGGGAGTGATGGAGGGTCTCCATTCTGCTGTCCGCCCTCTGCAGCACGGTGACTGTGGCGCTGGGTGGGGCGGCAGGATGCCGGTCCCTGGAGTCCTCCAGACTGCTGTCAGACTGCCGGGAACTGCGGCCGGACGGACTGGGGCTGGGGGAGGCGTACGGTGACTCCTCCCTGGCTGTGACAGGAGGCCCCTTGGACTTCACCGTCACCTGGCTGCTTTCATACCCGCTCTGCCCGCCCACCGTAATCACTGTGACAGAGGCCGGGGCGGACGTAGGGGACTTCGGGCTGGTGGGCATGGAGGTGGTGCCCTGACCAGGCCCTTGGCTCCTTGAGGAGGACTTTTCAGAGCCCATGATGACAGTAGTAGCGCCATAAGAAGCAGCCGGTGTCAGTCCGCCAAATTCTTCCCCGCTGTCGGCATCATAGTCCGGTTCAGGTTCATAGAACTGCTCATCGGCTGAGGAGCCGTCCGGTTCCTTCCTGGACATCCCGCCGTGGACGTCGGCAGCCACCAGCTGCTGGGCGTTGGGGTGTCGCTGGATCACCATGGAGGCGTTCGTCACGGCGTAGATGTGTTCTTCAGCCGTGGAGGAGGAGGCGGAGGAGGACTGGGGATAGTCGGGCAGCAGGTCCATGCTGCCCACACTGGCGCTCTTTCGGTGCCTCAGCTTGGACCGCTCCAAGGACTCCGTCATGACTCGGGGATCGTCCGTCACTGGGCGCTCGTGCCGGGCCGGAAGCTGGACTCGTACGGAGATTCTTTCAGTGCTGCGATGTCGGCCGACACGTAGCATAGATGGCGGGCTTGATCGTTGGTGCTGTGTTGATCTTAACCACCTCAGCCTTGGCCGGAGGGTCGGGGCACGCCGTTGGGGATGGGGCACGGGCAGGGATGTTGGGTTGATGCCGTCTGTCTGAGACGTGCTCCAGGTGGCGGCCATCCCGTCCTGCGCCCCTCTCTCCATCCCGGTCTCCGGATCCTCAGTGAACCTCACTCGGCCAGGTCCGGGGTGCTCTTGGAGCGACCCACCGACCCGCTGCCTTTCTTGAGGAACTTCCGCAGCCTGCTCTGGCGGGACTCGACTTGGGGCTGCCCGTGACGTCCGGCTTGGCGGGGACGGGGGCGGGGAGGAGGGTAGGAGTCCATGGGCCCATGACGGACACTCTCTTCATGGTGTGGGCCGCACGCACCGAGGCCACCTTGGGCTCCACGGCGGAGGAGGAGGAGGTGGAGGAGGAGGAGTGCAGGGCCGCCAGGGAGTGCAGGGAGTGGCGGCGCTCAGCGGTGGTCTGCTGGTCAAACTCCGCGATGGCCTTGTCCAGCTGCTCTGTGACACACAGCACACACTGCCCGTGGGAAACACACAGCACACACTTCCCGTGGGAAACACACCACACAGTGCCCGTGGGAAACACACAGCACACAGTGCCCGTGGGAAACAACCACCACACAGTGCCCGTGGGAAAACACACCACACAGTGCCCGTGGGAAACACACACCACACGGTGCCCATGGGAAACACACACCACACAGTGCCCGTGGGAAATACACACCACACAGTGCCCATGGGAAACACACACCACACAGTGCCCTGGGAAAAACACCACACAGTGCCCATGGGAAACACACACCACAGTACCCATGGGAAACACACCACAGTGCCCATGGGAAACACACCACACAGTGCCCATGGGAACACACACCACACAGTGCCCATGGGAAACACACCACACAGTGCCCATGGGAACACACACCACACAGTGCCCATGGGAAACACACCACACAGTGCCCATGGGAACACACACCACAGTGCCCATGGGAAACACACACACCACAGTGCCCATGGGAAACACACACCACAGTGCCCATGGGAAACACACACACCACACAGTGCCCATGGGAACACACACCACACAGTTCCCATGGGAAACACACACCACACAGTGCCCATGGGAAACACACCACACAGTGCCCATGGGAAACACACACCACACAGTGCCCATGGGAAACACACACACCACACAGTGCCCATGGGAAACACACACACCACACAGTGCCCATGGGAAACACACACCACACAGTGCCCATGGGAAACACACCACACAGTGCCCATGGGAAACACACCACACAGTGCCCATGGGAAACACACACCACAGTGCCCATGGGAAACACACACCACACAGTGCCCGTGGGAAACACCACATAGTGCCCATGGGAACACACACCACACAGTGACCGTGGGAAACACACACCACACAGTGACCGTGGGAAACACACACCACACAGTGACCGTGGGAAACACACACCACACAGTGCCCATGGGAAACGCACACCACACAGTGCCCGTGGGAAACAACCACCACACAGTGCCCGTGGGAAACACACACCACACAGTGCCCGTGGGAAACACACAGCACACACTGCCCGTGGGAAACACACACCACACAGTGCCCATAGGAAACACACACCACACAGTGTCCATGGGAAACACACACCACACAGTGCCCGTGGGAAACACCACACAGTGCCCATGGGAACACACACCACACAGTGCCCATGGGAACACACACCACACAGTGCCCATGGGAAACACACCACACAGTGCCCATGGGAACACACACCACACAGTGCCCATGGGAATCACACACCACACAGTGCCCATGGGAACCACACACCACACAGTGACCATGGTAAACACCACCACACAGTGCCCATGGGAAACACCACACAGTGCCCATGGTAAACACACACCACACAGTGCCCATGGTAAACACACACCACACAGTGCCCATGGGAACACACACTACACAGTGCCCATGGGTACACACACCACACAGTGCCCATGGGAACACACACCACACAGTGCCCATGGGTACACACACCACACAGTGCCCATGGGAACACACACCACACAGTGCCCATGGGAACACACAATACACAGTGCCCATGGGTACACACACCACACAGTGCCCATGGGAACACACACTACACAGTGCCCATGGGTAAACACACCACACAGTGCCCATGGAAACACACACCACACAGTGCCCATGGGAAACACACACCACAGTGCCCATGGGAAACACACACCACAGTGCCCATGGGAAACACACACCACACAGTTCCCATGGGAAACACACACCACACAGTGCCCGTGGGAAACACACACCACAGTGCCCATGGGAAACACACACCACACAGTGCCCATGGGAAACACACACACCACAGTGCCCATGGGAAACACACACCACAGTGCCCATGGGAAACACACCACACAGTGCACATGGGAAACACACACCACACAGTGCCCATGGGAAACACACACCACAGTGCCCATGGGAAACACACACCACACAGTGCCCATGGGAAACACACACCACAGTGCCCATGGGAAACACACACCACACAGTGCCCATGGGAAACACACACCACAGTGCCCATGGGAAACACACACCACACAGTGCCCATGGGAAAAAAACACCACACAGTTCCCATGGGAAACACACACCACAGTGCCCATGGGAAACACACACCACACAGTGCCCATGGGAAACACACACCACAGTGCCCATGGGAAACACACACCACACAGTGCCCATGGGAAACACACACCACACAGTGCCCATGGGAAACACACACCACAGTGCCCATGGGAAACACACACCACACAGTGCCCATGGGAAACACACACCGCACAGTGCCCATGGGAAACACACACACCACACAGTGTCCATGGGAAACACACACACCACACAGTGCCCATGGGAAACACACACCACACAGTGCCCATGGGAAACACACCACACAGTGCCCATGGGAAACACACCACACAGTGCCCATGGGAAACACACACCACAGTGCCCATGGGAAACACACACCACACAGTGCCCGTGGGAAACACCACACAGTGCACATGGGAACACACACCACACAGTGACCGTGGGAAACACACACCACACAGTGACCGTGGGAAACACACACACCACACAGTGACCGTGGGAAACACACACCACACAGTGCCCATGGGAAACACACACCACACAGTGCCCGTGGGAAACAACCACCACACAGTGCCCGTGGGAAACACACACCACACAGTGCCCATGGGAAACACACACCACACAGTGCCCATGGGAAACACACACCACAGTGCCCATGGGAAACACACACCACACAGTGCCCATGGGAAACACACACCACAGTGCCCATGGGAAACACACACCACACAGTGCCCATGGGAAACACACACCACAGTGCCCATGGGAAACACACACCACACAGTGCCCATGGGAAACACACACCGCACAGTGCCCATGGGAAACACACCCACAGTTCCCATGGGAAACACACACCACAGTGCCCATGGGAAACACACACACCACAGTGCCCATGGGAAACACACACCACAGTGCCCATGGGAAACACACACCACACAGTTCCCATGGGAAACACACACCACACAGTGCCCATGGGAAACACACCACACAGTGTCCATGGGAAACACATCACAGTGCCCATGGGAAACACACACCACACAGTGCCCATGGAAAACACACACCACAGTGCCCATGGGAAACACACACCACACAGTGCCCATGGGAAACACACCACAGTGCCCATGGGAAACACACACCACACAGTTCCCATGGGAACACACATCACAGTGCCCATGGGAACACACACCACACAGTGCCCATGGGAAACACACCACACAGTGCCCGTGGGAAACACACACCACACAGTGCCCGTGGGAAACACACACCACACAGTGCCCATGGGAAACACACACCACACAGTGCCAATGGGAAACACCACACAGTGCCCATGGGAAACACACACCACACAGTGCCCATGGGAAACACCACACAGTGGCCATGGGAAACACACACCACACAGTGCCCATGGGAAACACACACCACAGTGCCCATGGGAAACACACACCACACAGTGCCCATGGGAAACACACACACCACAACAGTGCCCATGGGAAACACACACCACACAGTGCCCATGGGAAACACACACCACACAGTTCCCATGGGAAACACACACCACAGTGCCCATGGGAAACACACACCACACAACGCTCGTGGAAAACATACAGCACACAGTGCCCATGTCAATCATACACACCACACAATCCCCCATGTAAACCATACACACACAACACAATCCCCATGTAAATCGTACACACACCACACAACCCCCATGTCGATCATACACGCACCACACAATCCCCATGGCATGTCGATCATACACGCACCACACAATCCCCATGGCATGTCGATCATACACGCACCACACAATCCCATGTCAATCATACACACACCACACAGTCCCCATGTCAATCATACACACACCACACAATCCCATGTCAATCATACACACACCACACAATCCCCATGTCAGTCATACACGCACCACACAATCCCCATGTCGATCATGCACGCACCACACAATCCCTATGTCAGTCATACACACACCACACAACCCCCATGTCAATCATACACACACCACACAATCCCCATGTCAGTCATACACGCACCACACAATCCCCATGTCAGTCATACACACACCACACAATCCCCATGTCAATCATACACACACCACACAATCCCCATGTCAGTCATACACGCACCACACAATCCCCATGTCAGTCATACACACACCACACAATCCCCATGTAAATCATACACACACCACACAATCACCATGTCGATCATACACACACCACACAATCCCCATGTCAGTCATACACACACCACACAATCCCCATGTAAATCATACACACCACACAATCCTCATGTCAATCGTACACACACCACACAATCCCCATGTAAATCATACACACACCACACAATCCCATGTCAATCATACACACACCACACAATCCCATGTCAATCATATACACACACCACACAGGATGTGTGTGTGTGTGTGTGTGTGTGTGTGTGTGTGTGTGTGTGTGTGTGTGTGTGTGTGTGTGCGTTCGTGTGTGTGTGTGTGTGTGTGTGTGTGTGTGTGTGCGTGTGTGTGTGTGTGTGCGCGTTCGTGCGTTCGTGCGCGCGTGCGCGTGTGTGTGTGTGTGTGTGTTTGTGTGTGTGTGTGTGTGTGTGTGTTAACAACCATAACAACAATAACAATATGCTTTATTCAGTCTTTTCAAAGCTATTTAACCCATATGGACAAGAGAGATATACTGAATATTACAATGCAGCAATTGAGAAGTCTTTTTACAGGAAACAATAAGCATGTATGTCATATCATAAACAAAATATATATACAAGGTTTTTGATAATGATAATTCACTTCAAGGGATATCTATTGACATTTTCTGTTTTAGGCACGTTAACAGTTATACAAGGCATGTGCAAATACATATTTTTAAATTTACACATGACTCCTGAATTCACAGTTTCTAAACCTTATTTCGTATTTTCAAACATTCAGTTACAAAAATGGCGGTCTTTAGGGATAATTTTCCCTTTAACTTTAGTATTAAGAGTTGCAATTTCGTTGTGGAAGGAAAACGATAATAGAAAGGAGGTATGTATTTATGTCGTAAAAGTGTATACCTTGGGCATTTCAAAATGAAATGGGTCAAATCTTCAACATGATTTCCTTCACATTGTTTACAAAAACAGTCTGTAGATAATTTGCCAAATCGAGGTACGCCATTAAGAGCAATACCGTTACTTCTCAGTAAACATATTACACGTCTGTATTTAACATTATCCAGATCTGAAATATATGTTGCTTTATCAATCTCAGGATGATATAAAACATAATCCCACACTGAGGAAACTGCCTAGTGCCAGTTTTGGCGATATATATCTTGCAGTCTAGTTTTAAACGATATCAAAAATAGATTAATATTACCTGGATTTTGCATTTCCCGCACTATACCAAAACCATGTCTGCACAGAATATTTCTTATGTTTGTGGCCCAGTTTTTTCGACCAGCTCTGTCTTGATTTAACATTTCATAACATTGCTTAGGATATCTGTGGTCAGCTAAATGTAGAATTTTACACCAGTATTTTATCATCTGTACGTAAGTATCAATAAAAATGGGAAATCTACCACATTCTCCAAGTGCTATTTTATTTCTAATATCGTCTTGTGTGTGTGTGTGTGTGTGTGTGTGTGTGTTGTGTGTGTGTGTGTGTGTGTTGTGTGTGTGTGTGTGCGCGCGTTCGTGCGTTTGTAGGTTTTTGATAATGATCAATTCACTTCAGGGATTCTATATCGAGAGATTTTGCAAACTAAATATCTAATTCATTAACTATTTTTCAAGTTATTATGGTTTTTTGTATAGCTCAGTACTGTTAACAGTTGTTTTTTTTGTGTTTTGGATTGCTACATTATAACCCTTTTTGCACCGCACTATCACTGTTACAGAATTTTTTGTGTGGATTTCAATTTGAACTTCATAAATGTTGATGTGGGTTAGAAGATTTTTGTTGTTAAATGTCAAATTCTCAGCTATCAAAGCTGGTGTTGGTAGGGTGTTTTTGGGATGTTCCCTTCGGTTGTTGGGTGGTTTGTAGGTGTGTGTGTGTGTGGTTGGGAAATGTTCACAATTTTGCAGCCTATCAAAGACTGATGCTTGTGTAGAAGGTGTGTTGTTTGTTGTGGTGTTTTGTGTGTGTGTTGTGTTGTTGTGTGTTTGGAGTGTCAGTGCAGTGTCAAATGACTGATGTTTTAAAGTTTTATGTTGGTGTTTAACTGTCTCACATTTTCAGACATTCAGTCAAAGATTGGGCTGGCTTGCTGTAGGATAGAGTTTGTGTTGTTTGTGTGTGGTGTGTTGTTGTGGGGGAATAGAAGGTTGTTTTTGTCTAGTGTCCTGGCTGTTCAAAGTGGAATGGTTGCTGTGACAGTGATGTGTGTGTCATTGTTTGGGGAAAGCATGTCTCACCAATTTCTGCCAGGCCCTTCAGTCAAAGACTTGAAGCTGGTTTACTGTGTAGTGCGAGAGTGTGATGATGTGTTGTTTGGGAAGCATGTTCAACAATTTCTGCCAGGCCCTCAGTCAAAGATTTGGGAGCTGGCCTTGCTGTAGACAGAGTTATTGGTGTTTGTTACGTTGTTTTGGTTGTGTAAATGTGTGGATTATGTTTTGTTGTGTGCGTTGTTTTG
>CM031607.1:3942782-3975772 GCA_018398815.1 Conus ventricosus
AGGTTGTCACAGACCACAAGGACCTCACAGACAACAAGGACCTCACAGACCACAAGGACCTCACAGACCACAAGGACACCATAGACCACAAGGACCTCACAGACCACAAGGACATCACAGACCATAAGGACCCCACAAACCACAAGGACATCACAGACCACAAGGGCCCCACAGACCACAAGGACCTCACAGACCACAAGGACCTCACAGACCACAAGGACCCACATACCACAAGGACCACACAGACCACAAGGACCTCACAGACCACAAGGACCTCACAGACCACAAGGACCTCACATACCACAAGGATCTCACAGACCACAAGGACACCAAGCCACAAGGACCTCACAGACAACAAGGACACCACAGACCACAAGGACATCACATACCACAAGGACATCAGAGACCACAAGGACATCACAGACCACAAGGACATCACAGACCACAAGGACCTCACAGACCACAAGGACATCACAGACCACAAGGACATCAGAGACCACAAGGACACCACAGACCACAAGGACCTCACATACCACAAGGACCGCACAGACCACAAGGACATCACATACCACAAGGACCTCACAGACCACAAGGACACCAAGCCACAAGGACCTCACAGACCACAAGGACACCACAGACCACAAGGACGTCACATACCACAAGGACCTCACAGACCACAAGGACATCACAGACCACAAGGACATCACAGACCACAAGGACACCACAGACCACAAGGACCTCACATACCACAAGGACCGCACATACCACAAGGACATCACAGACCACAAGGACCGCACAGACCACAAGGACATCACATACCACAAGGACCTCACAGACCACAAGGACATCACAGACCACAAGGACCCCACAGACCACAAGGACACCACAGACCACAAGGACCTCACAGACCACAAGGACCTCACAGACCACGAGGACCGCACAGACCACAAGGACACCACAGACCACAAGGACCTCACATACTACAAGGATCTCACAGACCACAAGGACACCAAGCCACAAGGATTTCAGAGACCACAAGGACACCACAGACCACAAGGACACCACAAACCACAAGGACCTCACAGACCACAAGGACACCACAGACCACAAGGACATCACATACCACAAGGACCTCACAGACCACAAGGACACCAGGCCACAAGGACCTCACAGACCACAAGCACACCACAGACCACAAGGACATCACATACCACAAGGACCTCACAGAACACAAGGACACCACAGACCACAAGGACATCACATACCACAAGGACGTCACAGACCACAAGGACTTCACAGACCACAAGGACCTCACAGACCACAAGGTCCCCCACAGACCACAAGGACCCCACAGACCACAAGGACCTCACAGACCACAAGGACCTCACAGACTACAAGGACACCACAGACCACAAGGACCTCACAGACCACAAGGTCCCCCACAGACCACAAGGACCCCACAGACCACAAGGACCTCACAGACCACAAGGACCTCACAGACTACAAGGACACCACAGACCACAAGGACGTTACAGACCACAAAGACATCACAGACTACAAGGACGTTACAGACTACAAGGACCTCACAGACCACAAGGACCTCACAGACAAGGACACCACAGAGCACACGGACCTCACAGACTACAAGGACACCACAAGCCACAAGGACGTTACAGACCACAAGGACATCACAAACCACAAGGACGTTACAGACAACAAGGACACCACAGACCACAAGGATATCACAGACAACAAGGACACCACAGAGCACAAGGGCATCACAGACAACAAGGACTTCATAGACCATAAGGAATTCACATACCACAAAGACCTCACAGACCACAAGGACCTCACAGACCACAAGAACACCACAGACCATAAAGACATCACAGACCATAAAGATATCACAGACCATAAAGATATCACAGACCATAAAGACATCACAGACAAAAATGATGTCACAGTCCACAAGGACATCACAAACCACAAGGACACCACAGACCACAAGGACCTCACAGACCACAAGGACACCAAGGGCATCACAGACATACCACAAGGACCCCACAGACCACAAGGACCCCACAGACCACAAGGACCTCACAGACCACAAGGACCTCACAGACCACAAGGACCCCACAGACCACATGGACCTCACATATCACAAGGACCCCACAGACCACAAGGACCTCACAGACCACAAGGACCTCACAGACCACAAGGACCCCACAGACCACATGGACCTCACAGACCACAAGGACCTCACAGACCACAAGGACCTCACAGACCAGCAGGTGACCACGCCCTCCCTCTCACCTGGTTTCTTGGAACGGGAGGGCAGCGTCCTGACTCCCCCCGCATGATGGAACCACCCCCCTGAGGCCGAAACCGGGGAGGAGGGCGAGGACGGGGAGGACGGGGTGGAGGGGGAGGGAGAGGAGAAGGGGCGCTGCAGCGTCCCCACCCTACCCCCGCCCCTACCCCTGTCGCCCCTCTGACGGGGGTCACGACCTTCAGGGCCAAGAACTCTCCAGAGTTGCGGATGAGTTGCACCACGCTCTCGTGTGTGGCTCGTCTGACGTCCTCTCCGTTGATCTGCACATACAGGTTAAAACTCTGTGTATCTTACTTTAGAGAACCAAAACTACTACAGTTTAAAACATTGTGTGTTGGCTCCTTTACCTTGCCTTAGAGAACTATGGCCTAAATCACCACATCTTAAAACACTGCGTGTTGACTTCTTCATCTTACTTTAGAGAAACAAAACTACTACAGGTCATAACACTGTTCGTTGACTCCTTCATCTTGCCTTAGAGATCTATGTCCACAATCACCATAGATTAAAACACTGTGTGTTGCCTCCTTTATCTTCCTATCAAGAACTATGGCCACAATCACCATGGATTAAAACACTGTGTGTTGCCTCCTTTATCTTCCTATAAAGAACTATGGCCACAATCACCATAGATTAAAACACTGTGTGTTGCCTCCTTTATCTTCCTATAAAGAACTATGCCCACAATCACAATAGATTAAACACTGTGTGTTGCCTCCTTTATCTTCCTATAAAGAACTATGCCCACAATCACCATAGATTAAACACTGTGTGTTGCCTCCTTTATCTTCCTATAAAGAACTATGGCCACAATCACCATAGATTAAACACTGTGTGTTGCCTCCTTTATCTTCCTATAAAGAACTATGGCCAAAATCACCATAGATTAAACACTGTGTGTTGCCTCCTTTATCTTCCTATAAAGAACTATGGCCACAATCATCACTGGTCAAAACACTGTGTGTTGCCTCCTTTATCTTCCTGTAAAGAACCATAGCCACAATCACCATAGATTAAACTCTGCGTGTTGACTCCTTTATCTTCCTGTAAAGAAATATGGCCACAATCACCATAGATTAGAACACTGTGTGGTGACTCCTTTATCTTCCTTTAAAGAATCATAGCCACAACTACTACAGGTTAGAACGCTGTGTGTTGGCTTCTTTATCTTCCTATAAAGAACCACAGCCACAATCAGCACAGGTTAAAACACTGTGTGTTGCCTCCTTTATCTTCCTGTTAAGAACCATGGCCGCAAACACTACAGGTTTATATTTATACACTATGTATCGGCTCTTTCACGTTCTCTTAGAAAGATGGAAAGATAGACAGGCGCTTCAGTGCGACAATCTTACCACATAGACAGGCGCTTCAGTGCGACAGTCTTATCACATAGACAGGCAGATAGCGCGACAACCTTATTGCATAGACAGGCAGATGCATACTGAATCCTATACTCGATTTTGAACCAGTCTAGTTTCTCCAAGAAATCTGATGTGTGACATCGTTTTGGTGCCATGTAGTTGAGAGCGAGCAGCTGCAGTTTGAAATGGCTGGAACAAAGGTTGCAGGTACACCTAGGAGATAAGCATTACACTCTTCTTCATGGGGCTTTTTCTGTTTTAGTTTTCCTTCCCCCCCCCCTCCCTTTTCACCACTTACATACACACACACACACACTCCAATTCCCCACCCTCAAGTCCAACACACTCTCTTGCATGAATAGAATCATTTCTTTGCAAAGAAAAGGTATGATCAAGCTCATATATATCCAAAGGTAACAGCAACATGATGACATAGCGCTCTATAAATGAAATTTCTCTATGCCATATTATATCTTTGTGACATAATGTATGGAGTACTTTTTCAATATTTTACACTGTTTCAATAGTGGAAGGACAATTATTACCTGTGAGGGTAGATTTTACTGTGCATACCTAGTTAAAAACTGGTATTCATATCTTCACATATGTAACTTACTCTGGATATCTGACCCCCCCCCCCCCCCCAACCCCCACCTGACATATACTTCCCTCCCACATCCCGCCTCCCACTTTTCTTTCCCAATCTCCTGGGTATTTCGTGCGTAGCGTTAGTATGACGTTGTTAGTCACGCCCTCAGAGACTAACTTTGCACACAACCGACGCATATCATGGGTAAACATAGAGTGGTGTAGCGTTGGTTAGTGTCCTGACGATCTTCAAACATCAACCGAAGAGGGGGTGTCAACACACACACACACACACACACACACACACACACACACACACACACACACACACACGTCTAATAAAGTAGGTGCTTAAGCGCTTTGGCACGCACACACGCACGCATGGGGACTCAAATACAAAGAGACACACAGACAAAAATGCCTTATTCGGTCCACAAGATAACGTCCTAATGCGAACACACACACACACACACACACACACACACACACACACACACACACACACACACACACACACACAAACTGGCAACACGAAACACACACACTCCGAGTGACAGATTTTTCACCTCAAGGATACATTCCACATCCTTTAAAGTTCTCCCTACCCCTCTCCTTACCCCTCTCCCGCCCGCCCCCGAGAGACAGACAGACAGACAGACAGACAGACAAACAGTCAGATGGACGATGACCTATATCTCACGTCCAGAAAAAAAAAGCCACCGGTGTGTATCCCTCCCTAAAAGACCGACTCCCGGACACTAACACAGACAGAACAGATAAACAGACAGAAGGTGATCAGGAATTATTATCTAGAATGAAGTACCCGGAATGCAAACCCACACTGAAGGACTGACCACCAGACAGACAGGCAGACAGACGGAACAGACAAACAGACATACAGACAAACAGACGGTGAGCAAGCTCTCAGCTAGAATGAAGTACCCCGAATGCAAACCCCACTGAAGGACAGACAGACAGACAGACATATATACAGGCAGACAGACAGACAGACAGACAAAAAGACAGACAGATATACAGGCAGAGACAGACACGGGATAGTGACCTGTCTCCACCTTAAGAATAAAGTCCCCGGGTCGTAGCCCCGCCCTGAAAGACTGACCCCTGGACAGACACACAGACAGACACACAGACAGACACACAGACAGACACACAGACAGACAGTGACCCGTTCCTCACCTCCAACGTAAAGTACCCAGCCTGTAGCCCCGTCCTGAAGGACTGACCCCCGGACAGACAGAAAGACAGGTACACAGACACAGACAGGTACACAGACAGCGACCCCTCCCTCACCTTCCAAATAAAGCCCACAGCCTGTAGCCCCGCACTGAAGGACTGACCCACGGACAGACAGACACACAGACACACACACACACACACACAGACGGTAACCCAGTCCATCACCTCTAGAATAAAGTCCCCGGCTAGTAGCCCCGCCCTGAAAGATTGACCCCGGACAGACAAACAGACAGACAGACAGGCCAATAAAGAGACAGACACACAAACAGTGATCCGTCCCTCACCTCCAGGATAAAGTCCCCGGCTAGTAGCCCCGCCCTGAAAAAATGACCCCCGGACAGACAGAGAGACAGACAGACAGACTGACTGACAGGCCGACAAAGAGACAGATACACAAACAGTGATCCGTCCCTCACCTCCAGGATAAAGTCCCCGGCCAGTAACCCCGCCCTCAAGGACTGACCCCCGGACACACAGACAGACAGACAGACAGACAGACTGACAGGCCGACAAAGAGACAGACACACAAACAGTGATCCGTCCCTCACCTCCAGGATAAAGTCCCCGGCCAGTAGCCCCGCCCCGAAGGACTGACCCCCGGGTTCCACGCTGTCCAGGTATTGCAGGGCTGGGAATTGGGGACTGGGAACAAAATCCAACGTTTCCTGGGAACTCGGGGCTGTAGACAACAACCAATGAAATGAAGGATGAGACAGGGGGATCACTGGATCAATCGACTGATCAATTTGGGTGGGGAAAAAAACAAAACAAAACAAAAACCGCCATTAATATAAAACTGGAGCACAAGGTTTTATGTATGTGAATGATGTGAAACAAGAGGCATGAAAATTAATGACTAAATGAATAACACGCTAAATGACCAGTCATAACAAATGAAACTTGAAATGCTACAGTGACGTTATCTCCCTTTCTCTCTCACACACTCACTCACTCACTCTCTCTCTCTCGCTCTCTCTCTCTCTCTCTCCTCTCTCTCTCTCCTCTCTCTCCTCTCTCTCTCTCTCTCCCCTCTCCCTCTCGCTTCTCCCCTCTCGCTTCTCTCTCTCCTCTCCTCTCTCTCTCTCTCTCTCTCTCTCTGTTTGTGTTGGCGTTTTCTGTGCGCGCTCGCATGCACGTGCATGCGCATGTGTGTGTATGTATGTGCATGCGTGCGTGTGTGTGTGAGTTATAATTTCTTATCTATTTTGTCGCCCTACGTATGTCATACGTGATTGTTCTGAAAAGTGACCAGTACATGATTGTTCTGAAAGTCTACTATTTATTTCATCGTAATCATGTAAGCCGTCATACGTGATTGTTCTGAAAAGTGACCAGTACATGATTGTTCTGAAAGTCTACTATTTATTTCATCGTAATCATGTAAGCCGTCATACGTGATTGTTCTGAAAAGTGACCAGTACATGATTGTTCGGAAAGTCTACTAAAGGTATACTTGCTTCACCCGTGAAATGTTGTCAGATATGGAACAATATACCCCCAATGAAGTTGGAGGGGGGGGGGGGTATACTGGATTCACTTTGTCCGTCTGTCGGTGTGTATGTCTGTATGTAAATGGAACAATATTTTTATACAAAATACACGAAATCTGAAGTGAAATTGATATTTATACCTCCGCCCAATGAAGACCAAGGAAACAAGTGATACGTTTATTGAACATGTCTTCTTTATTGTTCTCAACTCAACATGTCTTCTGTATTGTTCTCAACTCAGCATGTCTTCTTTATTGTTCTCAACTCAAAATTGAAATTAAATGTTCAGACAAAAGTAATTTACAAGTTTCAAAATTTAATGATTCTTCTTGAGTATTCCCAACTCAGAAATCAAATTACATGTTTAAAGGGACACATAGAAACTTTTGATTTTTCCTCTTTGCCATGCTTAGGTGGCTAGGTCACCGAAAGGCATGGCAAAGAGGGAAAATGGAAGTTACTTTTTGCCCCTTTAAAGACGAAAGGCACAAAAATTAATTTTCACAAATGAGACTATTCTTCCTCATTTATATGAACGAAAAATTCAAGTTAATACAAACGAAATAAATAATAAGTTTCATAAATTGAACAATTCTTTATTGTTCTGAACTAAAAATTGCTTAATATAGAGTGCAGCCTGACTAATCAAGGACCCGTATCAATTTGTATCTCTTGGAAAATGGTTTCTATCTGGAGAGAGAAATGCATTTTCCTTAAAATTTAAAATGTCTGTACTAAAAAGTATGTAGGTTTATACAGTGTTTATACAGAAGAAGCTCACAATATACTTGAGAAGAAACTCAATCACCATCCGATACACCTTTTTCCAAAGCACTACCTCCGAATGGAACGGCCTCCCCATCATCAACAGCTGCTTTATCCCAGGAGATGTTTCGCTCATGACTAAGTGGTAGAAGTTATTAGCATTTAAATATGGGCGGTTTTTTTTTTTTTTTTTTGTGGGGGGGTCACCCTGTATAAGTTATAGTTTGCCTTTGCATTTCATTTCTTCCCCACTGTAACCACAGATCTTCTTTGTCTGTAGTGACTGTGGACTAGTACGTCATGTCTCTTACCTTTGGAATAACACAAATACGATACTGCCCGACAAACAAGAGCAGATAATTACATGCCTTTGTATAGTAAAATGGCTTTGGAAGAACGTCTATTTTGTAATCAGTTTTGTGATTGATCTTCCTGTTCGTTGTAGTTCAGTTGGCATGAAGTAGAACAGAAATCATCATCTTGATAACAGCGTGGAATTCCATCTGGTCCACGGTTTAAACCACTGTAAGTAGTGAAGTTTTTGCCACAAAACTCACAACATTTTTCCACACCAGGATTTCTATCGGAAAGAAAAGCTTTCTTAAAATCTTCTGAGCATTTTCTCCAATTGAAAACAGTCTTAGCCCATTCTCGGTATTGCAACTGTGGGAAAGTGTCATCGTTTATTAAATCATTAAACTTTTTGCACACTAATGAAATATTATCCCTAGTCTTGTCGCTAAAGCGTGTAGCCAATGCAAAGATTAACAATAACACAGTGTCTGGAAGAGTAAATATCGTTTTGTTTGATATGAATATGTTGGTTTTTCACACGTATGTTTTACCAAAAATTCCGCAGTCGAAGCACAAAGGATCAATTGCATGTGGTTTGCCCATGGAAACTGGGAGGGATTCCTCTAGACAGTCATGTTCACCAGACATACCACATGCTTCGCAAAGGGTTTCATCAGAATGAGCATAGTTTTCATTAACTTCTATACATGGACTATCCACAGGGATCAATCCAACGTAATGTAACTCACTGATGTGGCCAATCAACAATGTGGGGACATCTTCATTCACATTTTCGTTTGGCAATGGTATAGAAACAACGTGGTCCATGGAATCCGACAGTACAGTGACAGGAACGTCAAAAACAAATGGCACAACAAGTAGTGTATTCTCGTCGCCCCATTGCTCACTCCTTCTCCATTCTGTCCAAGTATTGTTCCCATGTTTCATTGATTATTCTGTCTCGTAAATCCAGCACTCCATCGGCAACATTTAACACAGGGTTTTGTCTCAGAAATTGGACAATTGCTTTTCTTACTTCATCTGCAGACATCTGCTTATTTGTTTGAATTTGTAATTGCTGCGCAATGGCATGAAATTGACAATTGCCATCTTTCGGAGTGTCTAAAATACTTACTCCGTAGCCGTAGGTCTGCGCAACAGCTTGTAAGCTTGGATATTCAATGTCACGTTTCTGTTCCTCTATCAACTGTGAAGAAAGTCTCTGTAACAAAACTGACGTTTTTCTTTTCATTTTCTCTCTTGCCAGTGTTAAAAGATGTTATATTTTCAACACCCACCCACATTTCGTTGTCTTCACACCTCACAAAAAACTTATCTCCCCCCTTCTTTTTTATAATTTTGGCTCTCTTACATGGTGGATCTTTAAGGATTTGCCACGTTTTAGTCTCTCATCCTTACGCTTGGGTTTAATAAAAACGTCCTCATTTAAATCATACCCGCTACAGATGTTTTTCTTGGCATGTGATTTTATACATTTCAATGCTGAAGAAAGGGAATGTTCATTTGCTGCGGTTCTCTTTGTTGCCTCAAAGTGGCATTCCCGTGGAGTCATTTGTATAGATTCGTGAAATGTGGTATTGTAATCGTTTTGATAATGAAACAAATCCCTGTCAAAATTACTTGTCTCGACATGCTTTGACATCAAGTCGAACTTCATTTTAGATTTCCAGGACTGATGGGACCGTTCAACTTTCCCTTGACTTTGAGGTGTGATTAGGACTGCCTCTAATAATACGAATTCCATGCTTAACAGCTTGTGCTTCGAACTCTCCTTTAAACTCGCCACCGTTGTCGCATTGAATGATGCGAGGGCTCCCCTATTCTTCATATACTTTAAATACAGCACTTGCCACTGATTTTGCGCTTTTTTGCCCTGATGATCTTAGCCAGAGATACCTACTGAATACGTCCAGAATGGCAACCACATAATGGTTGCCTGTGGTTATAGAGTCTAGATCAACTATATCGATCTGATGTCTCTTATTTATAGAGTGTGCCAATACTGTCTTCATTTAGGTTTGTTTTTGAAAACTGGTCTTGTTTGCTGACGTAATTCCATGCTGTTGAGTGCTTTTGGATTCGAAATTCGCCTATTCCAAAGTAGTTCTTTTTCATTCTATGGTATATCTTTCTGGCACCTTCACCGTGATGTTTCCGAAAAACCTAATCAATAGCTCTTGGAATTTCATCCATAGAAAGAAAAATAAGGTTATCTTTGTCAACCACACGAACATAATTCTTTTCCAGAAAGGGTATGTATGTTGTATCACTTTGAGATTGTATTTGGATATTTGGTTGTAGAGACGTTTTATCATTTAAGGTCCTCTCTGCTACTGGAATGGGCGACCTTCTTTGGATTGTCTCCAGTAGCTGCTGTAGAAATTCAGCAGTGTAGTTTGGCGCTTGTCGTTGCTTCGCCTTTCTTGCAACTCCAGGCTCTCCTGGTCCACAAACACAGCTCTCAGACACCACCAGAAGGATGGCGATACTTGTCAGGAGCCTCTATTTTCCTTTAGGTTCATTCTGTGTAAGCAAAAAAAAGTTTAACAGTAATGGGTGTATATGTATTTATAAAGACTGCATAGACGTTAATCAGGTACTTTACTTTTGACCTCCCAACTACACATTTGTTAGCTATGTGTAAGGCTGACAGCGTGCATTTAAAATCAATGTACCAGAAGCCAGCACCAAAGATCGGTTGGTTTTGCAGATTCGTCCTTGTATCACAAGATGTAACTGACCAATCACACAAAAATATGTTTTTATTCAATAGCCGGAAGCCCGTCCCCAAAGGGAAAAGCTTGATTGCCAAAGCTCTAGAAGATTCATAAGCCCCCGCAAATGGATAATTCACTAAGGGTGGTTCCTTGTGATATATAGACCTATCAAGAATGATTCATTGATTTATCTTTTTTTTTTCTCTCTCTCTCTTTCATAACATATTTATTCAATACTGCACCAACATGTTCGACGGTATCTATACATATGTCCTATACATAGGTCGCCAAATCTAGCCAGTTTTTCCACCGTCCGCCCAAAATACAAGATGTCTCATTTCTGAAGAAAACAGACAACTTCAGTCTTAAACAGACTTCTATTATTTTCTCGTATCTCCATAAACAAACAAAATAAGATAAAAAATTAAACACTTACCAAAAGACAAAAGTTCCGATTTTTGGGAATGGCTGTCGCCTGCAATCAACTGCTCTCGAACTTATGAGACGAGAGAAAGACAATTAGTTGTACTTTCGGTTTCCAAGACACTATTTTTTTTCCCAAGAAACCGATGACGTCATAAACAGCGACTCTTTAGTTTCAGTTTCCAAGTCTATTACTTGCCAGGCATAACACACAGACAGACGGACAAAGTGAATTAGTCTACCCCCTCCAACTTCATTGGGTAGGGTATACATATTGTTCCATATGTGACAACATTTCACACGGGTGAACAATAGTAGATTTTTAGAACAATCATGTAAATTATTAATCTTTCAGAACAATCACGTATGACGGTTTACATGATTACGATGAAATAAATAGTAGACTTTCCGAACAATCATGTACTGGTCACTTTTCAGAACAATCACGTATGACGGCTTACATGATTACGATGAAATAAATAGTAGACTTTCAGAACAATCATGTACTGGTCACTTTTCAGAACAATCACGTATGACGGCTTACATGATTACGATGAAATAAATAGTAGACTTCAGAACAATCATGTACTGGTCACTTTTCAGAACAATCACGTATGACGGCTTACATGATTACGATGAAATAAATAGTAGACTTTCAGAACAATCATGTACTGGTCACTTTTCAGAACAATCACGTATGAAGAATGATTCATTGATTTATCTTTTTTTTTTCTCTCTCTCTCTCTTTCATAACATATTTTATGAAGAATGATTCATTGATTTATCTTTTTTTTTCTCTCTCTCTCTTTCATAACATATTTTATTCAATACTGCAACCAACATGTTCGACGGTATCTATACATATGTCCTATACATAGGTCGCCAAATCTAGCCATTTTTCCACCGTCCGCCCAAAATACAAGATGTCTCATTTCTGAAGAAAACAGACAACTTCAGTCTTAAACAGACTTCTATTATTTCTCGTATCTCCATAAACAAACAAAATAAGATAAAAAATTAAAACACTTACCAAAAGACAAAAGTTCCGATTTTTGGGAATGGCTGTCGCCTGCAATCAACTGCTCTCGAACTTATGAGACGAGAGAAAGACAATTAGTTGTACTTTCGGTTTCCAAGACACTATTTTTTTTTCCCAAGAAACCGATGACGTCATAAACAGCGACTCTTTAGTTTCAGTTTCCAAGTCTATTACTTGCCAGGCATACACACAGACAGACGGACAAAGTGAATTAGTCTACCCCCTCCAACTTCATTGGGTAGGGTATACATATTGTTCCATATGTGACATTTCACACGGGTGAACAATAGTATATTTTAGAACAATCATGTAAATTATTAATCTTTCAGAACAATCACGTATGACGGTTTACATGATTACGATGAAATAAATAGTAGACTTTCCGAACAATCATGTACTGGTCACTTTTCAGAACAATCACGTATGACGGCTTACATGATTACGATGAAATAAATAGTAGAACTTTCAGAACAATCATGTACTGGTCACTTTTCAGAACAATCACGTATGACGGCTTACATGATTACGATGAAATAAATAGTAGACTTTCAGAACAATCATGTACTGGTCACTTTTCAGAACAATCACGTATGACGGCTTACATGATTACGATGAAATAAATAGTAGACTTTCAGAACAATCATGTACTGGTCACTTTTCAGAACAATCACGTATGACATACGTGCCCTAGCTCACCACGGCCTATCAGTTGACACGGCATTCCCCGTCCCTTCCCTCCCACCATCCTGTCCCAACCACTGACCTCTCGCCCCTCTCAGCACGAAGCCATAGCCCTCCGCCGTCCTCCTCAGTATCGCCATCCTTGGAGCGTTACCCCTGAAACACACAGACACACCGACACATCATTATCTGGAACACACAGACACATCATTCTCTGAAACACGCTTCATCCCCTGAAACACACATCATTCCCTAAAACGCACAGACACAGAATCTCCTGAAACACAAGACACATCATTCCCTGAAACACACATCATCCCCTGAAACACACGTCATTCCCTGAAACACACAAATGCATCAAACCATGAAACACACGTCATTCCCTGAAACACACAGACACATCATCTACTGATACAAAGAGACACATCATCCGCTGAAAACACACATCATCCCTTGAAACACACAGACACGTCATTCCCTGAAACACACATCATCTTCTCAAACACACAATACACCATCCTCTGAAACACACAACACATCATTCCTTTAAGCACACATCATTTCTTAAATCATCATTCCCTGAAACACACAGCAAATCATTCCCTGAAACACACAGCAAATCATTCTCTGAAACACACAACACATCGTTCCCTGAAACACACAACACATCGTTCCATCGTTCCCTGAAATACACAACACATCATTCCCTGAAACACACAACACATTGTTCCCTGAAACACACAACACATCATTCCCTTTAAGCACACAGCAAATCATTACCTGAAACACACAACACATCGTTCCCTGAAACACAAACACACTGTACATCATTCCCAGAAACACACAGTAAAACATTCCCTGAAACACACACAATGTTTCAGGAGCCGGAATAGCTCAGTTGGTAGAGCGCCTGACTCGTAATCTTGGTGATCCTGGGGTTGCGGGTTCGAACCTCCGCCGGGGCGTTTCGGTACAGGGGGATTTTTCCCTCGGAGTTATATATACTCAGAGGCATAAAAAACGCGAAAAAATAGAGACAGTGCACGATTGTTCACACTGTGAACAGGACGTAAGCAATGTCGTTGGCACGTGCAACATTAGAAGTACGTGGTGTCTTGGCCGGTTGTAACCTCGTAACAGTGGGTGAATGTTGCCGGGTCAGCGTTTTTTGGCACGAGGAGTGCATTTGCCATGTGGACTACCTACGCCACGTGCATCAATGTGAATTGCAACTCAATGTGGCCCCCATTGTGGGGCTATAAATTTCCAAACCCCAAAAAGTTCAAATCATCCCTTCCAGAGGCGCCAACATAATGCCGAGACTTTTTCGTCAAGATCGTTGCATAGCAATGGGGCAACTGCAGGCCGGGTTCCAATGAGGCAGGTCGCTATCGCATTCGGAGTCCACATTTCCACCGTCTATCGCCTTCTGGACCGCTTTCAAGCAAGAAACACCACTGATGACAGACCGAGGAGCGGCAGACCGAGGGTCACCACAGCAGCCCAAGACCGCCATCTTCTTCGTCAGCATCGACGGGAGCCTTACCAAACCGCTGCCAACACAGCCAGGAACACCGTCGGCAACCATGCAGGCCAATCAGCAACAGGACCGTGCGTCGCCGACTGAACACAGTTGGTCTCCAATGCAGGCGTCCAACCCGGCAACCTATCCTGACACTCCAGCATCGCCAGAACCGTCTGCAGTGGGCACAGATCCACGTGCATTGGCGCCATCGGGACTGGGCCGAGTCCTCTTCAGTGATGAAAGCCGGTTCTGCGTCGACCCAGGCGATGGCCGCATCCGGATCTGGAGAAGAGCGGGGGAACGCTTCACGGATGCCAACATCACCGAAAGGGACCCATGGGGTGGTGAAAGCATCATGATCTGGGGGCTATCGGCATAAATCGCCGTATTGGGCCAGTCATCTTCCAGAATGTGGGTCCAGGACGTGGTAACGGGGTCACTGCTGTTCATTACATCGACCAAGTTCTGAGGCCCCACATCCTGCCGCATTTCCAGCGGCATCCACAGAACCTGTTTCAGCAGGACAACGCAAGGCCGCACACTGCCCGTGCTACGCAGAACTTCCTGAGCAGAGCAACATCAATCTGCTGCCTCACCCAGCCCGTTCTCCCGACCTTAACCCAATAGAGCATTTCTGGGATGCCCTTCAGAGGCAGTTGAACCAGCTCAACCCCAGACCCCAGACAGCAGCTCAGCTTGCTGTTGCTGTGGGCCAGGTGTGGTGGCAAGTCCCCCAGAGGCAGACCAACACTCTGGTGCGCTCGATGTACCGCAGGTGCACAGCTGTGATCAATGCACGTGGTGGTCACACCAGATACTGACGATTCTTGCAGTTACACAGGGTCAAAGGTCAAGTTCATGTGACCTTATTTACTACGCAGAATGAAAAACTTTTTTGAAAGGACACTTATAGCGGTGTATCGATTGCTTTATTCTCACTTTCTATTACCAGTTCAAAGGAATCGGTAGCCAAATTACATCAAAATTTCTATACAGTTTTGTTTTCGCGTTTTTTAAGCCACTGAGGAAAATATATAGTTTATATATGTGTGTGTGTGTGTGGTGTGTGTGTGTGTGTGTGTGTGTTCTGTGTGGTGTGTGTGTGTTTGAACTGTTCTCATTTTGATTAAATATATAGTTGAGGCAATGTAAATGATATGGGGGCATATCAAGACCAGGTCACTTATATACCGAGGCTATTCCTGTGTAGGGAACAACCTGGCCTGCTACACTGGTGGGGTTTTTGAGGTCTGCTGTGGTCGCTCGTTTTCTCCGTCAAAATGGGAAGCTAGTCGTGTGAATGGGGAGGGGGGGGGGGGTAAATATGTAGCGCAGTCACAGATGTTTAAAACACTATACACTGCACAACTGTGACGTCCAGCAGATCAGCACTGAGAGTGGGAACCGACTCACACCTCTTCCCCTCTGATCACAACCTCTGTCAACGCATCATCAGCCCAGAAAGATTCAAACAGAAAGTAGTGACTGAGTGTTCACTTCGCTCCGTCCGCCCTCTTCCCCTTCAGCATTCTACTTCCCTCTTCACTTTGTCACGCTCACCATCGCTGATTCTGACGCAGAACAAATGCGTATTATTTATCTTTGTTGGTAATAGATTTAGGATTATTTGATGTCAATGGGTCGAGCGTGCTGTACTCGACAGTAACAGCAGCGATTCCCGTTAGTGACATCATGCAAAGTCACGCCAATCCCGCCAGTTTGAATGGAGCAAAGTATGCACAGACTTGGCGTCCTCGGACCTGTTTTGTGTTATGAGAGATTGTAGGTGGTGTATATGGAGAAGGGTGTGGTGATGTGTGTGTGTGTGTGTGTGTGTTGTGTGTGTTGTGTGTGTGTGTGTGTGTGTGTGGTTTGTGTGTGTGTGTGGTGTGTGTGTGAGTATGGTGTGGTTGTGTGTGTGAGTGTGAGTGTGTGTGGTTGTGTGTGTGTGTGTGTGTGTTGTGTGGGACAGACACACAGACGGAGGGACAAAAGCCAGCCAATCGCGTCAGATAAGCAAACGGTCACACACATATCAACCACACCTATAGAGATAGACACTCTGACTGACAACACAAGAAGAAGAGGAGAGAAGAAAGAGAGAGAGAGGAGAGAGAGAGAGAGAGAGAGAGAGAGAGAGAGAGAGAGAGGAGAGAGAGATGAGAGAGAGAGACAGAAAGACAGACAACAGACAGTCAGACAGACAGACAGCAAAAGAGAGTGAGAAAGAGAGAGAGAGAGAGGTAGAGAGAGGAGAGAGAGAGATAGAGAGAGAGAGAGAGAGAGGGAGAGAGAGAGAGAGAGAGAGAGTAGGGAGGGGGGGTAGGGAGGGAGGGAACTCTGTACCCTGCTCCATATCACTTGTGACGGCGGGTCTGAAGCCGCCGACATTGTTGGGCTGATTAACATTAAATTGACGTCCAACAACAAATCAACACTGCTCATGTGTATTGGTGATGAACATAGCTTTCTGCCCCCATGGTCAAAATTAACCTTGACGAAAGTCAACACCGAATGGAGACAGCATGATTGACAGTACAATACTGCACACACACCACACACACAACGGCACACACAACACACACCCACACACACACACACATCACAACACACTACAGTACACACACCCACACCCACCACACACACATACACACACACACACACACACTACACACACACACACACACAACACAACACACACACAACGGCACATACGACTTGCGACGTGGCACACGCACAGCACACACTGCGGTACTCTTGTCAGTTATGAAAGGTTTAATGTTACACACAGAAGAGAGAGAGAGAGAGAGAGAAAGAGAGAGAGGAGAGAGAGAGAGAGAGAGAGAGAGAGAGAGAGAAGAGAGAGAGAGATAGAGGAGAGGAGAGAGAAAAGAGAGAGAGAGCTATGCGTGTGTAGTATTGTGCAATGGCCTGTTGGCGTTACTGGTGCACATCCACCCGGTATCATCTGTCGTTGTAAACATACGCTGTTACGACGTCAAGATCACGTGACAGCAGCCCTGTAGAGACGAAGTCACTGGGTGGCTGTCACCTCAGCTCTTCGTCTATTGGAGTCGTGCATCGTATCGCCTCCTTGGACGTGTGTGTGTGTGCTGTGTGTGGTGTGTGTGTGTGTGTGTGTGTGTGTGTGTGTGAGTGTGTGTGGTGTGTGTGTATGTGTGTGTTTTGTGGATTCCTCTCTCTCTCCTCTCCTCTCTCTCTCTCTCTCTCCTCTCCTCTCTTCGTCTCGTATCTCTCTCTCTCTCTCTCTTCTCTTTCTCTCCTCTCTTCACACGTGACAGTTAACGTTATGTGTGAATAGGCTTTGACAAAATGCTAACCCATCAGAAAGAATGTTTGAGAATATTGAGTCTTCATTGCAAAAAAGGAGGGCCAACCTTCCCTGAAGAGCAAATGGCAGTTAAAAGGCCATCAACTGCGCCATCTCTACCGACAGAAACACCACAGCAAGAGCTCAGAATGATTGATATAATGGTTAGGGCTTACAACACTTGTTCCAACAGCAAACAACACAATAATACAAAAAATAAAAAAATCAAAATGAAGCAGCAAAAAATGATCCTGGGAACGCCACGAAAGGACACACCCGTGTGAAACAGTGCTATAACCTGCACGAACCAATTTCCACAAATGGCAGGGTGAAGACACAAGCTAGAACAAGGGTGAAACATAGTTAAAATCAGGAAAAACCCCAAAGCCCACTTCACTTGAAGTCAAGGAAAACAAAAGTCACTCGGGCTAGGACGTGGAAAATCATGGATGGGGCAGGCACAAGAACAGATTTTATAGTTTATTGAGCAAGGTAGCAAAACATCAAGAAATTGAAGGGACTGGGAAAAGAAACCATACCAATTGAAACAGCCCCTCTACTGAATTTGTCACGCTCCAGAACTTGGAAGACAATGTCTAGAATGGCCAAAGACCAAACCCACGCAAGAAATCCATGACGCATGTAGAAGAAGCTTAGCATAAAATATGAATGTTAATGTATAACACTGACGGTTCGGTCACCAAAGTTAAGTCAGTCTGTGTATACACGATTGAAGCAAAATGGCTATACATCCCAGAAAACAAAGGAGCTTTGCGAATTTTGTTGCTTTAACTAACTGTGCGTAAACTGGGTAGGCCAAATATAGAAACGAACAATTCAAACATTCAAGTTACATACCTGAAACCAATTCTTGTTGTGATTTATCGTTAAACCAGTCTATGCAGACTAGTGATTAACGACAGATTCTCACGTTGAATGTCGCTAATCCATTCCTACTGTGTCAAACTCTTGACAGACTACTAGTTGAATGGGCAGAACTATGCTGGGTCTTTCCAATAACAGACCACAAATGATCAAACACATGTCAACAGAGATAATACTTTGAATCTCTCTGGCCCCCTAGCGTTTACTGAAGCGCTTTGCGCATGTGTTGAGATCAATCAGTGGGGTGATGCAGGTGTCTGAATTAGAGAGTCTCCACGACGTGAGTGTGCACCCCTTGGTGTGTGAGCTTGGTCCGAAGTCAAGTCAAGTCAAGTCAAAAATTTAGCTTACTGAGGGTAAAAGAATAAGCTTTGCAGCTTTTCATCATCTGTCCCTCACCAAAAAGCATAAATAATCAATCACAATAGAGAAAAACAAGAAACTCGAAGCATATACATACGTATAAATCAGGAAATATACAATGTAATTAAAACAATAAACAATTAAAACAACCATAAATCAATATTGTAGACGGACAATGGACAACATGTCAAACATGGCAATTAAGACATTTGAGAGAAGAGAGAGATAGAGGTGAGAGAGTGAGAGAGAGAAGAGAGAGAGAGAGAGAGGGGGGGGGGCTGACCAGATTAACAGAGAGACAATAGCATTGCCAAGAATCCAATAGACAGACAGACAGACCAGAGAGAAAGAGAGAACCAGAGAGAGAGAGAGAGGGGGAGAGAGAGAGAGAGAGAGAGATGAGAGAGGAGAGAGATAGAGAGAGAGAGGGGGCTGACAGATAGCTAGATAGACAATAGCGTTTGAACAAAGAATCCAACAGACAGACAGACAGGACAGTCAGAGAGAAAGAGAGCGAGAGAGAGACAGAGATGAGAGAGAGAGAGAAGAGAGAGAGAGAGAGGAGAGAGAGAGAGAGAGAGATGAGAGAGAGAGAGAGAGAGAGAGAGAGAGAGAGAGAGAGAGAGAGAGAGAAGAGAGAGGTTCTGCATCAAAATAGATAATCATAAATACTTTATTATTGTCCATCAAATATTTTTTCAGTGCTGTGTTAAACATAGTTTAGAATACATGTTTTTTAAAGTAGAAGATAAATTGTTCAATGCCGTTCCTCCAGAATATATGAAGCTAGAATTTGTAAATATTGTTACGAGACTAGGAAAACGAAAGTTTGTGAACATGTCCTATTTCATTATTTTCAAAGTTTACGGATATTTTATCTTTGTAGCTATCCTTAACTACTTTATACATGCATAAGCATTTATGAAGCAGAGCCTGTCTTTGAATGGAGAAAATCTAATGCTTATAATAGTCATCACCTTCAAGTAATTATATTTTAATTGCAACCAACTTGTATAGCTCTCTTATGAAAACATTGATTTTTGTACAAATTTTGGTTTCACAAGAATTATCGCCATACCTAGACGCATAAACAATAAGAAAAAAATATGTGCATGAAAAAAATAAATTTCCCTCGACTGGAGATTCAGAAAAATGTTTTATTTTTGTTTAATTGATAAATCCTTTTAGAAATCCGTTTTCCCCAAGGTCAGTAATGTGGTCCGTACCACTTTACATCATTATCGCTGAGTAGCCCCAGTCCTTTATGAGATGTTTTTACCTATCTCTCAAAATCCTTGGTCATTGACTTATAGCGCTGTGAACGGGACCCTCATTTTCTGCCTTTTGGTTGCCGTGTAGTCACATACAAACATTTTCGTTTTTAATTTGCATTCATCGAGATGATTTGGTTCATTTCTGTCCATTAATCAATCGTCTGATATTGTTCTGAAGGTTAATACTAGAATCAAGATTATCACTGCTAAACTGTAATGAAGTGGCAACAGCAAACATTATCCCAACACAGTCTATTATTAATTGCAAATCATGTATGTAAATAGAGAATAGGAGAAGGTACCCTAAAACTGATCCCCTGTATGTACAACCAAATTCCAAATTGAAGTAATTCTGACCGACTGCAACAGAAAATCAACTAGTTGTTGACGATCATAAAGAAAAAGATCAATGCATTCAATGCCTGGTTTTGATAGCTTAATATGTGCTAGTTTTTTTATGAGGAAGGGAATGGTTTATAACAACAAGGCTTACCAAGTCGACAAAAAGAATTCCAGTAAATACGTTATTAATTTAATATTTGATAGCCAATAATCAGTAAGCTGTGTATAAGAGACGTAGGCATGAGTTGATTTTCTCTAAAGCCTGACTGATTTTCATGAACAAATCATAATGCTTAAGTGAGAATATACTTGTCCTTTGAAAATGTCTTTCAAGTGGGTTTTGGACAAAATGGGTAATATTGAAATAGGTCTATAGTTGGACGGATTGTGGGAATCACCATTATAGTACAAAGGTATGACTTTGGGCTTGTTTTAAATCTAAGAGGAAATTGGTTTTTAATCAATGGCACAAGTTGTAAATATAGGTTGAGTGTAGCAGCGATAGAAATGAGGGGGCAATTTACAGTATCCTTCCATCAATTCCATCTTAAACCTCGTTGTTCCAGATTGTTTAGACACATAGCCCATAACACACTTCTTTACTGAAATTGACGGTATAGTGAACGTTGAGGAGAGTTGTTTTTAGAACAGCAAATTGTTTTAGATCATGAAATTATTTCGATTTGATATCATCATTATACAATATGTCCTTAGCAACATTTGCATAAAGAAAGTTCAAATCTTCCGGTGAAATATCCTTTATTGGATTCTTCACTTTAAGAGTCGATTACCATTGTTAAAAAGATTAATTGACTTCCAGATCGATTTATTATTCTGAGAATAGAAGAACAAATCTAGAAAATATTTTTCTTCGTTTTTCGTTTCCATGGAATTCACTTTGTTTCTTTGTTTCCTAAATTTTTTCTATGTCCTTTAAACTTGAGTAAATGATCTCTTGATATGTATGTTATAGGCTATTTCCTTCGTGCAACCACGGGGGTTTGATAGTATGTTTTACTCGTTTTCTACAAAGGAGCATGGTTTAAATCATATATTGAACCTGAAAACGTATTACCAGTAATTGACTGCTTTCATCTGGGTTCTAGCTATAAATATAATCAAAGCCTGAGGAAAGTAAATCATCAAGAAATGCATTTTTGTCAAAAATGTGTGAAAGATCTGTAAAAGATTTTTATGTCCCAGCTTAGGAATTTTTACCCTTCTTCATCCATGTAAAACATAAAGATGAATGAATCACTTGCATCCGATTTGAACAGAACATACTTCACAATATTAATGTCTCATTGATATGACGTAAATCATAAACAATTAAAGTTTTCCGAGTGTTCAGTATTGCGTGTTTTTCGATCGATGATTTGTTCTAATCATACAATGGATGACTGTCGACTCCATTTTGTTCCTGGAATTGTTAAATCAATATTAAAGTCACCCAAAACAATCAATTCTTTAGGAAGCTAAGATAGCAGAATCCATCATCTAATAAACTTATCAGAACCAGTCATTGTTTTCGGTGCGGGTTTCGTAAGAAATCCTATAATAATCGTTTATACAATGTTTTAATACTTATTCTAATCCAAACAGATTCATGCCATAATTCTCTAAATGTACAGTCGTTTAAAAAGTACTGAAATTGCACAATATAAAAGTAATCCTGTTGAATTGGTGGCAGCTGGATCAAGTCGAATTGTGATCATAATTCGGCAGTACATAATGGAATCTCTGGATCATATCTTACATCTAAATCAGCTATACAAAAAACGTGAAAGTTATTCCCATTGTTTTGTAAAAATTGTAGCAAATGTCATCAGACTTCTTTCCTGGCACTGTTTAATATAATAGATATCCAACACGAAGCCCCTCGTGTGAGGGCATGTACTTACGTGTAGAAGGCATCATATTAACCTTTAACATCATTATACAAACCACAGGCCTAATGCACAAAAGTACTTCTTATACAAAGTAATGGGTAGTTAAATATACACCATAAAGGCCACAGAACGGTAAAATGTTGAAAGAAAAACCAAGGAGAACAGATTATGTCGAAAACTTTTATCAATAGAATCAGAATTAACAAACGACATCAAGGAAAAATAACATGAAACATTTGTATCAAACAACACATTGTTAAACAAGTTTGAAGGCTACAAAAGTCAATCTTTTACGGCCAAAAGAACGAAAAGCAATGATAGATGAAATGGAAGACGAAAAAATGAGATAAACACGGAGACAAGAAATACATAGTGCATACAATCTGAATCAAGTATTAATATTTTTGTTTGACAGTGCAGTGACTTCCCATCAAAGCCAGCATGCACACACACACACTCGCGCCTGCACGCACGCACGCACGCACTCACGCACGCACACGCACGCACGCACGCACGCACGCACGGCACACCCACACACACACACGACACACACTCAACTAGCAAGGAGGCGCGGTTGATTTGCTGACAGTTCAATGTATACCATCACATTGAACAGAGAAATGGATTTATATGGAATAGTGGTTGGTGTTTTTTTGTGTCAAAGGCACATTTGTTAAGATTGCCCACCCACTTGGGTCATAAAACAATACATTTGGAACCGGAGGCAACGGGATTCATTGCCTGACTAGAGGGGAATAGGGCGCCGGAACATGGAATTGCCTGACCGCTGTTATACAGGAAAGGCGGAAGGGAGGTCAAATGTCGGGGGCACGATCAGACCGCTTTGAAGTTTGTTGTGGCAGTGTGTTGACTCTACTAAGAAAAAAGAGTTGGATAATGATTTAATGGACTCTATTGGCGGATAGATCGACCAGATGCTGCATTGCTTTGCTGGCTGTAAACCGGGGAACTGTTCTGTTGATGACTGAGAGAAAACATTTAATTTTACAGAACGGTTTGGAGCTGGTGTAGTTGAACTGAGAATGCACAGGTACTTTCCGTCTGAAATTAAAATCACGTTGAAGCCAAAAAAGATCTGCTGAAATTAACTGCCAGTTTCAGTACCTCTGCTTCGCTGGTGAATTAAGATTATCTGTACATGACAAGTTTAGGTTATTTCCTGCAGGGGTTGTGAATGTTGCATAGTTGTCAATAAAATCAGCTTCATCAGCATTTCACAAGCTGTTGCATATTGAGATTTGATGTGAAATAATGTATTGAGGTGGAGTTTGCCTCTAGGCTGGGTATATGGAAACCCCCCCCTAAGGACTACTATGGCATTTGGAAAAAACCTGAGTGGCTAGGTGAATGAAAATCACACCAAGTTTCTTTAGAGACTTTCTCCGGTAGTCCAACAGTCATAGTACACCACCATGTATGATCAACACGTTGAGATCTGGAAAAACGGTGTGATTATGTATCCAGTAAAACAAATCACTAGTAGACATCCTGAGACACCATTTTGAATACAACGTCTTGTCCATGATGCTATTCTGTCTGTCGTCAGGTCAATGTTTCAAATAGACAGAGTCCCCAATAAGAAAAACCGAAGTTCTCTCAGATACTGAACGTGTTGACAGATGTCCTGCACACATTGTTTACTGTTTGTATTATCTTGCAAATCATTAGCTTCTGGCTGATTTGAAGTCACCCTAAGAGTTTGGGATTTGTATGCCATACTGCTGTTCTCTTAGGGGTTCCAATGAATTTCCCCTTCCTTAATAACATTATTACTTGATGGCATCAGATGTCTGGGTGGAGTAGCTAATTCAGTTTGATGAGAGAACCAGGGAGGTCTGGCAGGCTGGCTGTCCCTGGGCTGAAGATTGGTTATCCGAGTATCGTCACTGGTGCAGCGCGGATCTGTAATATTTCTTGTGGGGCCAAAAGGTTGTACAGATTCAGTTTTGGAATGTTGGTAAATGAGGTGAAGCGGGGATGATGGAAACCGGCTAACTTTGAAACATTCCCTTTCACCACACTGTGTTCTAGCATCACATAACTAGTTTGTTTTAGTTTTTTTTACAAATCAGAAAACACAATTTCCATTCGTGTTTTGAAGTGTGTGAGTGGTGTTTTTGTGTTGTGTGTGTGTGTGTGTGTGTGTGTGTGTGTGTGTGTGTGTGTGTTGTGTGTGTGTTGTGTGTGTGGTGTGTGTGTTGTGTGTGAGTGTATGTGTGTGAGAAGGGGTTGTTCTTTTTTTTTCTTTTTTTTTTTTTTTGGGGGGGGGGGATCTTGTTATTCTTACACAGTCACACTTATTCATAATTTATTCTTGTCACAATCACAAACACAGTGCGCGCACACCATAAACATAGAAAGCGCGCCAACAGGCGCATTTTGCTGCGTGCAAACACTACACACACACACACACACACACACACACACACACACACACACACACACACACACACACACACACACACACACACCCACACATACACACACACACACACACACACACACACACACACACACACACACACTAATGCATACCTTACACTCACATCTTGCACACAAACAATGCACTCAACCGACGCACACGTGGGCCCGTCCCACTCATCCATAGACCGCATATGTGTTCATTCAGTACACACACCAACATGATGAACAAGGCAACAGCCATTGCAGGTAGGCACACAAGTCGACAAGCGCGTTGGCTAGTAGTAGGTCCAGACATCTGCTAGGCTTAGCCACGAGAACCCTACTTCTTAAATTCTCTCATATTAAGTTATGAATTCACATAAAATATCGCAGTGTGTCTCAAAACTTAGTGGATGTAATTTAGCCCCCATGATGAAACTCCGACAGAAACTTTGTATACCGAAGTGTCGCTATCTATCAGTTACTGTCAGAGACCAGTAGCCATACCAGTGTGGCTGCAAGAACAATAGTTACATTCCATTGTATGACCAAAATGTGCTAACCTGTCCGCTACTGTGAAGTAACTATTGTATTATAACCGATGTCACTAACGTCAGCTGCATAATTCCGGCCTGACTTCTTAGCGCAATGCTGGGTTGAGAACTGCATCAGTGCGCACTGGGATGCCGTGAGCGAACAGACGACAATCGACTGAATGAGTGAGACGTTACACGAATGGCCACTTGTGTCGGCCCCGGTCGCGTTAAATGTGGGGTTCCTTGCGGCGATGTGGACTTCCTCCATACTCCCCACTGGAACCATCCTGCTTCTATGTGGAGCACTTGCACGTGCCCTTTTCAAATTGAGGATAGGGTGTGGGTCAGAGCCCACACCACTGGAGAGGACTCACGTTTGTGTTCCTTTAGTTCTCTTGTGGCAGGTTGCGCCCCAGTTTGTTCATCAATGTAACTATGTCACAGTCTGGCATCAAACTTGAATATCACCCCTGCTTTTTTTACTTTGTTCTGGATTTTTCCCTTGGGGTGTACTAACTGGCTTCGATGCCGTTGGTGGGTTGGCCGGTGGACGACTACACCCACTTGCGGGATCTTCAGCTGAACGTTTCAGAGACGCCACAAACGTACGGCTAATAGAGAATGCCCTCTCGAAGGGGTTATGACGTTCAGTGAGGTGTGGGATATGATTTTATTCTTGCCCCCCCCCCCCCCCCCTCCCCCCGGATATCCCAGCCCACTTCATGTATCCCGATATAATTAAACACTTCTTGATGTGCTGCACCTCTTCTTCCCCTAGCTGTGTTGGAAAGAGCAGATGGTCTTTCGCTCATGGGTGAAGGGTGCAAATAACACCCAGCTTGTGTTCCAGTGGGTAGATGACTGTCGAATTGCAAATACTGGTCCGTGTGGATGGCTTTCTGTAGACGGAAAGGCGAGTCCGTGTCTCCCTGTCCGGTGTAAATGGCAGTTGTCCAACTCCGCTGATGCAGCCGATCTCCACGACCTCGTAGGTCAACTTGATGGCAGGGTGTCGGTTGTTGAGATGGGTCGTGATGGCCTTCGACCACCAATCATTTCAGCACATCCAAGTGTGGTTCCATGTAGAGGCCCGAGTAGCGAGAAGGGTGTGGAACGATGCCAAGGCTTTCCTCCCCTGAAGTCATCCATAAAGAGGTTAGCTACAATTAGGACACACAGGGGACCCGGTGGCAGATAGCCCTCGGTCCTGTCGGAAGAGACTGTCCCTTCAAAGGTGAACAAGGTGTTTAGGCGCAAGATAACAATCGCCAGATTGTATCCAACTGGAGTTTTGGTGCAACTGCTGGAAGCAGCTGCTTAATGTAAAGAACTTAGTGTCGCTAACAGTCAGCTATTGGTGAAGTAAATATTGTATGAACCAATAGTGTCGCTAACCTGACAGCTTTTGCGAAGTAAATATTGTAAGACCTTAGTGTCGCAAACTGTCAGCTTTAGTAAGTAAATATTGTATGACCTTAGTGTCGCTAACTGTCAGCTTTTTGTGAAGTAAATATTGTATGACCTTAGTGTCGCTAACTGTCAGCTTTGTGAAGTTAAATATTGTAATGACCTTTATTGTCGCTAACTGTCAGCTTTTGTGAAGTAATCATTGTATGACCTTAGTGTCGCTAACAGTCAGCTTTTGTGAATAAATATTGTATACCCATAGTGTCTGCAAACTGTCACTTTGTAGAAGTAAATATTGTATGACCGAAGGTGGTCGTTAACTGACAGCTATTGTGATGTAAATATTGTATGACCTTATGTCGCTAACTGTCAGCTTTGTGTGAAGTAAAAATTGTATGCCCGTAGTGTCGCTAACTGTCAGCTTGTGTGAAAGTAAATATGTATGACCATATGTCGCTAACTGTCAGCTATTGTGAAGATAAATAATGTATGACCGTATGTCCCTCTAACTGTCAGCTATTGTGAAGTAAATATTTGTATACCTTAGTGTCGCTACTGTCAGCTTTTTTGTGAGTAAAATATTGTATGACCGTAGTGTCGCTTACTGTCCCAGCTGTGTGAAGTAAATATTGTATGACCTTATTGTCGCGAACTGTCAGCTTTTGGAAGTAAATATTGTAAGACCTTAGTGGTCGCTAACTGTCAGCTATTGTGAAGTAAATATTGTAAGACCTTAGTGTCCTAACTGTCAGCTTTTGTGAAGAAAATATTGTATGACCGTATTGTCGCATACTGTCAGCTATTGTAAAGTAAATAATTGTAATGAACCTTATATGGTCACGCTAACTGTCAGCTTTGAGGAAGTATATATTGTATGATCGAAGTGTCGCTTACTGTCAGCTATTGTGAATAAATATTGTATGCCTAGAGGTCGCTAACTGTCAGCTTGTGTGAAGTAAAATTGTATGACCTTATTGTCGCTAACTGTCAGCTAGTGTGACGTAAATATTGAATGACCTTATGTCGCAACTGTCAGCTTTTGTGAATAAATATTGTATGACCTTAGTGTCGCTACTGACAGCTATTGTGAAGTAACTAATGTATGACCTAAGTGTCGCTAACTGACAGCTTTTGTGAAGTAAATATGTATGACCGTAGAGTCGGCTACTGTCAGCTTATTGTAAAGTAACTTATTGTATTACCTATAGTCGCAAACTGTCAGCTTTTGTGAAGTAAATATTGTATGACCTTAGTTCGCTAACTGTCAGCTATTGTGAAGTAAAATATTGTATGACCTAGTGTCGCTCACTGTCAGCGTTTTGAGAAGTAAAATATTGTATACCTTAGTGTCAGCTTACGTCACTTTTGTGAAGTAAATAATGTATGACCTAGAGACGCTAAACTGTCACTTTTGTGAATAAATATTGTATGACCTTAGTGTCCGGCTAACTGTCACAGCTAGTGTGAAGTAAATATTGTATGCCCCTAGTGTCGCTATCTGACAGCTTTGGTGAAGTAAATATTTGTATGACCTTAAAGTGACGCAAACTGTCCAGCTTAAGTGAAGAAAATAATTGTATGAGCGTAGTGTCGCTAACTGTCAGCTATGTGAATAAATATTGTATGACCGTAGTGTCGCTAACTGCCCAGCTACGGAGAAGTAAAGTATTGTATGGCCATAGTTGTTGCTAACCTGTCCGAAATTGTGAAGAAAAGTATTGTATGGCTGTATTGTCGCTAACCTCTCAGCTATTGTGAAATAAGCATTGCATGACCATAGTTTCGCTAACCATGTCAGCTAAAAGCGTAATTGGTCAGTTAATCTCTATGTGGTCCACAGCATTGCTGAAACATTAACTGCCAAAATCACCAAAATTTCAGATCAACCATATCATTTGTAAACGAGCATTGAAGATTAGTTATTACAGTATGTAAAGACCAGATGAGTTAGCAATCACTTGAACTGCTGGTGATTGGAGTGTTTGTGATAATGGGTGACGCTGACTACAGTTACCACTATGTGCTCGAGCATTTTTGATGAATTAATGACCACAAAGACCTGTAAAATTAGTTGACTCATTAAGGATCGGAGTATGTTCAGTTAACTTCATATAGATCATAGCATATTAACAGTTATAACTTCTGTATGGATCATTGCATCATTAAACAGTAACTTCTATAATGAGAATAAGCATTCACGATCAGATTACGTCTATATGAGATAGCATTACTGGATCATTTACTTTCCGTATAATCATACAATAACTAACAGAAAACTTCTATATTAACATAGTGTTACTAATCAGTTAACTTCATGTAAACATACCATTAACGACTGGATAACTTGTGTATGATCATAGGCATTACTGATCATTTAACTTCATTATAATCCTAGCATTACTGTCATTTTAGCTTCTTTATAATCTTAGCATTACTGATCATTTGGTTTTTATTATAATCATTAAGTATTGCTGATCTTTAACTTTTTTTTTATAACCTCATAGCATTACTGATCATAAAACGTCTTTTAAAATCAAAGTCATAACTGATCGTTTGATCTTCTTTATAATTATAGCATTACGATACATTTAGCTCTTTAAAAACATGAGCATTACTGATCAATTTATTCGTTTTATATTCATACTCGAAGTATTGCTGATCATTTAACGTTTTTTTTATAATCATAGCATTACCGATCATTTAACGTCTTTAAAATTCATACCATTATAACAGTACGTTTTAAACACCTTTATAATCACAAAACATTACTGAATCATGTTAACTTCTTTATAATCCATAGCAATACTGATCATTTAACATTCATTATAAACATAGCATTACTGATCATTATAACTTCTTTATAATAATAGCAATTACTGATCCTTAGGCTTCTTATAATCATAACATTACTTATCATTTGACTTTGTATAATCATAGCATTACTGACATTTTAACCATCTTTATAATCAAAGCATTACTGATCATTTAGCTTCAACATGATCCGAGCAATTTGATGATCAACCATCGTCAATAATGAATCAAGCATTATTGATCCAGTTATCTTCAATATACATTGGCATAATGATGCAGTTATATTCAGTATAATCAACGCATTATTGATAATTTTCTTTAATATAATCATAGCATTATATGATCAGTTAATCTTCCAATATGAAATAATATAAAATTGATCAGTTACCTTAACTATGATCATAACATTAATTCATCATATCCTCAATATGATCAAACATTATTGATAAGTTGTCATCAATAAGATCTTAGCATTGTGATCAGGCCAGCCTCCAATATGATCATAGCATTGTTGATAAATTATCTTTAATAAAAGCATAAGCATTGTTGAACTAGGTATCTTAAATATGATAATAAAACTATTGAACAGTTATCTCAAAATGATCATAGCATTATTGATCAGTTATCTTCAATACGATCAAGCATTATTGAATAATTATCTCAATATGATCATGAGCATTAATGACAGTATTATCTTCAATAAGATCATATCAGTATTAATCAGTTATCTTCAATATGATCATAGCATATTGATCAGTTATCTTTGATATGATCATAGCATTATTGATCAGTTATCTTCAATATGATCATAGCATTATTGATCAGGTATCTTCAATGATCAAAGCATTATTCATCAGTTATCTTCAATATGATCATAGCATTATCCACCAGTTATCTTCAATATGATCTTAGCATTATTGATCAGTTATCTTCAATATGATCATAGTATTGTTGATATGTTATCTTCAATATGATCATAGCATTAATTGATCAGTTAACTGATCAGTAACTTTTATAGATTGGTAGCATAACTGATCATTTTACTTCTATATAACGATAGCATTACTAATCATTTATCGACCTAAAAATCATATGTTACTGATCAGTTAACTTCTATATAATCATATTATTAGTGATCAATCAACGTCTATATGAGCATATGACTGCTGATCAGTAAACGTCTATATGACCATCGCATTACTGTTCATCTAACTCTTTCATAATTATAGGTTTACCGATCAGTTAACTTCTGTATGATCATAGCAGTATTGACCAGTCAGCTCAATACGGTCATAGTATTACTAATCATTAGCTTCTATATAATTATAGCATTGCTGATCATTTAATTTTATAGCATTACCGATCATTAACTTCTATATAATCATAGCGTTATTGATATTTTAACTTCTATATAATAATAGCATTACTGGTGATTTAATTTCTACATAATCATAGCTTCATAACTTCAAAAATCAAACATTCAGTCAAAACCTGAAGTACCACAGAGGTTTTTTGTTTGTTTTGGTTTGTTTTATTTTTCCACGGGTATAATGTGTCAGCTGTATTTCAAACTTGTATTCTGCTGTGTTTCATGGCATTCATCCATGAAAAGCGCCTACCTTCATGAACCGACAGCAGGCCTTCCAAAGAATGAAAGTGATAGCTCCTGTACTGAAGATTTTGGACATAGTCAAGCGTGTGTGTGTTGTGTGTGTGTGTGTGTGTGTGGTGTGTGTGTGTGTGTGTGTGTGTGTGTGTGTGTGTGGTGTGGTGTGTGTGTGTGTGTGTGTGTGTGTGTGTGTGTGTGTGTTAAAGAGTGTATATAATGCAATCTAATGTTGTGTCTTATTGTGTAAGCAGCATCATGCAAATGATTGAAGATGAGCATGTGTTTGTTCAAATGTGTTGGGGAAAAAAAGAAAAAGAAAAAGAAATTATCTGATAGAATTTAAGTTATAATTCAAAGGAATATTCCAACCGGACTTTGTAATAAATATTTACAAATTAAACACATGAAAAAATAGTTATTCAACATGTAAGGCAAGTTCAGTGAAGTCGATTGTCACGCACGAACTGATACAGGTCGCCTCAGTGACAATTGTGGAGTGTGGCCCGTCTATTGCCAGTTGGCAGTGGCCGTGAAGTGCGTGATTCCTGCCGGGAGTTTGCTTACCTGTCAACTCTTGGAGGGAGGGGGAAGGAGAACATTAGACTCGAATAGTGGGTTTTACGTGTGTAAACAAACACTCGTGAAACTGGAGTTCTTCGATGTGAGTGGGGAATTCCGTGAATGTGAGTGCTGTCTTGTGAGTTTCCGAGGTGAATTCGGAGTGTCGGCGTGTGTCTGCGAGTCAGTACGAATTGAGGCGTTATCCGCGAAGGTTGGGTTGGCCTCGTGCTCATGTTTGTTTCTGCCGTTGGGGCAGGCGTTCGCGGTATGCCCTCGACCGACTTTTGAAGGTTTGCTACCAGAGTTGACTGTCGATGTTTCGGTGTTCAGCGCGGTTTCTGCATGTACCAGGGCGTTGGCTGTCCGGCAGTGTCCCGGCGACTGAGGTGTCGTCCACTGTGTGTCGTTCCTGTTTTGTCCAAGGTGAGCGTGTAAAGTAGCGGAAATTCTGGAGGGCTGTATAGTTGGTTGTTTGCAGATATCATGGTTTCATCAACTTTTGTATTTGTGAGGTTTTAAAGATAGAACCATGCTCACCTCTTCTATTGGGAGCTGGGATTCTGATGTCCCTGTTTCTGCTGAAACCAATGCTGTCTTTTGTTTGTTCTGCTCCTTTGGCCAAAAAAAAAAAATGACCACATGGGCGACCCGACTCAGAGCAGTAAGAACCGTCGGATTGTCCGCGATAGTAGCGGGCGTTTTTGGTGGTATCTGCACTCATGGCCTACACTGGAGCGATGTGGTCGGTCTCACGCACGTCTTTCAACGTTGCAGACAAACTGTCCCCAAACAACTGGTCTGTGATCGGGAGCGATTCTCACAGATTCGTGAAAACTGCTTGTTTACATGTGGTCTGATGCCACTGCGTCCGCGCAACGAAATCTCGCGCGAAACACGATTCAAAATAGCTACTGCATTGGTACAATGCTTAACAGCTTCAGAATTGGCCTCTGAACTGGGCAAGTGGCTGGGCCTATCAAGTAATCCGTTTGCGGCACGCACGCACGCAGTCACTACCTTCATGACCACTCTCTGTATATGTTGCATTTTCAGGTCGCTTTT
>CM031607.1:3980872-3995328 GCA_018398815.1 Conus ventricosus
TTTGCGTGCGTGCGTGTGCGTGTGTGTGTGTGTGTGTGTGTGTGTGTGTGTGTGTGTGTGTGTGTGTTCATGTGTATGTGTGTGTGTGTGTGTGTGTGTGTGTGTGTGTGTGTGTGTGTGTGTGTGTGTGTGTGTGTGTGTGTGTGTGTGTGTGCGTGCGTGCATATGTGTGATCTTAAATGACAAGAGTTGCACATCTCCATTGCATGAAGTTCGGCAGTAATGGGGGAAAACAACCGATCAAAATGTATACATACTCTAACGGTCGCACAGTATATGCACACAAATATACACACTGTCTCACAAGCCAGAATAATTCACTGGATGATTTATGGGACCGGAATAGCTCTGTTGGTAGAACGCAGGACACGTGAATCCAGGTGAATCTGTGGTCGAGGGTTCGACTCTCCGCCCAGCAGTTCTGGCACAGGGGAATTCTTTCTTCATGATTACATTGGACCTGACCCATATCCCGAAAATACCTTAGAACAAGACAGTAAAAGGAGGTGCCTATTTGAAAACACACACATCTTGCACTATATACAGTTCCATCTCCTACTTCTGGAAGAAAAGATCAGTTTGGCCGTTGGTATGGATGAGACGTATATACATAGCATGCACCCTCCGTGAACAAATCGAGGGAATGGGTGTCACGGTCAAAATTCAACACAACCAAAGTGTGGTCCGTCGCCGGCCACTTCAACTGGACATAAGTCCAAACGCAGACATTCTAGGCGCCACGTAGACGGGCCATGGTTCGGATCCAGCCAATTAAGCATAGGGGAGAGGCTCCACAGAGACGGTCTGTCCGGCCAGACGGACTAAGCAGCTTTGACCGACGCCTCGATGTCTAGCGAGACGAGTCGTAGCGCCTGGCTCAGGCTCATCTAGCCAATTTGTGGAACCAGCGCCATTGTTTGTGGGCCGTCGCAGGTTAAAGCGGGAAAGGGAGGGGGAAAAGGGTAGTGTTTTGGTGGGGGTGAAATTAGCAAAATCAATTAAATGCCCAATTGACCCCCCACAAAAAGAGTAAGGCGTGTGGGGCTTTACTGGCATGATTTGAACATCCAAGGGAATTTGGAAAGGGAAAGATAATTTTCGAACGAGGCAGTAAAAAAAGGGACCAAGGGTTACTCGCCCTTTTTGAAAATGGGAACGGGATAAGAAGGATGGAGGTGAAAACGAGGGGGGGGAAAAAACAAAGAAGGGGAGAGAGGGGAGGGTTCGGGGGTTTTGTCTCGCAGGAAAAAAGGCAGGAGATGAGAGGAGTGAGGTTTGAGCATTTCACCAGATATATCTGCAAAGGGGGGGACAAAAGAGAGATGGGAAAAGAGAGATTTCCCTAACAAATGAAGGGGGGGAAAAAGAAAGAAAAAAAAGGGAAAATAAAAAAAACCAAATGCCCCTTTTAAAAAGAGAAGATTTGGGAGAGAGAGGGGAGAAGTGCAATGCTTTAAAAGCGGGAAAGAAAAAAAGGGGAAACAGATCGATGTTGATAGCCCACTGTTCCATCAAAAGGGGGGTTCGCCCAAAATCCCTTGGCCACCCCCAACTTTAAACGGCAGTCACCCTTTAACCAACCCAGGGGTCTGACCTAAACCATTGCCAGCGTCCACCTCCCGATGCCAGAATCTAACTTGCCGGGTGCCAGCATTTTTTCGTGTTGTGAAAGTGACAGGAAAAAAAAAAAAAAGGGGAAAAGAAAAAGACAGTTTTCGTGTATTTAAATAAAGGGCCGGGGTAAAGAAAATCTATTTATACCCCGGGTTAGTTAAGATTTTTTTAGATAAATTTTTTTGGGTAAATTCAGGAAAGAGAGAAGTTTTTTTTCCATTTTTTCCTAGGGCATTAAATGTTTCTTTTCTATGATCTTGTTTTAGTAAAGTTAAAGACTTAAAACTTTAGTAAAAATGCAGATTATGAAATGGGATTGAAAGGGAAAGCGGGAAATGTTTTTGGGCTGTGCCTAGTTCCCCTCCACAAAAACCCGGGGTTGAAAAATTTTTTGGGCGGCCTCCCGGTTTCTTCGGGAAAATTTTTTAAAATTGTTCAACTTCTCAAGAGGAAGTGGGGGGGTTTCCCAATTATTTAAATTTCCAAAACAAGGGGTTTGTCTTACTTTTTATTTTTCCCAAATAAAAAATTTACTGGGTTGAAAATTGCTTCCAAATAGTTAATACTAGGTTTGGAATTTCAGCCCCGAGCCCTTTTTTGGTACAAAATTGCCTTTAAATTCCTTCATGGGGGGTTCAGGGCGGGGGCGTCTTAAAAAAAACTAACTACTTTGTCCCAAGAAATTTTGTCTTTCATGGGTTTTGTGTTTTTAACGTCACTGGTGGGTAACCACCATTTGGGGGCCCTTGTCGTAGTAAAAAATTTTGGGTTCAAAAAAAAAAAAAAGAAAGAGTTATAAGGGGGAAAGGGAAAAGAACACCCCAAAATTCCCCCAATTTTGTGAGTGTTGCCGGATTTGGGGCTTTTTCGGGAGAAGATTTTGCGAGCATTCGTTAAAAACCCCCAGAAAAAGTTGGAAAGGGTTTAAACGCGGGGAAAAAACCCCGGGTTATCGCATTTAGAAAAACGGGAAACAAAAAATGAAGCGGGGAAACAAAAGTTTAAAGGGTTTTCGGTAACATAATCGGGCAAAAAGAAAGCGGGAAGCAAAAAGACAAAGGGGAAAACCCAGGAAACAGAAAGTTTAAAAGGTTAAATTTAGGTTAGAGAAAGTGAAAAATAAAAAGGGAACCACCGAGGAGGGGTAGTTTTTTCCCAAAGGATCTGGGCCCGGTTACCCCCCCCGACCAAAGTTCCCCAATTCTCCGAAAAAAACCGATTCGATTGATCCCATACACAGCCCTTTCGAAACTTTTGCGAAAAACCCAAGGGGGCCCAAAAGAGTGGGCAGTAAATTTTGTCACGTTACTGAGGGGTAAGGCATTACAATTTTTTACGGCTTTTGCCAGCAAAAAAAATTGATTTCGGTGCTGTGAAGGAATGTTAAGGGAAAGGGGATTTGACCTCACAGGGGGGTTTTTCCCAGGAAAAAATTTGTTCAGCAAAATTAAAAGCGGGTGAGATTAACACTCATTTTGGGTTTTGGAACGTTTAGTCACTTTTTTTTGAGAAGTGGAAAAGGGGTTTTTGGCGGTACGAAAAAGGGGAGTTCGGCTGAGTTGAAAGAGTAGTTATAAAGGGAACAATTTTGTCATTTTGGGGCCCCCTGATTTAAACCCAATACTTTTGAAAGAGAGACCACCCCAAGACGCGGGGGTTTTTGGGTTGAAGTTCGCAGAGGGTAAAGAGGGGCCGTTTGGGCCGAAGGTGCGGGGAAAAAAGGGTTAGGACATTGAGAAGATGAAAGGGAGACTGGGAGATTTTTTCTGCAAATTCTGAAAACCCCCGTGGTGGGGCAGGGGAAAGGGGGCAAGGGACATTAGGGTTTCCATTTGTACAAAAAGGGGACTTTGGTGGCAGGGATTGTCCCCTGAGGTTCCAAAAGGGCAGCAGCCTTGCAAGAGGGGGTAAGGGGCCCAAGGGAAACACCTGCAGGGGAAACCCAAAAAGGGGATTCATCTGAGAGGGGGAGTGCACCCTTATGGTTTGAAGGACAGCAGTCAGTGCCCCAGGGATGGAGGGCACGGCTGATTTGGTTCTTTTACCAGTGGAAAAAAAGGGGTGGATTGGCCAGCGAGGTTGAAAGGGGTTCAGACATGGTTGTTAAGCGGTGTGTACAAAACAAGCGGCCCGAAAAAGGGGGAATTTGGGACGGGGCAAATAAAAACCTGAAATTTAAATTTCGAGGGCCACTGTGGGGGTTTCCATTGTAAGATAGAAGACGTACCCCTTTTTCTCAGGGCAGTTGCCCTGCTTTTGGTGAGGGAAAAAACCCCCTTCATGATTTGATCATCGGAAATTTTCCCGGGGTGAAAGGGATCCAGGGGTCCTAGTTTTTGACTGTACAGGGGGAGCAGTTCAAACCCGGGGCAAGAAGGAGGGGAAAAGGGTTTATAAACCGTTTTTGCGTTCCAGCAAGGGGAAATCCGGATAGATGTGTCGCCTGATGGTTTTTGGGGAGCGCAGGAAAAAACCTTTCGTCGGAAGTTTGGGATTGGGAAGGGAGGGGAAAACGGGGGTTTGAGGAGGGAACAGATTTCTTTTTGAAAGGGGGCTGTTGTACCCAGGGTTTACCCCAAAGGGGAAAAGGTAAGGGGGACCAAAACCCGTTTTAAGGTACCGCAGGTTATTTTGCACGGTCATGTCAGTGGGTCACAGTTTGCTCATTGGGGGGTCATCTCGGGACCAGCCAAAAAAGCTGACCGAATCTTTGATACTTTCATTTGGGCCCAAAGGGGCAATGGAGACAAACAACCCTTTTTTCAGTCCCGTGAGGGGTGGGCAAAGGTCGCCACAAGGGGGGGGTAAGAGGGAAAGGGGCCCCTTTTAAAAAGCCTCCCTTTTTTGACCCCACCATTCAGGGGGGGCGTTTATTGATTGGCCCAATCGCGCCCTGTTCCAAAAGGGGGCACAGGTTTTGTGTTTTACACCTTTTGGACTCCGGGACCAAAATTTCCCCAAAACAGTTTTCATTGAAAGGCGTAATTTCCAAAAAGGGGCGCTGAAGGGCTGGGCATCTTTTTTTTGCTTTTGGGGGGCCACACAAAATTTTGTGGAAAAGGGGGTTTACAGTTCAACCCCCGGCGTGATGGGAAAGGCAACAGGGGTGCTGGGGGCACAAGCCCCTCCCCTACCCCCTACCACCCACAATGCAATGGTTGGGGAGAGATTTAATGATGGGCTGAAGGGCTCTTTAAAAAACTCCCGTGAGGGAAAAGGGCCCGCAATTGGGACCCTACATTCCAGCGGCCCTGTTCGCCTAAGGGAAGCCCCTTTAGGAGAGCAAAAGGCTTTTCCCATTTTTAGTTTTCTGATGGGCGGACAGTTCGGGGACCATTGGGGCATTTCAAAGAGCTTGGGACGGAGAACAGGGGGTCCAAAAGGTCAAAACCACTTTTAAATATGTGGTGGAAAAACCCCCCCCCCCCCCCCCCCCCCCCCCCAAAAAGGCTCGAGGAGGGAAAGTAAGGTCGCAAGGGGGGGGTTTGAGGGGGCTAGGGGCGTTCAGATAAGCAAAAAATGCAGGGGAAAGGGGGGAAAAACAATTTTCCCCAGGGGAGATCAAGTTTCCCGTTACTGCTTCCCCGGATCACAAAAAAGCTTTCTACATTGGGAAAGGGGCCATTCACCCTCATTGAAAAAGGGAGTCAGGACTACCGAATCGAATTTTTGAATGGGGAAAAACAAAACTTTTTCCCTGGCCCAAATTTTCTCCGCAAAAAAATTCACCCGGGGACTCACACATAGGGCAGCAGCAATCATTGAAGGGGGTGGGAAAGGGGACCCAGAGAAAAGGGGAGATTTTGTTGCCCCGATTTTTCCCGGAGGAAAATCATTTCAGGGTGTGTCACTGTATGAAGGGGAGAGTTGGGGCCCAAAGGGGAAATTAGGGGGGTCCTAGAACAGTAAAGGGCCCCCTGAATGATAAACCAGAGGGCAACTCTAAAACATGTACGGGGGATTTAACATCGCAAAAAACCCTTACATGTGAAAGCCAACCCCATCCCCAAAATGCCACCAAGCAAGTGATCGAGGAGGAGGTAGAAAAGATGTTGGACCTTGGGGGGATTGAACCGTCCAAAACATCGTTAAAAATGCACCCGTCGTCTTTAGTGAGGAAAAAGCAGGCGACATCGATTCTGTGTTGACAAATCCCGAACCCCCGTGTCCCCAAGGGTTTGATGCAGGGTCATTTCCCAACCCTGGAAGACCTTTTGCTCAGATGCCCAAGCCCCGACCAGTTTTCCCCCCAGGATAGATCTGACAAGGGGGTTTACTGGCAAAAAGGCCCCGAGTGAGGGGCCCCAAAGGGGGGTCACAGCATTCTCCACTCCTTTGGGGGTATACCTGGCGAGTACTCCCTTTGGGGTGGTCAACGCACCTCAGTCTTCTCTTTGGAAATGGGAAGTTAAATTTACGGGGTGGGAAGGGGTTGTGAATTTATGGGTGCCCTTCTGATACATCCGAGCCCTGGGGGAGCATTTAGGCAATAGGGGCCCGTTTTTTGAGAGGGTTTGGGAAAACCAAAAATTTACAGCCAGACCAACAAAAATGGGCCCGGGTTTGGTTTTTTCCCAACCTGGGGTTCCCCTTTTTTTTTGTTGGAAAACGACCCAAAACACCAGAAAAAGGGGAAAAAATGGAAAAAGATGAAATTAGAGAACCAAAGACCAAAAAAGAAATCAGGAGTCTGCTAGGGTTTTTTTTGGGGTTTTAAAAGGGATTTGTTCCCCAAAAATTCCCCAGCAATCACGGGTCCTCTCCGCGATTTGGTCAAAAGGGAAACCGGGAGGGTCGATTTGGGCAAAGCTGCAGACAAACACTGCAGACGGTGTTGGAAAGAAAGGTTTCCCCTCCCAACTTTAAGCTTTCCAGATTGTCCAAAACCCTTTTTTTTTGCGGACCGTTTCATCAGGCGGTGGGATAGGGGCAGAAAAAGTTTCCCGGAGCATGAAAAAGGGCAGTTTCCCCGTGAGGGAAAGCAACAGGAATTGGGCAAAGGGGTGAAGAAGGGTACGCAACTGTTGAGGGGAAAGGGGGTTTTTGCTTTCGTGTTGGGGCCTTGCGAAGTTCCCCAAATACTTGTATGGGAAAGAGTTGTGATAGAGTCCGATCAACCCAAACCCCTCAAATTCCCCGCAGGAGGCAAAACGAAAAACCGCGGGGTTTGCGTTGGGGAATGGCCTCCCGCCCTACAGGTAACGAGTGATTTCATTCCCGGGCGACAGAATGTGGAGCTGAATTTTTAAACCCGTTTTATCTACAAGCTGCAACTCGGGGGTCAATCATTCCGGGGTGCTTTTTTGTTTTTAAGTTTTTGTGGGCAGTTATGTTGATTGGGTATGGGTTTATTTCCCCTTGGCTATGGGTTTATTTTTTGTGTGAGATTTGTTCATTAAAAAGAAATTTTTGCTTGAGATACAGTCCTTGTGTGGGGATGCATTATTTTTCAAAAAAAGTGAGATGGGGATTCCTCAGTGAAGTGTCATGTCGTGATTTATATTAAAATTGTCTTTTCATAAAATTTTGAAAAAGGAAAAATGGCCCAAAACCCCCAGGTTGGGGGAAATTTCATAAATGGCACAGAGGTCCCTTTTAAAAAATTGAAATAAAAGCAAAAGCGCACGTTTAAAGATAAAATCATTGGATTTTTTTTCCACTAATGATATATTTTTTAATTTATAAAACCGTTGGTTTAAAAATATTTTCAAACTTTGCACGGGGAAACTGTGGTTCAGCAAAATTTGGTTGTTGTTTTTTTTTGTCCGTTGTTTTGAGACAATGCGGTCAAAAAACTTTTGCAAGGGGGAAAATTTTCAAAAGGGCAAAATTCAACAAAACCAAAGTGTGGTCCGTCGCCCCGGGCCCCTTCAAAATGGACAAAGTCCAAACGCCGACATTTTTAAAGGGGCCCCGTAGACGGGGAGGTTCGGATCCGCCAATTAAGCATAGGGGAGAGGCTCCCCAGGCCGGGCTGTCCGGCCCGCCCGGGCTAAGCAGCTTTTACCGACGCCTCGATGCTAGCGAGACGATCGTTGCGCCCCGGTCAGGCCATTAACCCCAAATTTGGGGGAACCCCCCCATTGTTTTCGGGCTCCAGGGGTTTAAAACAGGAAAGGGAGAAAGGGGGAAAAGGGAGTGGTGGGGGGGGTGAAAATTTTAGCTAATCAATTAAAGACCAATTGCCCACCAAAAGAGAGTAAGGGGGTGTAAGGCCCGATGGGATGATTTGAACACCAATGGAAATTTGAGGGGGAAAATTCGAGTAAAGGGCAGTAAAAATCTGAACCCAAGGGACTCGCCCTTTTTTACAGTCGGAACGGGATAAAAAGGGGTGTTTAGAGTGAGAGAAAGAGGGGGAAACCAACAGAGGGGAGAGGAAAAGAGAGAGGGTTTTGGGGGTTTCTCTGCAGGGAAAGGGGAGAGAGATGAGAGGAGTGAAAGGGTTTTTGGGATTACACCATTTAGTCTGCAAAGGGGGACTAAAGAAGATTTGGGAAAAGGGGGAGTTGCTTTTTAAAAATTAAGAGAAAAAGAAAGAAAAGAAAAGGAAAAAAAAAGCAACCCCTGTTTCCCTTTAAAAAAAGCAGACTAGGGGAAAAAAGGGGAAAAGGGCAAAGCTTAATGCGGAAGAAAAGAAAGGAAACAACGTTTTTGATTTCACTGTTCCCTATGAACCGGGGTTTCGACCCCCTACTTGGCCAGCGCCACCCTTTTATCGGCTCCAACCTGACCCAAACCCCGCGGTCTGACCTGACCAAAGGGCCCCAGTCCAGCCTGACCGATTTCCCCGCAGTCTTTCCCTTTACCGGGGCCACATTTTTTGTCGTGGGTTTTTGAAAGGACCGTGAAAAAGAAAAAAAAAGGAAAAAAAAAGACAGTATTCGTGAATAGTTAAGATACCGGGCCCGGGTAAATAGAAATCTATTTATACCCTTAGTTAATGATGTTTTAGTAAATTTTTTTTTGGGAAGTTCGGGAAAAGAAGAATGTTTTTTTTCATTTGACCCATAGCTTGATGTTTTCGTTTTATATCATGTTATAAATTAAGACTTTATAGGGGTTTGTTTTTACGAATGCTGAAAAAGAAGAGATTGAAGCAAGCGTGATGTGTTTGGGCTGTCCTACCCCTTCCTCCATCGCATCACCCAGGTTGACAATGGGGGAAAAACTTTTTTGGGAAAGAACCCGACCCAACGACACGGAAGAAGGATACGCCAGCAGGGAGCTCTAAATCAGCTTACCCAGGGGGGGGACCCCTGTGGGGTCAGAATGGGGGGGCAGGAGGTACTACCTCCCCCCCTCCCATCCCCAATTAAAAAAATTAGGGGGGGGAGAAGGGGAGCAGACACTTCTTCCTCCTGCCCCCAACCTCCTCAATATTCAGGCTGAAAAAATTGGACGGGATTGGTTTTTTAGGGTCTCCCACCCCCACCCCTCCCCCGAAATAAAACAAACAAAGAAAAAAGATCTTTGACTGTCCGCAGAAAAGAAAATTCTGAGAGATGGGGATCCTCATCGCAGCCTTCCAGCCTGAAACAAGACAACAGTCTTCGGACTGACTCGACTACGGGACACAGTTTGGTGTGTGAACACTGGATCCTGATCCTGTACTACCTGATCAGTCAGATTCCGTACAGATCCCCATCTCCAGAGTTAAATAGTGTCTGGGGGCGCCGTCAGCTAATAAGACATCAATCTGGCTATCATCACCTTCTTCTTATTGTGATGGTGTGGAGGGGTAAGGGGTGTGCAGGTGAAGACAGGCAGATGGTGATAAGAGCAGGAGCCAGGGGACAGCAGCCAGCCAAGAAGACGCTGAGGACGAAGCGGAGTTTTTCTCCCTTTTATTTCTCTTGGTTGCCAGTAGCTCAGGGAACACATCACTCTCAGACAGCGCCTCCAAATATAAAGGGCCGAGGGGCGAACTGGACCACAAAGCCAGCAACATGGTGCCGAAGACAAAACGGGCCTTGTGAGGGCGGAACTGACAGAACTTTGTGCTATCTGTCCCAGTTTTCATGTTGTCTGGCTCGCCGTCCATTCAAACTATTCACACAGATTTACTATCAATGAAAACCTCAGAACCCAAGGAATAAAATGCAGTAAGTCATATTTGACCATTTTGTTGCTGCACTAAAGTACTGCTGATTAACATCCCAGAGTGAACCCACTTTTAACGTGTTTGCATCATATTTTACCCTGTTTCAATAAGAAATACTAAAGAGCGTGAAATAAGTTTACAATGAATGAATAGCTGGCATTTCATTCTTTTCAAACATATAAACTTTATTATCCAAGACTGTGTCTAAGCGGAGAACTTTGTTTTTGAAAATTGGTTGAAAACACAACTGACTTTTCTCTTTGCCGGGCCGTCAGCGCATGCTTTTGATACGATTTTCAACTGAAAAATACTTTGTTAAAATGGACTGTTGGATAATAAGTTCTATACATTTTCAGTTAAATTCATAACAGAAGTCTTTAGCAAGATTTCGATCTGGAAGTGTGAATTTCGTAGAATGATCATTTGGATCAAAACTCTGACAGTAAACGAAGAAGGCGACTTGCTTAAGGAGAACGGTGCCGTCAGTCATTTCGTATAGTCGCAAACCTGTGCGGAAAAGACCCTAAGTAAGGCAACTTGCTGAAGGAGAACGGTGCCGTCAGTCATTTCGTATAGTCGCAAACCTGTGCGGAAAAGACCCTAAGTAAGGCAACTTGCTGAAGGAGAACGGTGCCGTCAGTCATTTCGTATAGTCGCAAACCTGTGCGGAAAAGACCCTAAGTAAGGCAACTTGCTGAAGGAGAACGGTGCCGTCAGTCATTTCGTATAGTCGCAAACCTGTGCGGAAAAGACCCTAAGTAAGGCGACTTGCTTAAGGAGAACGGTGCCGTCAGTCATTTCGTATAGTCGCAAACCTGTGCGGAAAAGACCCTAAGTAAGGCAACTTGCTTAAGGAGAACGGTGCCGTCAGTCATTTCGTATAGTCGCAAACCTGTGCGGAAAAGACCCTAAGTAAGGCAACTTGCTGAAGGAGAACGGTGCCGTCAGTCATTTCGTATAGTCGCAAACCTGTGCGGAAAAGACCCTAAGTAAGGCAACTTGCTGAAGGAGAACGGTGCCATCAGTCATTTCGTATAGTCGCAAACCTGTGCGGAAAAGACCCTAAGTAAGGCAACTTGCTTAAGGAGAACGGTGCCATCAGTCATTTCGTATAGTCGCAAACCTGTGCGGAAAAGACCCTAAGTAAGGCGACTTGCTTAAGGAGAACGGCGCCATCAGTCATTTCGTATAGTCGCAAACCTGTGCGGAAAAGACCCTAAGTGTGCGATATATGAAATGAGAGCTTATGGATTTTACTTTCAATGCGCGTTTTTGGATTCTTTGGTTTCTCATACTTCTTGTGAAATCAAGAATTATTCCAGGTTTGTTCGATGGACAATTGAAAATGGTGCAACATTAATTGTGCAAAATTCCAGTTTAGAGAAAATATGGGCTTCTCGGACCAGTACAGTTGTAATAAATAAAATACAGTTCTTCTTGTGACTTCAGTAATGTATATACAGCTATGCAGGTTCTGAGGTATTTGTATTTTAAAGAGTTTACGTTAAAAAAATTATTCATCAATCCAGGGAGGTAACTCGAACACAATATTTTGTCTACGAGGGTAACCAAAAAATGTACCGCTAGCACCCAGCTAAATCAATGTTCTTCATCATCATCATCAGCAGCAGCAGCAGCAGAATCTTCTTCTTCTTCTTCTTCTTCTTCCTTCTCCTTCTTCTTCTTCTTTCTAAACTCTTCAAGAGAACTTTAAGGAGTAAGACACTGAAGAACTGTTCACCATGTTCTTGAAACCCTGTCGGTTTTGTGTAAAATACCAAAGCATTTGTTTTTATTCCCCAGGAGCAGTCTCACATTTCCAATCTTTGTTCATATGACCACATTGGTCTAAATTTGTCATGTGATGTTGACAGCACTCTAACTTGGTGCTTGACATTATCACCTATAGAATATCTAGACTAAACGACAGATAACACAGGACAGACAAGCCTCGTCTCGCAAAAACAAAAAGTGATGCGAGACTGATCCTGTGTGGAGCAACAGGACAGAAAAAGATAAAATAATTCACCAAACTTCATGTCTAAAGGGAACGATTTCATGAAACTGCACGTATGATGAGAGAGAGAGAGAGAGAGAGAGAGAGAGAGAGAGAGAGAGAGAGAGAGAGGGGAGAAAGAGAGAGAGAGAGAGAGAGAGAGAGAGAGAGAGAGAGAGAGAGAGAGAGAGAGAGAGAGAGAGAGATTCTACAACGTGCGTGCGTGTTTAACGTCTCTCTCGCTCTGCCTCTCTCTGTCTCTGTCTCTGTCTCTCTCTCTCTCTCTCTCTCTCTCTCTCTCTCTCTCTCTCTTTCTCTCTCTTTCTCTCTCTCTCCCTCTCTCTCACTCACTCTCTTCGTACACACTCTCACACATCCACAAAATGACTCCAAAGCTCATTACGCCTAAAAACTTTAATGACTTCTAATATATAAACCAGCATACTTGATTTGGGGGAGAAAAATCCACGAATTCGATAATTCCAGCTGATGATATGATGCTGATGATGGCACTCACCACCACCATTCCCCTTTCATCATCGTCATTATCAATTGGGGGTGGGGGGTGGGGGTGGGGTGGGGGGGCTGGCTGGGGATGGATTGGTCGGAGTGAAATTAATGAACAAGCAGGATTTCAAAAACCAATGGGAAAACATCCATCATCATAAACTTGCTTGTCTAATATAGAAAGCCAACGCAATCATTAAAGCCGATTAAAGATCTTTTTGGATATGTCCCTCAGCAATCGGTTAAAACTGATTAAAGATATTTTTAATATGTCCACTCAGCAATCAGTAAAGCTGATTACAGATCTTTTCAGATATGTCACTCAGTAATCGGTGAAGCTGATTACAGATCTTTTAAGATATGTCACTCAGCAACCAGTAAAGCTTATTACAGATCTTTTAAGATATGTCACTCAGCAATCGGTGAAGCCGATTACAGATATTTAAGATATGTCACTCAGCAATCAGTAAAGCTGATTACAGATCTTTTCAGATATGTCACTCAGCAATCAGTAAAGCTGATTACAGATCTTTAAGATATGTCACTCAGCAATCAGTAAAGCTGATTAAAGATCTTTTCAGATATGTCACTCAGCAATCAGTGAAGCTGTTACAGATCTTTTAAGATACGTCACTCAGCAATCAGTAAAGCTGATTAAAGATCTTTTAAGATATGTCACTCAGCAATCGGTAAAGCTGATTACAGATCTTTTCAGATATGTCACTCAGCAATCAGTAAAGCTGATTACAGATCTTTTCAGATATGTCACTCAGCAATCAGTAAAGCTGATTAAAGATCTTTTCAGATATGTCCACTCAGCAATCAGTAAAGCTGATTAAAGATCTTTTCAGATATGTCACTCAGTAATCAGTAAGCTGATCAAAGATCTTTTCAGATATGTCACTCAGCAATCAGTAAAGCTGATCAAAGATCTTTTAAGATATGTCACTCAGCAATCAGTAAAGCTGATTACAGATCTTTTCAGATATGTCACTCAGCAATCAGTAAAGCTAGATTACAGATCTTTCAGATATGTCACTCAGCAATCGGTAAAGCTAATTACAGATCTTTTTCCAGATATGTCACTCAGCAATCAGTAAAGCTGATTAAAGATCTTTTCAGATATGTCTCTCAGCAATCAGTAAAGCTGATTAAAGATCTTTCAGATATGTCACTCTGTAATCAGTAAAGCTGATCAAAGATCTTTTCAGATAGTCACTCAGCAATCAGTAAAGCAGATTAAAGATCTTTTCAGATTTTCACTCAGCAATCAGTAAAGCTGATCAAAGATCTTTTTGGATTTGTCACTCAGATTAAAAATAAATCGGAACTTTAAAAAAGCCACACAGGGTTGACCCATTGGCAGGATCTGGACACTTCTGCACAGGTGTGTCACACCATGTGATCGAAGACCAAGTCACCTGTGCAATGGATCTACCCACAAGACACACGGATAGCAACAGACTGACTCATCCCACCCTCCGGACAGTCTGTTTCCTGTGTCCCAACAACGAACCTCGAACGTTTTCACCCACACACACAAAATGCCCTTCTGCAATTTGAAGTACAGGTTGACAACGAGCGCACTAATGTACAGGGTCACCAGCAATTTGAAGTGAAGGTTGATAGCAATCGCACCAATGTACAGATTCAGCAGCTGAAGCACGCGAGGCTGACAGACACGTGTCCATGTTGATGACTCATCGGTTAATCTTCGTAAGTCCGGTTCAGCTGCAGACCAAACCTGACGTTCATAGCCGAGGACCATGCGGCCTGGGGCCCTGTGCGTGCTGCCTGGGTCAGCCGGGAGACAACTCTGCATGTCTGGCTGGCCAGGTGGGAGAGGAGGACCCCAAAGACGCCTCTGGGGGTCAGCCTGTGACTGAAGTGGTCCAGAAACGTCCTGATTACGCCGCCATGTTTGGACTTGTCACGCACGCCTTCTATGTACCTACTGGCGGAGGCGAGATGGAAAGGAGGGTGGAGGAGAACTCTCAGTATCTGACAGTGGATCTGCTCGCTGGCCTCACCCAGGTCGGCGTCCCCGTCAGGGACAGCGCTGGCTCCAGATCTCAGAAGCAGCCTCACCAGATTGGATTTGCCAAAGAAAGCCGCCAGCTGATGCGGAGTGTACCCGTTGGCGTCCCTCAAATTGACGTCGGCTCCGTGGTCCAGCAACCTCCGGGCCACCTCCTCGCTGCCGATGTAGCACGCGTAGTGGAGTGGGGTTTGATC
>CM031607.1:3996328-3998828 GCA_018398815.1 Conus ventricosus
ACTGACACACACACACACACAACACACCCACACACAACCACGCACGCACGCACGCACGCACCACAGCACGCACGCACGCACACACACACACACACACACCACACAACACACACCACACCCACCCAGTGTGATTGAAACAACACGCATCGCACGTGCTCGAAGGAGTAACTGCAAAATCAATTGTAAGCGACAACAAGCTCACACTGACACGGACCTGCACAGAATGACCACTACACTCGCGCCTTCGGGAGGACCAGGTGACCAGTGAATCCGCTACCTTCCAACTACCAGTATGATGCTTGCTTGGTTATCATTACTCTTCTTGCGGATATACATGCGCACGGGCGACCTTGCACATTTACAGAGAGAGAGAGAGAGAGAGAGAGAAGAGAGTGTATGTGTGTTGAGAGAGAGAGAGAGATTGTGTGTGTGTGTGTGTGTGTGTGTGTGTGAGAGAGAGAGAGAGAGAGGAGCGAGGAGAGAGAGAGAGAGAGAGAGAGTTTATGAATGCACCATCTGTCAAAATGGTCATCAGGCATATGGATAACCTTCCTTTGTCCTGAATCAGTGGTGCAGTATTTTCAGTTACTCACTATGCCATGTTTTAATATTTTCTCTTCTTTCCAAAACGTGTGAATACGACCCAACCCTTCCAAATCAGACACAGAGGGCAGCATTTCCGTAGTGCACAGCCAGCTTTTCCTGTCCAAGTGCGTGGACTTCATGGCACTGTCCGATTTGAACGTTTCGCCGGCAGTGGAGGACACAGTCCCGGTGTCGATTTGAACGTTCTGGCCGCAGTGGAGGACACAGTCCCGGTGTGGATTTGAACGTTCTGCCGGCAGTGGAGGACACAGTCCCGGTGTGGATTTGAACGTTCTGCCGGCAGTGGAGGACACAGTCCCGGTGTCGATTTGAACGTTCTGCCGCAGTGGAGGACACAGTCCCGGTGTGGATTTGAACGTTCTGCCGGCAGTGGAGGACACAGTCCCGGTGTGGATTTGAACGTTCTGCCGGCAGTGGAGGACACAGTCCCGGTTCGATTTGAACGTTCTGCCGGCAGTGGAGGACACAGTCCCGGTGTGGATTTGAACGTTCTGCCGGCAGTGGAGGACAACAGTCCCGGTGTAGATTTGAACGTTCTGCCGGCAGCGGAGGACACAGTCCTGGTGTCGATTTGAACGTTTCGCCGGCAGTGGAGGACACAGTCCCGATGTCGGCTGTGCCTTTAAGGAGAGAAACTGACGGCAGTGCTAAGTACTGACAACAAGCCGAATCAATACATAATCACACAAAGTTGGGAACGGAGTTGCTCATCTAGCAAAACGTTGGGCTTTCAGTTCTCGTACTCCTTGGGTCGCCAGTTTGAATCTCTGTCAGGGCTGTTTCAATGCAGGGGGGGGGGGTGGTTTGGGGGGGGGGGTGGGGGGGCTTTTACCTTGGAGTTAATATTGGTCCCATTCCGTTGCTCAGAAGTTCTTCGAATGAGGTTCCGAGTGTGAATGCACGTATAGCATCTTGTGACCACGTTAAATCCCGTCCCCATTCTGCCGAAGAGTAGGTCTCGTAAGCTGATGTTGATGTTTGGTACATATACCACACAGCATGAGTCTGAGCGCTGATAAAGGTCGAAGTGCAGACTGCTGAGCGCGAGGCGGGGTAAGATTCCCGAATGTGGAACAAGTGGAAGAAAATTGGACGTCAGCGTGACTGCTAGACTTCCGCTGACAGCCGCCTTGGAAAGACTGTTGTGCGTTTTGAGGTCTGCGTCCTTGTGTTGTCTACAGAAGACATGTTTTGAGGTCTGTGATGTCTACAGAAGACATGTTTTGAGGTCTGTGATGTCTACAGAAGACATGTTTTGAGGTCTGTGATGTCTACAGAAGACATGTTTTGAGGTCTGTGTTGTCTACAGAAGACATGTTTTTGAGGTCTGCTCCTTGTGCTGTCTACAGAAGACATGTTTTGAGGTCCTCTCCTTGTGTTGTCTACAGAAGACATGTTTTGAGGTCTGTGTTGTCTACAGAAGACATGTTTTGAGGTCTGCTCCTTGTGTTGTCTACAGAAGACATGTTTTGAGGTCTGTGTTGTCTACAGAAGACATGTTTTTGAGGTCTGTGTTGTCTACAGAAGACATGTTTTGAGGTCTGTGAGTCTACAGAAGACATGTTTTGAGGTCTGTGTTGTCTACAGAAGACATGTTTTGAGGTCTGCTCCTTGTGTTGTCTACAGAAGACATGTTTTGAGGTCTGTGTTGTCTACAGAAGACATGTTTGAGGTCTGTGGTTGTCTACAGAAGACATGTTTTGAGGTCTGTGTTGTCTACAGAAGACATGTTTTGAGGTCTGGTCCTTCGGATGTCTACAGAAGACATGTTTGATTTCTGCTACTTGTGCTGCTTACAGAAGACATGTTGTGAGGTCTGCTCCTTGTGATGTCTACAGAAGACATGTGTGAGGTCTGCTCCTTGTGATGTCTACAGAAGACATGTTGTGAGGTC
>CM031607.1:4001328-4037171 GCA_018398815.1 Conus ventricosus
ACCTTAAACCCAATAGAGCATTTCTGGGATGCCCTTCAGAGGCAGTTCAACCAGCTCAACCCCAGACCACAGACAGCAGCTCAGCTTGCTGTCGCTGTGGCCAGGTGTGGTGGCAAGTCCCCCAGAGGCAGACCAACACTCTGGTGCGCTCGATGTACCGCAGGTGCACAGCTGTGATCAATGCTCGAGGTGGTCACACCAGATACTGACATTCTGCTGTTAACACAGGGTCAAGGTCAAGTTCATGTGACCTTATTTTCTACCAGAATGAACTTTGAAAGGCCACTTTTGCGGTGTTCGATTGCTTTTTCCCACTTTCTATTACCAGTTCAAAGAATCGGTAGCCAAATTACATCAACATTTCTATACAGTTTGTTTTCGCGTTTTTTATGCCTCTGAGTATATTATGTTGTTGGTTGTTGTTTTCATTCAGAGCAAGGACCAACCATGTGGTGGCCTGACCGCTGTGAGACCAACGCCTTGCTGGAGGCCTGTGAGCGGGCACTTGGCATCACGTGCTGCACGTGCTCGATTCGGGCATCTCACTTCCCTGGACAGACCCGGAGGGCTTTTACCGCTCTGCACTACGCCTGCATCGACAACAACCTACAAGTGGCTACGAAGCTTCTCCAAGGGCCACCCAACCCGTACAGGATGAACGTCAATTCGAGGTCCAACACGGAGGAGACCCCGCTCCACATAGCTTGCCAGCGGGGTCATTTGGCTCTGGTAGAGCTGTTCCTTGCGTGTGGGGCGGACGTCGTGGCGCAGGACGACACCGGGGATTCCCGCTCCACGTGGCCAGTGTCTACGGACATGACCCCGTCGTCCAGAAACTGCTGACCTGCCAGGGCGTGGACATCAACGCGGAGAACCACCACGGACACTCCCCATTCTTTCACGCCTGTTTTCTCCACCAGTCGGCCGTGGTCAAGACGCTGCTGCACACGGGGCCAACGTCAACCAGAAGAGCCACAGCGGCCTCCGCCCCCTGCACTGCGCCGTGAGGTTCTGCAGCCTCCATTCCCTGGACTCCATCCTGGAGAAGGACCCCGATGTAGACGTCACGGACGGGGAGGATCAAACCCCACTCCACTACGCGTGCTACATCGGCAGCGAGGAGGTGGCCCGGAGGTTGCTGGACCACGGAGCCGACGTCAATTTGAGGGACGCCAACGGGTACACTCCGCATCAGCTGGCGGCTTTCTTTTTGGGAAATCCAATCTGGTGAGGCTGCTTCTGAGATCTGGAGCCAGCGCTGTCCCTGACGGGGACGCCGACCTGGGTGAGGCCAGCGAGCAGATCCACTGTCAGATACTGAGAGTTCTCCTCCACCCTCCTTTCCATCTCGCCTCCGCCAGTAGTACATAGAAGGCGTGCGTGACAAGTCCAAACATGGCGGCGTAATCAGGACGTTTCTGGACCACTTCAGTCACAGGCTGACCCCAGAGGCGTCTTTGGGTCCTCCTCTCCCACCTGGCCAGCCAGACATGCAGAGTTGTCTCCCGGCTGACCCAGGCAGCACGCACAGGGCCCCAGGCCGCATGGTCCTCGGCTATGAACGTCAGGTTTGGTCTGCAGCTGAACCGGACTACGAAGATTAACCGATGAGTCATCAACATGGACACGTGTCTGTCAGCCTCGCGTGCTTCAGCTGCTGAATCTGTACATTGGTGCGATTGCTATCAACCTTCACTTCAAATTGCTGGTGACCCTGTACATTAGTGCGCTCGTTGTCAACCTGTACTTCAAATTGCAGAAGGGCATTTTGTGTGTGTGGGTGAAACGTTCCGAGGTTCGTTGTTGGACACAGGAAACAGACTGTCCGGGAGGGTGGGATGAGTCAGTCTGTTGCTATTCCGTGTGTCTTGAGGTAGATCCATTGCACAGGTGACTTGGTCTTCGATCACATGTGTGACACACCTGTGCAGAAGTGTCCAGATCCTGCCAATGGTCAACCCTGTGTGGCTTTTTTAAAGTTCCGATTTATTTTTAATCTGATGACAAATCCAAAAAGATCTTTGATCAGCTTTACTGATTGCTGAGTGACATCTGAAAAGATCTTTAATCAGCTTTACTGATTGCTGAGTGACATATCTGAAAAGATCTTTGATCAGCTTTACTGATTACAGAGTGACATATCTGAAAAGATCTTTAATCAGCTTTACTGATTGCTGAGAGACATATCTGAAAAGATCTTTAATCAGCTTTACTGATTGCTGAGTGACATATCTGGAAAAAGATCTGTAATTAGCTTTACCGATTGCTGAGTTGACATATCTGAAAAGATCTGTAATCAGCTTTACTGATTGCTGAGTGACATATCTGAAAAGATCTGTAATCAGCTTTACTGATTGCTGAGTGACATATCTTAAAAGATCTTTGATCAGCTTTACTGATTGCTGAGTGACATATCTGAAAAGATCTTTGATCAGCTTTACTGATTACTGAGTGACATATCTGAAAGATCTTTAATCAGCTTACTGATTGCTGAGTGACATATCTGAAAAGATCTTTAATCAGCTTACTGATTGCTGAGTGACATATCTGAAAAGATCTGTAATCAGCTTTACTGATTGCTGAGTGACATATCTGAAAAGATCTGTAATCAGCTTTACCGATTGCTGAGTGACATAATCTTAAAAGATCTTTAATCAGCTTTACTGATTGCTGAGTGACGTATCTTAAAAGATCTGTAATCAGCTTCACTGATTGCTGAGTGACATATCTGAAAAGATCTTTAATCAGCTTTACTGATTGCTGAGTGACATATCTTAAAGATCTGTAATCAGCTTTACTGATTGCTGAGTGACATATCTGAAAAGATCTGTAATCAGCTTTACTGATTGCTGAGTGACATATCTTAAAATATCTGTAATCGCTCACCGATTGCTGAGTGACATATCTTAAAAGATCTGTAATAAGCTTTACTGTTGCTGAGTGACATATCTTAAAAGATCTGTAATCAGCTTCACCGATTACTGAGTGACATATCTGAAAGATCTGTAATCAGCTTTACATGATTGCTGAGTGACATATTAAAAATATCTTTAATCAGTTTTAACCGATTGCTGAGGGACATATCCAAAAAGATCTTTAATCGGCTTTAATGATTGCGTTGGCTTTCTAATTAGACAAGCAAGTTTTATGATGATGGATGTTTTCCCATTGGTTTTTGAAATCCTGCTTGTTCATTAATTTCACTCCGACCAAACTCCATCCCAGCCAGCCCCCCACCCCCACCCCCACCCCCCACCCCAATTGATAATGACGATGATGATAGGGAATGGTGGTGTGAGTGCCATCATCAGAATTATCATCAGCTGGAATTATCGAATTCGTGGATTTTTCTCCCCCAAATCAAGTATGCTGGTTTATATATTAGAAGTCATTAAAGTTTTTAGGCGTAATGAGCTTTGGAGTCATTTTGTGGATGTGTGAGAGTGTGTACGAAGAGAGTGAGTGAAGAGAGGGAGAGAGAGAGAAGAGAGAGAAAGGAGAGAGAGAGAGAGAGAGAGAGAGAGAAGAGAGAGAGACAGAGACAGAGACAGAGAGAGGCAGAGCGAGAGAGACGTTAAACACGCACGCACTTTTGTAGAATCTCTCTCTCTCTCTCTCTCTCTCTCTCTCTCTCTTCCTCTCTCTCTCTCTCCTCTCTCTCTCTCTCTCTCTCTTCTCCTCTCTTCTCTCTCTTCCCTCTCTTCTCTCTCTCCTCTCTCTCTCTCATCTCTCTCATCATACTGCAGTTTCATGAAATCGTTCCCTTTAGACATGAAGTTTGGTGAATTATTTTATCTTTTCTGTCCTGTTGCTCCACACAGGATCAGTCTCGCATCACTTTTTGTTTTTGCGAGACGAGGCTTGTCTGTCCTGTGTTATCTGTCGTTTAGTCTAGATATTCTATAGGGGATAATGTCAAGCACCAAGTTAAAGTGCTGTCAACATCACATGACAAATTTAGACCAATGTGGTCATATGAACAAAGATTGGAAATGTGAGACTGCTCCTGGGGAATAAAAACAAATGCTTTGGTATTTTACACAAAACCGACAGGGTTTCAAGAACATGGTGAACAGTTCTTCAGTGTCTTACTCCTTAAAGTTCTCTTGAAGAGTTTAGAAAGAAGAAGAAGAAGGAGAAGGAAGAAGAAGAAGAAAGAAGAAGATTCTGCTGCTGCTGCGCTGATGATGATGATGAAGAACATTGATTTAGCTGGGTGCTAGCGGTACATTTTTTGGTTACCCTCGTAACAAAATATTGTGTTCGAGTTACCTCCCGGATTGATGAATAATTTTTTTAACGTAAACTCTTTAAAATACAAATACCTCAGAACCTGCATAGCTGTAATACATTACTGAAGTCACAAGAAGAACTGTATTTTATTTATTACAAACTGTACTGGTCCGAGAAGCCCATATTTTCTCTAAACTGGAATTTTGCACAATTAATTTGCACCATTTTCAATTGTCCATCGAACAAACCTGGAATAATTCTTGATTTCACAAGAAGTATGAGAAACCAAAGAATCCAAAAACGCGCATTGAAAGTAAAATCCATAAGCTCTCATTTCATATATCGCACACTTAGGGTCTTTTCCGCACAGGTTTGCGACTATACGAAATGACTGATGGCGCCGTTCTCCTTAAGCAAGTCGCCTTTTCTTAGGGTCTTTTCCGCACAGGTTTGCGACTATACGAAATGACTGATGGCACCGTTCTCCTTAAGCAAGTTGCCTTACTTAGGGTCTTTTCCGCACAGGTTTGCGACTATACGAAATGACTGATGGCACCGTTTTTCCTTCAGCAAGTTGCCTTACTTAGGGTCTTTTCCGCACAGGTTTGCGACTATACGAATGACTGACGGCACCGTTCTCCTTCAGCAAGTTGCCTTACTTAGGGTCTTTTCCGCACAGGTTTGCGACTATACGAAATGACTGACGGCACCGTTCTCCTTAAGCAAGTTGCCTTTCTTAGGTCTTTTCCGCACAGGTTTGCGACTATACGAAATGACTGACGGCACCGTTCTCCTAAGCAAGTCGCCTTACTTAGGTCTTTTCCGCACAGGTTGCGACTATACAAATGACTGACGGCACCGTTCTCCTTCAGCAAGTTGCCTTACTTAGGTCTTTTCCGCACAGGTTTGCGACTATACGAAATGACTGACGGCACCGTTCTCCTTCCCAGCAAGTTGCCTTACTTGGGGTTTTTCCGCACGGGTTTGCGACTATACGAAATGACTGACGGCACCGTTCTCCTTCACAAGTTGCTTACTTAGGGTCTTTTCCGCACAGGTTTGCGACTATACGAAATGACTGACGGCACCGTTCTCCTTAAGCAAGCCCCTTCTCCGTTTACTGTCAGAGTTTTACCCAAATTTGATCATTCTACGAAATTCACACTTCCAGATCGAAATCTTGCTAAAGACTTCTGTTATGAATTTAACTAAAAATGTATTAAAACTTATTATCCAACAGTCCATTTTAACAAAGAATTTTTCAGTTGAAAATCGTATCAAAAGCATGCGCTGAGGGCCCGGCAAAGAGAAAAGTCAGTTGTGTTTTCAACCAATTTTCAAAAACAAGTTCCCCCCGCTTAGACACAGTCTTGGATAATAAAGTTTATATGTTTGAAAAGAATGAAATGCCAGCTATTCATTCATTGTAAACTTATTTCACGCTCTTTATATTTCTTATTAAACAGGTAAAATATGATGCAAACACGTTAAAAGGGGGTTTCACTCTGGGATGTTAATCAGCAGTACTTAGTGCAGCAACAAAATGGTCAAATATGACTTACTGCTTTTTAAATCCTTGGTTCTGAGTTTTCATTTATAGTAAATCTGTGGAATAGTTTGAATGGAGGGCGAGCCAACAACATGAAAACGGGACAGATAGCACAAAGTTCTGTCATTTCCCGCCCTCACAAGGCCCCCGTTTTGTCTTGGGCACCATGTTGCGGGCTTTGTGGTCCAGTTCGCCCCTCGGCCCTTATATTTGGAGGCGCTGTCTGAGAGTGATGTGTTCCCTGAGCACTGGCAACCAAGAGAAATAAAAGGGAGAAAAACTCCGCTTCGTCCTCACGTCTTCTTGGGGCTGCTGTCCCCCTGGCTCCTGCTCTTATCACCATCTCCCTTTGTCTTCACCTGCACACCCCTTACCCCCCCAAACACCATCACAATAAAAGAAGGTGATGATAGCCAGATTGATGTCTTAAATAGCTGACGGCGCCCCCAGACACTATTTAACCTCGGAGATGGGGATCTGTAACGGAATCTGATGATCAGGTAGTACGGGATCAGGAATCCAGTGTTCACACACCAAACTGTGTCCCGTATCAGTCAGTCCGAAGACTGTTGTCTTGTTTCAGGCTGGAAGGCTGCGATGAGGACCCCCCATCTCTCAGAATTTCTTTTCTGCGGACATTTCAAAGAACTTTTTTCTTTGTTTGTTTTATTTCGGGGAGGTGGGGGTGGGAGACACACTAAAACCAATGCCGTCCATTATTTTCAGCTCGAAATAGGGGGGTTGGGGAGCAGGACCGGAAGAAGTAGTCTGCTCCCCCTCTCCACCCCCTAATATTTTTAATTGGGGATAGGGAGGTGGGAGGTAGTACCTCCCTGCCCTCCCAGTTCTGACGCCACAGGGGCTGCCTCCCTTGGGTAGAGCTGATTATAGAGCTGCCTGCGGGCGCTAATCCTTCATGTCCGTGTCGTTCGGTCGGGTATCTTTCACAAAGTTTTTCACCCATTGTCAACCTCGGGTGATGTCGATGGAGGAAGGACTAGCGCACACCCCCAACACACTCACAGTTTGCTTACAATCTCATTCATAATCATGCATTCGTCCCTCAAACCACTAGTAAAGTCTATAACTTTACTACACTGATCATAGAACGAAACATCAATGCATATGGAATCAAATGAAATAAAACATTCTCTCTTTCCTGAACTTAAACAAAATCATTTATCTAAACATAAATTAACTAACCCGGGTTAAAATAGATTTCTACTTTACCTGGCCAGGTGATCTTAACTATTCACGAACACTGACTTTTTCTTTTCCTTTTTTTTCTTTTCCTGTCACTTTCACAACACGACACAACTGCGGCCCCGGGTCAATTTAACTGCTGGCATCGGTCAGGCTGGACTGCTGGCACTGGTCAGTCAGACCGCTGGCTTTGGGTCAGGTTGGACTGCCGATGAAAGGGGCGCTGGCCAAGAAAGAGGTCGAACCCCCGTTCTATGAACAGTGACTATCAACATCGATCTGTTCCCCTTTTTCTTTCTTCCCTGCAGTTAACGAAATTGCACTCTCTCCTCTCTCTCCTAGTCTGCTCTATTAAATGAACATGGTTGCTTTTCTTTTCCTTTTCTTTTCTTTCTTTTCTCTTCATTAGTTAGCAACTCTCTCTTTCCACATCTCTCTTTAGTCCTCCCTTTGCAGACTATATCTGGTGCTAATGCTAAAAACCTCACTCCTCTCATCTCTCTGCCTTTCTCCTGCAAGACTACACCCCAGAACCTCTCTCTCTCTCACTCCTCTGTTCGTTCTCCCCCTCGTTCTCTCACTCTCACATCCTTCTTATCCCGTTCCGATCTGTCAAAAAGGCAGTACCATTGGTCATATTTTTACTGCCTCGTACTCGAAGTTAAATCTCCCTCAAATTTCCATTGGATGTTCAAATCATGCCAGTAAATGCCTAAAACGCCTTACTCTCTGTGGTGGTCAATTGGTCATTTAATTGATTAGGCTAGATTTACCCCACCACACACACTACCTTCTCCCTCTCCCTTTCCTGCTTTAACCTGCGACGTCCGACTAACAATGGCGCGGGTCCAAAAATTTGGCTAGATAGCCTGAGCCACGTTTACGACTCGTCTCGCTAGACACGAGGCTCGGTCCAAAGCTGCTTAGTCCGTCTGGCCGGACAGCCGTCTCTGTGGAGCCTCTCCCCTATGCTTAATTGGGCTGGATCCGAACCTGGCCCGTCACGTGGCCTAAAATGTCTGCGTTTGGACTTATGTCCAGTTGAAGTGGCCGGCGAGGGACCACACTTTGTTGTGTTGAATTTTGACCGTGACAATTTCCCCCTTCAAAAGACTATGCACCGCATTGTCTCAAAACAACGGTAAAAAAAAAAGACAACAACCGAATTTGCTGAACCACAGTTACACGTGCAAATTTTGAAAAATACTTTACAACCAACGGTTTATAAATTATAAAATATATCATTAGTGGATACCACTCCAAAATGAGTTATCATTGACGTGCGCTCTTGCGTTATTTCAACTCATTTTATAACGCCCCTCTGTGCGCACTTATGCAATCCCCTACCTGCGGATTTTGCCATCTCTCCTTTTTCCACAATTCTTATGAAAAGCACAATATAATATGATCACGATCATGACACTTCACCTGAGGAATCTCCATCCCACTTATTGCAAAAATGCATTCACCACACAACGACTGTATGCTCAAGCATAACTACATTACATGAACAAACTCACACAAAAATATGAACCATACCAACTGGAATGAACCCATATCCAATCAACATAAACTGTCATCAAAAACATATTATCAAAAAAGCACCCCGATATGACTGACTTCCCTGATTTGCAGCTTGCTAGACTACCGGCTTAAATAGTCGCTCCGACATTCTGTCGCCCGGGGAATGTACTGCACTCGGTACCTGTAGGGCTGCAGTCCCCATTGCCCAACGCAGAACCCTGCTGTTTTTCAGCTGTGCCTCCTGCAGGAATTTGAGGGGTTTTGGTGATCGTCTCTATCACGAACTCTTTCCCATACAAGAAATTGTGGAACTTCTGCACGGCCCACACGACAGCTAAACACTCCTTCTCTACAGTTGCGTACCCTTCTTCACACTTTGTCAACTTCCTGCTAGCATACCTCACAGGAAACTCGACCTCTTCATGCTCCTGCAACAATACTGCCACCTACCCCACCGCCTGATGCATCTGTCCGCAACAAAAAAGGGTTTTGGGACATATCTGGTAGCTTCAAGAGGGGAAACGGGAACCTAGTCTTTCCAACACCGTCTGCAGTGCTTGCTCTGCAGCGCCCTGACCACTCGACCACTGCCGGTTCCCTGCTTTGACCAAATCGCTGAGAGGACTCGTGATTGCTGCGAATTTTGGAACAACTCCCTATAGAACCAATAAAACCTAGCAGACTCCTGACTTCTGTTTTGGTCTTTGGTCTCTCTGAATTCATCATCTTCTCCACCTTTCCCCTTTCTGGCTGCTTTGTGTCGCTTCCAACAACAAAACCTGGGAACTCCAGGCTTGGAAAACCAACCTGGCACTTTGTTGGTCTGGCTGTGAGATTGGCTTGTCTCAACCTCTCTAAAACTGGCTCCTAGCTGCCTCATATGCTCCTCCCATGTCTCGGATGCTATCAGAATGTCATCCATGAAATTCACAACGCCTTCCAATCCCGTCAATAACTTCCTCATCATCCGAGAGAAGACTGCAGTGGTTGACCATCCCAAAGGAGTACTCGCCACTGGTATAGCCCCATTTGGAGTGGAGAATGCTGTGACTTCCTTTGAGCTCACTCAGGGCTATTTGCCAGTAACCCTTGCTCAGATCTATCCTGGTGAAATACTGGCTCTTGCTTGTGGCGACTGAGCGAACAGGTCTTCCATGTTCGGTAGGGCCTCTGCATCGACCTTGGTGAAAACTGTTCAGACGTCTGTAGTCAACACAGAATCGATTTCTCGCCTGACTTTTTCCCCACTAAGACACGGGTGCACTATACGATGATTTGACGGTTTTAATCACCCAAGGTCCAACATCTTTTCTACCTCCTCCTCGATCACTTGCTTGGTGGCATATGGGATCGGGTAGGCTTTCACATGTACGGGTTTTTGCGATGTTAACTCCACCGTACATGTTTCTAGAGTTGTCCTGCCTGGTTTATCAGTCAGGGACGCCCTATACTGTTCTAGGAGCCCCCTAACTTCCTCCTGTCTCCTACTCTCTAGCCCTTCATACAGTGACCCATCCCTGTATGACTCTTCTCCTGGAAACTCAGGCAACAAAACTCCCCTTCTTCTGCTGGGTCTCCTTCCAACCTCCATCAAAGATGCTGCTGCGCCTATGTGCTGAGTCTCACGCTGAATAATTTTTTCGGGCAAATTTGCATGGAAAATTTTGTTTCCCATCACATCGGGGGTTCGGTAGTCCTGTCTACCTTTCCTGTGGTGAAGGCCCTTCCAATGATCAGCAGCTTGTTGTGATCCGTGGGGGGCAGTAACAGGGCTTGATCTCCCACCTGAGGAATTGTTCCCACCCTTCTGTCATTGCCTTTCTGACGACCCTAGCCCCCTTGCAAACTCTCCCTTTGCGACTTCATGTCTCCTCGAGCCTATTGGTAGGTCCACCACATACTGATAGTGGTTTTTGACCTCTCGGATCCTGTTCTCCGGACCCCAGCTCTTTGGAATGCACACTGGTCCCCGAACTGTCCGCCCATACAGCCTCAAAAGGCGAAAAGCCTGTGCTCTCCGAGGGGCTTCCCCTGGGGGAGGGGAACCCGTGCCGCTGGAATGTAGCGGTCCCATCTGCTGGCCTTTCCTCACAGAGCTCTTTAAGATGCCTCAGCACCTTGATCTCTCCACCCAAACCATTGCATTGTGGGTGATGGGTAGTGAGAGGGGTGTGTGATCCCAAGCCTTTGACCTCCCCCATCAAGCCTGAGGTGACTGTGACCCCCTGCACGAGATTTGTGCTGGCACACCCACGCGAAAAAAAGAATGTTCTACCACCCTTCAGCGACCGTTGCGTATCTACGCCTTCAATGCAAAATGCTTTGGGTATCTGGTTCGCGAGTCCACAAGTGTCAACAACATACTGTGCCACCTTTGGAACCCGGCGCGATTGGGCCAATCAGAAACAACCGCCACCTCCTGAATGGTGTGTCAATAAAGGAGGCTGTTTAAGAGGCGCCCTTTCCCTTTCACCCCTCCCTTGTGGCTGACCTTGACACACGTCACATGACATGCAGAAACGCTTGAAAGTCTGCCATCCCTGGCCAATGAAAGTCATCAAGATTCGGTCAGCTGTTTTGCTGGTGCCGAATGACCCGCCATAGCGATCGTGACCCACTGACATGACATTGTTGTCACGATAACTGTGGTACCTTAACTGTGTGGTCACCTTAACCTGTCTTTCCCCTTGTGAACACTCGGTACAACAGCCCCCCTTTCACAAAAAAATCTGTCTCACCTCCTCTAACCCCTGTTTCTCTCCACCCTTGCCAAATCCCAAGACTTCACGAGCGAAGGGTCTTTTTCCTTCGCTGCCCTAAAACTCATCAGGCGAACCCTCTATGCCTGACTCCTTGCTGGAACGACTAACGGTTTAAACAACCTTGCCCTCCCTTTTTGCCTCCGTGTTTTGGAACTGCTGCCCCCTTTACAGCAACAAATCGGATCCCCTGTCCCTTGCACCCGGATTTCCGATGATCAAATCAGAAGGGGTTTTCTTCCATCACCAACGCAGACAACTCGCCCGAGAAGTAAGGGGTACGTACTTCTATCTTAGCAACTGGGAACTCCCTACAGTGCCATCGATTAGAGTCGGTCTGGATTTGCCCTGTCAAATCCCCTTTCCGACCAGCGTTGTTCGTACTACACCGCATGAACACAGTGTCTCGTAACACTTTCACCTCTTTCTGGCCAAAACCACCCTTCTTCCACTGGTAAACCGAACCACTTCAGCCAAGCCCTCATCCTGGGCAACTGACTGCTGTCCAGTGCTAGCCATAGGCCTGCCCTCCACCCTCTTCAGACTGAATCCTTTGGTTCCACTGCAGTCGTTTCCCTTGACGACCTTATTCCACTCTTGCAAGCGCTGCCTTCGGAACCTCATGCGACAATCCCTTTGCCACATTCCCCTTCTTGTGACAAATGAAACACCTAATGTCCCCCTGGGCCCTTCCTTCTGCCCCACCACTGGGTTTGCAGACTTTGCAGAAAACTCTCCTAGTCTCCTTGCACTCTTCTCACCTGTGCCTAGCACCTGTTTCTCCTGCACCTTCGTGCCCAAACGTGCCTCTCTATACACCTCTGCGAACTTCAACCAACTCCCCTGCTGTCTCTGGGTGTCTCTCTTTCAAATGTATGGGTTTAAATCAGGGCCGCAACCTGACAAAATCTGTTCCTTCCCTAACTAGCTCTTTCAAATCAAACGAACTCCTTCTTCGTACCGCTCAACTCTAACCACTTCCAAAATAGTGATCTAAACGTGCACCAAACTGAGTGTACGTCTCACCTGCTTGTAATTTAGCTGAACGAAAAAATTTTTCCTGAACCCCCCCTCTGTGAGGTCAAATCCTTCATCAACGATTCCTTCACAGCACCGAAAAACAGACTGTTTTTTCTGCTGGGAACGCAATAAAAATTTGTAATGCCTTACCCGTCAGTAACGCTGACAAAATGACTGCCCACTCTTCTGAAGGCAACCTTGACTGGTCGCAAACGTTCGAAACGACTGATGTATGCATCCCAAACGAATCGGTTTCTTCGGAGAATTTGGGGTAACTTTGGTCGGGGGCGTAACTGCGCACAGAGTCACTGGAAAGGGACTACCATCCTCGGTGGTCTCCCTTTGTATTTTCACTTTCTCTAACTCTAATTGAACCTTTAATCTTTCTGTTTTCCCGCGTTTCCCTTAGTCTTTCTGCTTCCCGCGTTTCTTTAGCCTGATTATCGTTAGCCCGAATCCCTTTAAACTTTCTTTCCTGCTTCATTTTTTCTGTTTCCTGTGCTTCTAAATGCGATACGGCGTCCTTCCGCGCGTTCATCCCTTTCCATCTTTTGCTGGTTTTCAACGAATGCTCGCAACTCTTCCCCGAATAGCCTAAATCACCCACAACACTCACAAGTTGTTCAATAGGGGTGTTCTTTTCTTCCGCCATTATAACTCTTTCTTTTTTTTTTTTTGAACAAGATTTTATTACTACGACAGCCAAACTGGTGGTTACCGACACGAGTGACGTAATAGCACAATCCTATGAATGACAATATTAGCTTGGGACAAACGAGTTAGTTTTTATAAGACGCCCAGCGCCTGACCCAACTATGAGAGCGAATTATAGGCAATCTGTACGAAATAAGTACTCTGGGCGAAATGCCAAGCCTAGTATTAACTATCTTGGAAGCAATGTCAAGCCTAGTATTTAACTATCTTGGGAACATACAGTAAGACAACCCCTTGTCTTAGGATTACAATACTTGAATCCCACCCAGCTTCCTCTCTGAGAAGTTGAACAATTATAAAAATGGGCCAGAAGATCCTGGCAGGCTCGCCAATAAATTGTCAACCTCGGGTGATGTCGATGGAGGAAGGACTAGCGCACAGCCCAAACACATTCACAGCTTGCTTACAATCTCATTCATATATCATGCATTCGTCACATCAAACCACTAGTAAAGTCTATAACTTTACTACACATGATCATAGAACGAAACATCAATGCATATGGAATCAAATGAAATAACAACATTCTCTCTTTCCTGAACTTCACAAAATCATTTATCTAAAACATCATTAACTAACCCGGGTATAAATAGATTTCTACTTTACCTGGCCAGGTGATCTTAACTATTCACGAATCACTGTCTTTTTCTTTTCCTTTTTTTTTCTTTTCACTGTCACTTTCACAAACACGACACAACTGCTGGCACCGGTCAGTTAGACTGCTGGCATCGGTCAGGCTGGGACTGCTGGCACTGGTCAGTCAGACCGCTGGCGTTGGTCAGGCTGGACTGCCGATGAAAGTGGCGCTGGCCAAGTATGAGGTCGAAACCCCCGGTTCAGATGAACAGTGACTATCAACATCGATCTGTTCTCCTTTCTTCTTCCTGCATTAACGCATTGCACTCTCTCTCTCTCTCTCTCCTAGTCTGCTCTTTTAAATGGACATGGTTGCTTTCTTTTCCTTTTCTTTTCTTTCTTTTTCTCTCATTAGTTAGCAACTCTCTCTTTCCACATCTCTCTTTAGTCCTCCCTTTGCAGACTATATCTGGTGCTAATGCTCAAACCTCACTCCTCTCATCTCTCTGCCTTTCTCCTGCAGAGACTACACCCCAGAACCTCTCTCTCTCTCTCCTCTCTCTGTTCGTTCTTCCCCCTCGTTCTCTCACTCTCACATCCTTCTTATCCCGTTCCGATCTGTCAAAAAGGGCGAGTACCATTGGTCAGTATTTTTACTGCCTCGTACTCGAAGTTATCTCCCTCCAATTCCATTGGATGTTCAAATCATGCCAGTCATGCCTACACGCCTTACTCTCTGTGGTGGTCAATTGGTCATTTAATTGATTAGCTAGATTTCACCCCCACCACACACTACCTTCTCCCTCTCCCTTTCCTGCTTTAAAACCTGCGACGTCCGACTAACAATGGCGCTGGTTCCACAAATTGGCTAGATGAGCCTGAGCCAGGCGCTACGACTCGTCTCGCTAGACAATCGAGGCGTCGGTCAAAGCTGCTTAGTCCGTCTGGCCGGACAGACCGTCTCTGTGGAGCCTCTCCCCTATGCTTAATTGGCTGGTCCGAACCATGGCCCGTCTACGTGGCGCCTAGAATGTCTGCGTTGGACTTATGTCCAGTTGAAGTGCCGGCGACGGACCACACTTTGGTTGTGTTGAATTTTGACCGTGACAACCCATTCCCTCGATTTGTTCACGGAGGGTGCATGCTATGTATATACGTCTCATCCATACCAACGGCCAAACTGATCTTTTCTTCCAGAAGTAGGAGATGGAACTGTATATAGTGCAAGATGTGTGTGTTTTCAAATAGGCACCTCCTTTTACTGTCTTGTTCTAAGGTATTTTCGGATATGGGGTCAGGTCCAATGTAATCATGAAGAAAGAATTCCCCTGTGCCAGAACTGCTGGGCGGAGAGTCGAACCCTCGACCACAGATTCACCTGGATCACGTGTCCTGCGTTCTACCAACAGAGCTATTCCGGTCCCATAAATCATCCAGTGAATTATTCTGGCTTGTGAGACAGTGTGTATATTTGTTGCATATACTGTGCGACCGTTAGAGTATGTATACATTTTGATCGGTTGTTTTCCCCCATTACTGCCGAACTTCATGCAATGGAGATGTGCAACTCTTGTCATTTAGATCACACATATGCACGCACGCACACACACACACACAAAACACACACACACACACACACACACACACACACACACACACACACACACACACACACACATACACATGAACACACACACACACACACACACACACACAACACACACACACACACACACGCACACGCACGCACGCAAAAATGAACACACACACACACACACACACACACACACACCACACACACACACACACACACACACACACACACACGCACGCACATGAAAACACACACACACACACACACACACACACACACACACACACACACACACACACACACACACACACACAAACACACGCATGACGACACACACGCACGCACGCACATGCACGCACGCACGCACGCACGCACACTCACACACACACCACACACACACACACACACACACACACACACACACACACACACACAACACACACACACACACACACACACACACACACACACACACACACCACACACACACACACACACACACACACACACACACACACACACAACACACGCACACACACTACAGAGTGAAATGGAGTAAGATTCTACCCTGCATGAGTTGTGTTCTGCTATAGGATCTAACGGTGCACGATTCTGTCCTCGTCATGACTTCCTCCTTCTGGCCTTGTGGTCTGACACAAGCTGAGTGTGATGGCTGTAAGGGTTGGAGGAGACGGGAGACACCCACAGATGAGTGTGATGGCTGTCAGGGTTGGACAGGACGGGAGATACCCACAGCTGAGTGTGATGGCTGTCAGGGTTGGACAGGACGGAGATACCCACAGCTGAGTGTGATGGCTGTCAGGGTTGGACAGGACGGGAGATACCCACAGCTGAGTGTGATGGCTGTCAGGGTTGGACAGGACGGGAGATACCCACAGCTGAGTGTGATGGCTGTCAGGGTTGGAGGAGACGGGAGATACCCACAGCTGAGTGTGATGGCTGTCAGGGTTGGAGGAGATGGGAGATGCCCACAGCTGAGTGTGATGGCTGTCAGGGTTGGACAGGATGGGAGATGCCCACAGCTGAGTGTGATGGCTGTCAGGGTTGGGGGAGACGGGAGATTCACAAGCTGAGTGTGATGGCTGTCAGGGTTGGACGGGACAGGAGATACCACAGATGAGTGTGATGGCTGTCAGGGTTGGACAGGATGGGAGATACCCACAGCTGAGTGTGATGGCTGTCAGGGTTGGACGGACAGGAGATACCACAGCTGAGTGTGATGGGTGTCAGGGTTGGAGGAGACGGGAGATGCCCACGGCTGAGTGTGATGGCTGTCGGGGTTGGACGGGACAGGAGATACTCTCCTTCATGCAGCTGAATAGAACAGACTGTCGTCGCCACACATAGAACAGACTATCGTCGCCACACCCTTTTCTCTGTCTCTCCGATTCCAAACTAAGTAAACTACTGAGTTGTCCCATCTGATGCGATCTTCGATTTTTTCTGAAAGAGATCGAAACCTTTCACCTGGTCTAAGATTTTACGAAATTAAGATTTTAACGACATTTCCTGTGTGTTTTTAGATGTGTTTTCAGGGGTTGTGTGGATGAGTTTTTTTGTTTTTTTTTGTTTTGTTTTTTTGTAATGACTTGTGAATTGACTTCAACGCGGTGTAAGCCCTGATATGGCCCTTTGCGTCGGCTGGGCGATAAGCAACATTATATATCTCTCTCTCTCCTAACGCTGTGACACGGAATGTCACCTGTTTGAACTCCACGTTGTTCACAGGAGGAACAGGAAGATTCTCCAAAAGGTAGCGCTGTATCCCCAACAAACTGGAAACAGGGGTGATTACAATGTGTGTGGACCGCAGGCGGACATTAAAACAAACTTTAAAGAAAAAAAACATTGTATCATTCTGCCAGACAAAACGGACGAACAAATTACACGACAAGACGTGGCGCGTTTCGACCTCTTCGTCTTATTCAGGTAAGAAAAGCAAGATTCAGGACAATGAAAACAAAGACCGAGCAAGTGCTTGTCTGGAAACAACTCTGCACATTCCACACACACACACACACACACACACACACACACACACACACACACACGCTCACACACACACACCACACACACACACACACACACACACGCACACACACGCGCGCTCACACACACACACACACACACAACACACACACACACACACACACACACACACACACACACACGCACACACACGCGCGCTCACAATGACCAATGTTCTCACGGCGCAACACTGCAGCGCACCTAGTGTTCATCCTTTTCATTCTTCGAGTTTGATCTGACGACTGGCTGTTGAAAAGTTTTGATTGAATCAGAAATTGGAGAACCCGTCTGGGGTTTGTTTAATATGCATTGATGTTTTTAAAAACCTACTAGTAAAAATGGCCTCTGAAAGTGTTATTTAAAAACAGCATTTACAGAAGCGTTAGGGTGTGTAACGGAACGATTAACGCGGGTTCTAAAAAAACTGGGCGCCCCATAAAATCCGAGTCATAGCACCCACACGGAGTCATGTCCAAGAATCCGATGTCACTACACAGCCACAAGGAGCATGTCCTAAATACCAAAGTCACAAAGCCACGGAGTCATGTCCAAGAAAATGTACTACACACCACACGGAGTCAGTCCAAAATACCATGTCACAGCCAGCCACACGGAGTCATGTCCATGAATCCCGATGTCACTAGCACGCCAAAACGGAGTCTTTTTCCGTTGGGAAAGGGGAGGGGAAAATGAGCGGATGCCCCCGAAGCAGAGATTGAAACCCTTTAGATAAATTTTTTGCCTAAATTGGGTGTGTGGTGTGCGTGTGTGTGTGTGTGTGTGTGTGTGTGTGTGTGCGTGCGGGTGCTGCTGCGTGCGTGCGGCGTGCTTGCGGGGGTGCGGGCGTGCTGCGTGCGGCGTGCGTGCTGGTGCGTGTGTGTTTGTGTGGGTGTGTGTTTGTGTGGTGTGTTTTGGTGTGTTGTGTGTGTGTGGGGTGTGTGGGGTCCTTCTTTTAAACTCATCCACTATTTTTTTTAAAGAAAAAAAAACAAAAAACAAAAAAAAAAAGGAAGTGTACGGAAAAATTGGGGCGTCACTAATTGTGTAGTGTAATGTTGGGGCGCGGCACGCGGTGTGTGGTGTGTGGTGTGTTTGTGTGTGTGGTGTGTGGTTGTGTGGGGTGTTGTGTGTGTGTGTGTGTGTGTGGTGTGTGTGTTTGTTTATGGTGGTGGGGTGTGTGTGTGTGGTGGTGTTGTGTGTGTGTGGTGCCTGTTGGTGGCCGTGGGGGGAGAGAGTTATGGATTGTAAGTGTTGAATATCTTTACACAAGTCAAAGGGGAATTAACAAAAAACAAAAACTTACAACCAACAACTAACTAATAAATTAAAGCAAAAGGATACAGTAAAAAAAGAAAAAGAAAAACAAACAAACAAAACAAAACAAAACCCTTTTGCCCCCCCCCCCCCCCCCGACCATTTTTTTTCCACCCCCCCCACCCCCCTTCCTTTTTTTCCCCCCGCAAATAAAGTTAATAAAGAATATTATAAGTATTTCCAATGGGTGCGTTCAAAGTGTCAAAGAATCGTACGTTAAAGCTGGTGACTGAAAAATGGCCTCACAGTATTTTTGCTTCAATACAATGATTTTTTTAAAAACATTGAGAAACAATAGAACGGAGTAATCTTTTTTTCCCATACGCAAACTATGTTCTTTACATGTTTTGTTTTTAAATGCATTAATTTCCACCTGGCAAAAAAAGGGGAGTAATTTCTTTTAAGTTTAAAATTTCCCTTTTTTATTTTTTTAATATAAAACTGTTTTTATATACGGATCTACCTACAAATTTTTCCCAAAAGCTTTCCATATCGATTTAAACCCAAGTACACTTTTCATTCTGAAAGGGGAAATCAACATTCTGAATCAAAACTATTTTTGGTCCCTTCTACTTTTCTTAAAAGAAAAGAACAATGTGAAAAATCCAACAAAAGCTACGGTTCCTCTTGAAATTTAACAGTGAACTTACAACTTATCCTAGTCATTCAGGTCTTGTGGCAGTTGAAAAATTTTTAATCCTGAAGAGCTGATTTAGAAACAACACAAACAAAATTTGAAATATTGTTTTTGGAAATTTAAAAAGGAATTTAAAGCCGGGGGATATCGTTTTAAATTTCTGCGTAAATATCGATTTTTTAATTTCCAAAATAAAAATGATTTCTTACCTTTTAAAGTCGGGGTATTAAGAATGAAAACCCTGCTTGTTTATCAATGCAAAACCGCTGTGTATTTTTTCAAAAAAATTTGAATACCCCCCTTTTTCAACAGGCTTTTGATATGCTTGCAAACAGTTTTGTTTTTTTTTTTTTTTTTTTCTATTGGTAGTTCAATATCAAATGTCTTATTAAGCTCCCATTGGGATGGGAGAAAAAACGGTTAAGGGGATAGAGCATCTTTATCGTTTTGAAACCCCGGGAATCAGAAAAAATTTTTGCGTGTACGTTCCCAGTTTTTTTTTGAGAACTATAATTTGGCTCTTTTAGGAAAATCAATATCTCCTCTTTTTTATTTCGTTTAATGTGCTTTTTTTTAATTTGTAACTTGAAAACAATTTACAACACGAAAACTCCTGTATTCATTAAGGAAAGCATCGCCTTCAAAATACGTACGAAAAGAGTGCATGCACCGAAGGCCAAGTGCAATTTTTCAATCCTTGCATTCAATCTTTAAAGCTTTTTAATGGGATTTGGGGCACAAAAAACTTCTTGGGCAAAATTTATTTTCGACCCTTTAAAGTTTTTACATAGAGTTACAAGTGATAACTCTGTCCCCATTTTTCTTTAGAATAATTTAAGGAAATTAATATTTTCCTCCCCTTTTTTAAAAGTATTCAATATGAGCGTTCCTGATTTTTTAATGTAAGAGGACCCAGGATTTAACTTCTTCCACATATTTAAGGGTTTTCCCCCAATGAAAAAAACGGGCATTTTTTTCTGGATTTTAACCTTTTTGAAAAGTTTTATATTTTTTTTTTCAATAGAAATTTTAACCTTTTAAACTTCATGTATTCCGCCATCCATTTAGCTTTTTGAAGCTTTTTCTGATAAAATTTTATATCACGCTGTGGTTTTCTTTTAAGATTTACTTCCATCCACATGCAAAGTCCGCATTTAACGAGAACCCCTTTTTTTAGTAATTATTTGGCAATCATCAAAAGAAAGGGAAAAAGAAGGGGGGCTAACACTGACCCTTGGGGGGATTCCCATTGAAAAGTTCTATGGTGGAATATTTTTTCCATCTGTTTGTTTTTACCCTATCTTTTCAGAAAGCCAAACAAATTGTTAAATTTCCATAGTTCAATATTTTTAATTTTGTTTAACAGCTGTGAACCCACACTTGATCGTAAGCCTTGGTTATTAAAAAAAATTAGCCAGGAACATTTACTCTTCAATTTTTTTCTTTATTTTTGTTGATAATTTCAAAATATTTCTGTAAAAGATCTCCCTTTACGAAGCCAGCTTGTTAAAGGAAGAGTCATTTTTTTTCCGGGATTGTAGTCTATTCAAAACAATTCTTTCTGATAGTTAACAGCTTATTTAATGCATGGGTCGAATTTTTAGGATCACAAAGATTTTCCTTGTTTATGACTGGGCCCACAATTTGTCTGTTTCCATATTTTGGGCAAGTCGCACTATTCCACAAGTACTTAGCAAGCATGAAGAAAAACAAAAATTTTTCGGGTAAATTTTTTTAGCATCGATTAATATTGCATCAAACCAACCGATGACTTCCTCATGGAATGGCCAATGCTTCTTTTATTCATGCGTTATGGGGACATTAATGAAAATGCAATATCGGGTGGGGGATCATCAATTTTATATTACTTTCTTCTTTTTCTCTGTAATTTCGGTCAGTGTTTGGTAGACCCTCGGACGGCTAATCAGGAATAAGTTTAAAAAAATTTCGCTTTCTCTTTAGCAGGGGGTAGATTGTTTTCTTTTTGATGGGATCTGTGGGAGTCAACCATTTTTCATAGTTTTCTTTCTTCCATATTTTTTCCCATACCTTACAAGTTTTACTTCAAGTTACAAAAAACACCCCAATGTTTCAATTTGCATATTTTATAGCATCATCATTTTTTTTACCCGTTTTTTTAATTTTTTTCATGATTACTTGCTGATCTTTTTTACAAATACAAAATCTTTCTTTTTTCTTGTTATTTGCGCGTTCACATTCCTTGTTCCACCACACTTTCCATTTGTTTTTAGATTTTGTTTTTTATTTTTGGGGATCGATTTATCTGCGGGTTTGGAAAAAATTTACAAAATTTACCCCTTGATCGTCAAAATTTTTTCTTCAGTAAAATAATCAAACTATTTTTAAGGATGTCTTTAAAAGAGTGACAATATGCACACTGTAATCATATTTTGGGATAACATCTACGGTTTTTTCCCTTCTTTTTTTGCTATGTTAATTAAAGTTTATGCGGGGAATATAAACTGTCCAAAGAGTCATCTCCCTTTTTCCCCACACGTTTGATACCAAATGGAGATACAAAAAATTAAATCAATGGCGGGGGGTTTGGTTGATAATCTAATCGGTTATTTTTCCTTTATTCGAGTAAAAATAGAACCGCATTTTACTAACAAAGGGTTTTTTAGAAAATAGGAACAACCTACCAAAAGGGATGGCATTAAATCACCCCAATAAACCCACTTACCGTTTGATCTGGAACCCTTTGAACCATTCTGTTTTTATATCGGGGACCTTTTGGAGAAAAAATTGAAGAAATTTTAAAAATCAAGGAAAGTGAATTAACCCATAGCTCACCATGACAAGAGGAAATTTATACAGGGGGGTTTCTTTCACAAAACCAGGTCTTCACGCACATAAGGGCTGTTTGCCTCGTCCCCAAATTTGTTCGTAAACCGGGGGGTGGAAAATCCAGGTAGATTGGAATTATCACAGCTCACTTTTAAAGGTTTGTAGTAATAAAACAGGAAACTTTTTTTTTTTTCAGATATTGATTTAGTACCAGATTTTTCGTTAAAAACGACAATTCCATTGTAGAAAGAAAAGTTTGGGTTTTTTATGGTTTCATTATATATCAAAAAAATTTTTAAAATTTAGACATTAACCCTTAGAATAATAGATGAAAACAACAATCTTGTGATACGAAACAGCTGGAGCAAAGTACGACCAGTTTAGAGAACCAAAGGGACGTGGAAAAGGGGGGGAAAAAACCCCTTGGCAACTTAACAAAAGGGCTGGGGGGTCCCCTCCGGGGCTTTTTCCCAAAACATTCCATCGGTGTTTCCCCAGGGCCCCTCGCGATGGGCCGCTCCTTGGGCGTGGGGGAAGGTCAATGCAGGACTTTTTCGTTTTCCATCCTCAACTCGTTAAAGGAGACGAAAGTAATGTCTTTTTCTGCCTGTAGTTTTTTTTTGTCTTGCTTTGAATAGATCTTTTTTAAAATGTTAGTGTTTTTTTTTTGACGGGACCCCTTTTTTTTGATTACTACGATTTTGGGCTTTGGGGAAAAATTCCCTTTGGCCTCCTGAGGCATTTCTGAAATTTCCCATACTGCATTTCTCCGGATCTTCCCCTTAAAACGTTCACCCCCTACTGCAGAATACACATTCGGGTTCAGGATTCAAAATTCTTTTGCCTCCTTCAAGCGCGTGTGCAGCTAAATTCGTGTGTTGTGTGTGTGTGTGTGTGTGTTGTGTGTGTGTGTGTGTTGGGGTGTGGGGGTGTGTGGTGTGTGTGTGTGTGTGTTGCGGGTGATGTATCATGCGTCGTGCTGCATGCGTGTGTGCAGCACCGCGCAGGTGTGTTGTGTTGTGTGTTTTTGTTGTGGTGTGTTGTTTGTGTGTGTGTTGTTGTGTGTGTTGTGTTGTAAAAAGGAGTGCCTCTTAAAAAAAAAATTAAAACTAACCCTTTTTTCCCTTAAATAATTTTCCCCAGGGGCAGACAGAAGTGCTCACGAAACCATTGGGAAAAGGTGAAAAAAAAAAAAGAAAGAAAACCAACAAAATTAGGATCCAAAAGTTTTTTCTTCTCTCCCGGTGCATTTTCAATAATATGAAATGAAAAAGTTTTTTTGTATAGCGCTATTCTAAAATTTGCTCAATAAAATGATAGAAAAAGTTTATTGTTACGCATATTCTATAATTTGCTCAATAAAATATAATGAAAATGTTTTTTTGTATAGCGCATATTCATAATTTGATATGAAATGTTTATTTTTTAACGCATTTTCTAAAAATTTGAGATGTAATGTTTATTTGTATGGCATTTTCTATAATTTGATGATAATTTTTTTTGATAGCCAATTCAAAATTTTGATGAAAAAGTTTATTTAAAAGCGCAAAATCTTAATTTGTGAGATGAGTTTTTTTTGATAGCGAAATATTCTATAATTTGATTGAAAGTTTATTTGTATGGCATTTTCAAATTTTTGATGATGATAATTTTTTATTTTAAGCGCAATTCTAAATTTGATGATGAAATGTTATTTGCATACGATATTCTAAAATTTGCTCAATAATAATGTTTTGGATAATGTTTATTTGTATAGCGCATATTCATAATTTGCTCAATAATAATGAGATGAAAAATTTTTTTTTGTATCGATATTCATAATTTGCTAAATAAAAATGATGAGAAATGTTTTTTTGTAAGCGAAATTCTAAAATTTGCTAAAAAATTATTGATGATGAAAATTTTTTATTTTTAGCGCTATTCTATAATTTGCTCAATGAAAAGATAGAATGTTTATTTGTATAGCGCATATTCTATAATTTGATGATGATAATGTTTATTTGTATAGCGCAATTCTATAATTTGAGATGATTGTTATTTGTATGGCATATTCTAAATTTGATATGAAAAGTTTATTTGTATACCAATTCTCATTTGCTCAACCGCTTTACTTCTTTTTTTTCCCAAAAAAAAAAGCGAACGGTAAAAAAACAATTATAAAAGTCTGCACATTGAAAAGAAAAAAAAAACGCAAACCCCTAGAGATGTCATTGCGTCGTTTTACTCAATAACATATATCTAATTTTAAACCATGAAAAACAGTTCAGAAAGAAGAGGGAGACATGGGTTAGGAGAGAGAAGAAAGAGAAGAGGGGGAAAAAGAGAGAGAGAAGAGAAAGAGAGAAAGAGAGAGAAGAGAGAGAGAGAGAAGGAGAGAGAGAGGGGAGGAGAGAGAGAGAGGAACTGACTTCAAAAAAAACGGGTTTTCGCTTTACTGCTCTTCACAAAACATCAAAAAAAGCAAGAAAACCCTACCATGTCTTTACTTTTCCCAGTATTTTCTTTTCTACGTCCCCCGACAGTTTGTTTGGTTTTTCACTGCCCCAATCTCCACCCACAAGAAAACCTGATTTTCTTCTGCCGCGGAGTCATTTCTCCCTCCCGACAGCCATGTGTGACATACCCGGGTGCGTTTTTAAAGAGGGCGGCTTCTTGCCGAACCGTCAGCCCCTCTCGCATGAAAGGGCGTTGTTGCCGCAGCACAGCCGAGACGACTCCCAGCTGGCGCTTTTTTTTTGGGGCAAAGGGTTTCGAACTCTTCCCGCAGCAAAGACGGCGAAGGTTGAGAAAAGGCTCTTTTTCCCAAAAGGGAACAGAAAAAAAAAACCCCCGGGTTTTTGGGTTGTTGTTTTGGGGGTTGCGAATGGATGAAAACCTGGTTGTGCCGTCGTCTTCTGTCTGTCTCCCTGCCTTTGTCTCCCCCCTCCCCCTTGCATAATGTGTGTGGTGTGGCATTTTGTGGTGCGTGTGTGTGGTGTGGGGGTTTGTGGGTGTGTGTGTGTGTGTGTGTGGTGGGGGGGTGTTGTGTGTGGGTTGGTGGTGTGTGTGTGTGTGTGTGGTGTGTGTGTTCTCATTTGTGCGTGTTAATAAAGAGACACACATGGCAAAGGAGAGAGAGAGAGAAAACAGACAGACAGAAAACAAAAGGCGACGACGGCAAGGCAGACATGCAAACAGACAGACAACAGCTTGGAAATAAAAAAGGGAAAAAAAAAGAGAAAAAAATAAAGCGAGAAGAATAAAGAGGAAAGCGAATCAAGGGAATAGAAAGGAAAAAAAAAAAAAAAAGACTGTAGGAGGGCAAAAGTAAGATAGAAGAAAGGGGGGAAAAAAAAAAAAAAAGGGAGGGGAGGGGAGAGAGAGAGAGAGAGAGAGAGACAGAGACAGAGACAGGACAGAGGACAGAGAGACAGAGAGAAAAAGGAGAGAAACAGCAGACGACACCCAACAGAGGGGGGACGAAAAGTAGACACATGCACGTGATACCTGTGTAGGACCCCCGCACGAAGTGAGTTTTGTCTCGCCTTTTTCGGCAGGGAAGGGGTAATGCCGCAAGGGGACCCTAAAACCCCACACACACCCAAACACACACACAAACACACACACCCCCACACAACAACCACAACACAAACTCACCATATACGCCGCGCGCACACAACACACACCACACACACACCCCACACACACACACACAACACACACAGGGCACGGGCACGCGGGCACGCCGCGCGTGCACACACACCACACACCGAGAACTAGCCATTAACTTCGCCTTTAAGCTCTTTCACATCTAGCGATCTCTGATAAAAGCCAGGACGAGGACCGCCGCGCTTTCCGTCTCATGACAGTTTGGTCTCCCCCAGCGAACTCGCACGAAAAGACAGACGGGATGGCGGGTTACAGCGAATCGACACTGATCCACATGTCCTTTTTAGAAAAGTTGTTGTGTCTTCAAAGTAATTTTAAATGATCAGACTTGTGACTCCAATGAAATTATTAATCATTAAGGGGGCCTTTCTTGGACATTATTGGAAATGAAAACTGATTTGGTGAAACGCATTGAAGTGATTTGACGCTAATCTTTTTTCCCAAAAAAAAACTATTTTGGGGTGTTCCGAAGAATTGCAAGGAAAAAAAAAAAGAAACGTCAACGTTTCATTGCCCAAAGACGGGCTACACCGACCGTTTAAAGATTTTGTTCTTTTTTTCTAAGCAGATCTTCAGATTATACCAAAAATTTTTCATTTGTGTTTTAAAAAACAATAAATAACCCAATGAAAATCATGCCCCCAAGGGGTGAATGGAGGGGGAGCCACAAAATCTGCACCTTTGCATGACGGCCCCAAGGGAGGAATGGAGGGAGAGCCACACAACTCTGAACCCTTTTCATGATCTGCCCAAGGGGGGTGAATGGGGGAAGGGCCCCACAACGTTTACACCTTGCACTGATCGTGCCCAAGGGGGTGAAGGGGGGAGAGCCACAAAACTCGACACCTTGCAAGATCGATGATCGTCTTCGCGGCGAGGACCGGAAAGCTCATGGTAAGCACCGGACTCGTAATCTTGGTGTCCTGGGTTGCGGGTTCGAATCCTCGGGGCCCTTTCGGGTTTGGTATTTTTTTCCCCCGGAGTAAAAATTGGCTCCCACTCCATTCCCGAACAGTCCTTTGAAGAGACTATAAACCGACCCTTTTTCAAGCACGATTTCAACTTGACCACGAAAATCCCCTCACCAAAAGGGAAGAGAAAGCATTCGGCCGTTGATATGGGTGACACGTTAGCATGCATGCACCCCGCGTGAGAAATTGAGAGAAAGAAGGAAGTAACGAAACTGAATAACGATACTTCGGATGAACGGGAAACGATGAAAAAGCGCCCGCAGCGTCTTCTCGGCACAACCCCGGTTGGGAGCCCGTTGTGTACACGAAGTGGAAAATTTTAGCGCCTACAGCCTTTGGGGAAGGCGCTTTTAATGTTTAATGCCTGTTATTATTATTATTTTTATTATTATTATTATTATTAATTTTTTTATTTTTATTTTATCTTATTCACTATTAATCATTATCATCCATTTACTAATTACAATTACATCATCATTCCCCATTATTATCATTATCACATATTCTTATTATTATTATTATAATTATTATTATTTTCATCACATTTTGAGCGGTCGCCTGAAAAACTGAGCGAGTGGAAGTTTCCAGATTGTTAGGTACCTTCTTGGCTCGCTTACTTGATGGGTACAGTTGTGAAAGCCACAACGTGCACCAAACGAGCATTGGCGGAGACCGCAAGAACAAGCATGGGTGAAACCCACAGGGGATGACGTGGATATCAGAGAATCCATTCTACTGTTTGGGAAGACACGTCGAAAAAAGGCTGGGGAGGGGATAGGGGGGGATTGGGTGGAAGGAACACTCCAACTAATCCCGGGGGCTTTAGCACATTCTATTTTTAATATTCCTCCCCCTCTCTCTCCCTCCTCCCCTCTTCTCCCTCCTCTCTCTCTCTCTCTTCTCCTCTCCCTCCCCTTCACTTTTTTGATCTGAAGGGATTTAAATACTCCATCCTCCTCCCCCCCTCCCTTTTTCCCCTCCTCCTCTTCATAAAAACATCATCTCTTCACATCATATTACCATCAAACGGGCCCTATTATCATATATCACAACATACCCTCATCATCATCACCGTCATCATCATCACATACGATCATTATCATAAAAACCACCCCAACTTATAATCCCTCATAACATCACATCATCAAATTTTACTCTCATCTCATCAATTTGTCATCACCACCCCCATCACACCATCATCCACATCACATCCAAAAATCATCCACACTCACACATCGCCCCTAAGATCCACCATCGTCATTATCCATCATCATCACACATATCTCATCATCCACCCCAAACATCATCACCCTCACATCACCACCGCCCACATCATATCATCTCATCACACACATCATCACACCCCTCACCACATCATCAAATCACGTCCACAAGCCATCACCAAATCATCACACACATTACATCATCATTATCATCCACCACCCCCACCCTCATCTCTCACAACACTCCACCATCATCACATCACTCATATCACCATCATCATCTCATCAACCCCTCCTCATCATCTTTTCAACATCATCACCAAAATCACACATCACATCATCATCATCATCATTATATCACCCCCATCTCCACCCCCCATCATTCACCCTATCATATCCATCACTCACACCATCACCCTACCCATCGTCGTCGTCGGTCGTGCGTCGTCGTCGCGTCGCGTCGTGGTCGCGTCGTCGTCACATCTCATCATCATCATCACATCATCATCTCAATAACTCGTCATCGTCATGCATCATCATCATCAACATCATCATCACCATCAAAAACACCATCTCAACATATCTCCAAAACATCACCACCATATCATCACCATCACCACCCTTTCAACCTGACGACACTGACGAAGCAGAGGATCATGGGGGGAAGGGGCCATGCCCTATCATATCACCATCACATCACCCTCATCATCACCCCATCACATCATACATCATCATCCCACACATCATCAAATCCCATCTCATCATCACCCTCTCACACATCATCATCATCATCACCACATCATCATCTCATCATCATCACCACATCAACCCCAACATCATCATCACTCATATCATCACCCCATCATCACACCATCTCACACATCATCACATCATCACCATCATCATCACACCCACCCATCGCCATCACCACTCACCCCCCCTTGCAGACCTGACACCGACAAGCAGAGGCACATGGTGGCAGGACCCCGCCACAGTTCAGACCCACCACTCCGCCCCCCCTGCCCAGCTGCGTAACGCCTCGGGGAATGGGGACTCATCCATGGTCATGCCCTCATACACCGCCCAAAGACCACAGCCCGGGGGCCGGACATCCGCAATTCCAGTTAGGAATAGCAACAGAAAATGTGCCTTTAAATCACACACACCACACACACACACACACACACACACAAACACACACACCCCCACACACACCACACAACCACACACACACACACACAAAAAGGGCACACGGCCACACAAACACACAAAGCATGCACATATACATCATCATACACACGACCCTTCGAAGATAAACAAAACGGAAAGAAGCTCCAGTCCCATGGAAACAGTAAAGAGGGAGGTTTTTTTTGAAAATATTTTGAACTCTTGGCATGATGTATATCCGCTGATGGAAAGTTTTCCAACAAACAAAAACTTTTGTCGCGGTTGATGAAATAAATCCGTTAGACGCATCTGGAGATGAATTTGTTTTGACTACAACAGAGTTGTATTTTTCGTACCTACCTCTTTGTGAGCCCCCAACTAGGGTTTTTCACGTACGGGGGATAAACAAATTTTCTACGTACAATGCCCAAAAAACGTAGGGCTGAACAATGTCTCATTTCCCAGGAGCATTCCGTGGGTAACTACGATGAACAGGTAGAAAGAAGATGGTTACGCCAACTTGCCCCAAATCCTTGTACCTCCAAAGCCATTTGGCCTCGCCCCGGGCGAAGAAGGTCCGGCGATGAAAAATCTGCTCCCCTCCCCACCCACAGAACCCGTTCCTGGAACCTGAGTTAGTCAAAAAAAAAAAAAAAAATATATATAAAGATGAAAATAAAAAAGCCTAAAATGACTTTAAAAGGCCGACCCCTGGGACAACATTTATTAAAAATATTTTAAAAAGGGAAATTTAAAACTCTACAAATTGTTTCGAGCGTGTGCGCGTCATAGGTGGTTTTTTGGGTTTTTCCCCCCGCCGAGTTAATAGCGGGGGCTCCGTTGCGGTGTTTCCGGCGGGGGGCCCCGTGTTTTTTGGGGGGGTTCAGGTTTTTGTTTTGGGGGGTTCACTAACAACATTTTCCCTTTTTGCTGCATTTTTTTATTTTGTTTTTTGGGGTTTAAAGTTGCTAAGTGTGGTTTTTCATTTAAAAACCATTTTTCAGTTAAAATAGGGTTCACCTTTTTGAAACAGCGTATGGTGATGCTCTTTTAGATTTTCCAAATATTTAGCTTGTTTTTTTTGTCTTTAAGTTTCCAAAATATTTTTCTCAGTCGTTTGGTTTTATTTTTTTTATTAAAGACTGTTTTTGGTTTGCATATCTGGGTTTTTAAGTGGTTTTTTTAGTGATCCCATGTAGTTTCTTTTTCATTTTCTGATGTCCAGTAGCCTGTATACATGTTTTTGTGAAGACTTTTTTTTTGGGGGCACTGCTCCTTTTTTGGGGCAATTGCAAGATTTCCTTTTTTCCCCCTTCTTGGTGTTGATTTTCATTTTGTTATGCGCAATCAAAGGTTTGAGGGTTGGGGGAACAGATACGATATTTGACGTGTTTTTGTTAAATATTTTTTGGGCATTTGTGTTCTTTTTTGGGAAAAAAGGTTAAGATTTTAAGAATTCTTTCCCTTTTGTTTTTATTTCCCCCCGTTGGGGGGGGGTTTCCCAAAAATTTTTCTTTTCCCATTTTCTTTCTTTTATTTGTGTTGTTTTTTCCCGGGGTTTTTTGTAATTGTAATTGTACCACTTGTTTTTGGCTCCTGGTTTCCACTGCGCCTTTGAACACTCTCTCACTGCAGACAGGTTTGATAGTTCTTGTTTATGCCCCGGGGGATGGTCTTTAAAAACAGATGGGGATGGGTTTCTTTTTTGTTACAAAAAGAGGTGTTGTTGGGTTTCTTGTATTGTTTAAAATTTTAAAGGTTGTTGAGTCCTTTTTAGCAAGTAGTTCCCTACCTTTTTGTTTTCTTCAATGGTAATCTTTAAAATTGTGGTTTTGGAAGATTTTCATTGTTCTTTCTTTTTGTTTTCGAGGTTCTGGTTGTGGTTAGGCACAAGGCCATCGTCCGTAAGTCCGACTTTTTCCCAGTTTTTTCTTATGTTGGACACATGAATAGTCCCACCAGTTACATGTTCTGCACCCCATATGAACCCATGGTTACGTCGAATGTTTAGTGTTGTTGGTTTTCCTGATCCAGGTTTCATTTTTGCTGGTAGTAAAGTTTTTTCTTGGGGGGAGAATGATTTCCATTTCTGACCCCGTTTTTCGGGGGGTTATGGCAAATTCAGGCTTTGTGGTGTTCCTCATCTATGGATGGGTAAAAATCTACTATGTCAAAGTGTGAAAACGTTTACTTTGTTTATTGAGTTTTTTTTTTAACCATTGGATACTTGTATGGTTTTTACAGAGGGTTTTGAGTTTGATTTTTTGTCCTTTATTATTTTTTCCAGAATGTTTTTTCTTATTTTTCCTAATTCAATTTTGGGGGGTTAAATTTGTTACATGTTGGGGTTGTTATGAAAATTGGGCTTGTGGGCTTTGAGTGTTTTTGAAACTTCTTTTTTTTTTTGCTGTCGTTCTACCGTCACTTGGTCATGCCCGCAAGTTCTTTTTTTTTAGTGCGGAAATGTTGTGTATATTTTTTTCGGCTTTTTTGTAGTTTTTTTTGGTGTTTTTGTCAAAGGGGTTTAAATATTTCCTTTGGTTCCTTTTGTATAATTCAGTTTTATCACTTCACAAATATTTTTTTGTCATTTTTTATTGTTTTTTTTTGTTTTTTTAATGGTTGGAAAAACGTTGTTAGATTTTTTGAAATTTAATTTGGAAAACATTCTTTTTTTTGATCTTCAAAATTTCAACGCTTTAAAAAGGTGGGGATCGCCATGATTTGAAATCGTAGGGTTTTTGTCCTCTTTTTTGCATTTTTGGGTTCAGGGAAAAAAAATGTTTTTTTTTAAAAGCGAAAAACTTTTCGGTTTGTTCATTGTCTTTTTAAGTAACATTTTGGGTAGAAAACGTATGTTTTTGTTGACTGCCTAAAATCGATTTTTCTTCCTTTTAAAATCCTTCAGGCCACATGCTCAAAAGTGAGGGCAATTAAAATAAAAAAAAAAAGCCTAAAAAGACTTTTAAAAATGTCGACCCCCGGGGAAACATTATTTTAAAAAATTTTAAAAAAGGAATTTTTAAAAATCTACAAAATTTTTTTTTGAGGGGTTTCCTTCCTCAAAGGGGGGTGGTTTTTGGTTTGCCCACCGCCGATGTTTTTTTAGCGGGGGGGCCCCCCGTTTGCGGTTTTTTTGCACGTGCGGTTGGGCTGCACGGTTTTTTGGGGGGCTTTTATTTTTGTTTTGGGTGGTTTATAACAACGATTTCCTTTATCCTCATTGTTTACTATTTTTTGTTTTTGGGTTTAAAGTTGCTAAGTGTGGTTTGCATATATTAAACCCTTTTTCAGTTAAACATAGGTTGCACCTTTTGAAAAATTTCTGTATGGTGATGCTCTTTTTTTTTGATTTTCCAGGGTAATTGTGCTTGTTTTTGCGTTTTAAATTTCCCGTATATTTGCTCAGTTCTGTTTGGTTTTTATTTTTTTCTTTATTAAAGACTGTTTGTGGTTTGCAATCTGGTTTTTAAGTGGGGTTTTTTTATCCTATGATTTTCTTTTTTTATTTTTTGATGCACAGTAGCCCGGTATACAAAGTTGTTGTGAAGACATTTGTTGTTTTGGGGCACTGCCCTTTCTGGGGAATTGCAAGATTTCCTTTTTTCACCCTTCTTTGTGCGTTGATTTTCTTTTTGGGTGGTCAAACAGTTTTTGAGGTTTGGGGATACATGGGAAAGATAGTTTTACAGTGTTTTTGTTAAATATTTTGGCAGTTTTTGTTCTTTTGGAAATGAATTGTTAAATTTTGAAGAATTCTTCCCTTGTTTGTTTTGATTTTCCCGTCGATGGGGGGGAAACCCTAGATTTTTCTTTTCCTTTTTTTCTTGCTTTTAATTTTTGTTGTTGTCTGGGGTTTTATTTTTAAATTTTTTTAAATTTTATCCACTTGTTTGTAGGGCCCCCTGGTATTCCCCCTGCAGTTGAACACCTCCACTGCAGACGGTTTGATAGTCTCTTGTTTTCCATGGGGGGGGTCTTTAATACAGTGGGGGTGGTTACTTTTTTTGTGTACAAAAGAGTGATCGTTGGGTTTCTTGATGGTTTTTTTATATGGTTTTGGATCCCGTTTAGTCTAATAGTTCACTACCCTTTTTGGGGGGGGGTTTAATGGTAAACTTTAAAATTGTGGTTTTTAAGATTTTTCATAGTTTCTTTTTTCTTGTTTTCGATGGTTCTTGGATTGTTGGTAGTAGCAAGGCCCTCGTCTCTGTATAGCCGACTTTTTTTTCCGAGTTTTTTCTTTATGTTGGGCGCATGAATAGTCCGACCAGTTCACATGTTTCTGCCCATATATGAACCCCTGGTTAGTCGAATGTTGATTTTTTGTTGGTTTTCCCCGGCCAGGGTTTTATTTTGGTGTAGTAAAGTTTTCTTGGTGTGGAGAATGATTTCCATTTCTACCCCGTTATGTCTGTGTGTTTCGGCAAACTTCAGGCTTTGTGATTTGTCCTCTATGGTTGGGAAAAGCATATGCAAAGTGAAAATACTGTTTTCTTTTTTATTGGTTTTTTGAACCATTGGATAAAATTGATGTTTTTTACAGAGGTTTTTTAATCAGAGTTTGATTTTTTTGTCCTTTATTATTTTTTCCCGATGTTTTTGCTATTTTTTCCCAATTCAATTTGATGGTTTAATTGTTACATGTTGGGTTTTTATGAAAATTGGGGTTGTGGTCTTTGAGTGTTATGAAAGCTTCTTTTGTTGCTGTCGCTTCTATCCTGTCACTTAGGTCTATGCGCTCTGCAAGTTCTTTTTCTTTAGTGCGGATACTGTCATGTATATTTTTGTCGCTTTTTTGTAGTTTTTCTGGATGTTTTTGTTAAGGAGTTGAGAATATTCCTTTGGTTCCATTTTGTAGTAATTGCTAGTTTTATCAGCCTTCACAAATATTTTTTTGTCATTTTGTATTTGTTTTATTTGTTTTTTAAATGTTGTTTTGGAAATCGTTGTTAGATTTTTTGAATTCAATATTGGTAATCATTCTTTTCATTTGATCTTCAAAGGGTTTCATATCGTCTATGACTGGTGGTGATCGCCATGATTTGAAATCGTAGGTGTTTTTGTCCTCTTTTTTTTGCATTTGGGTTCAGGAAAAAGAATGCTTTCCATCTCATATTGCGTACGAACTTTTCGGTACACATTCTGTACTCCTATCACATATCTACTCTTATACATGTTATCATGTCCAAAACTCTGGAAAGAAGAGAAAAAGAAGAAGAAAAGATACACCCGAAGGTGCGGGTAAGGCCCAGAGAAGTACTGTCCTCAACTGCCGGTCACACCACTGGGAGCAATCCTGCACCACCCTTGGAAGCCTGCGCGTGTTCACACAGAGAGCTGGCACGCACAGGACGTTGTGTAAGACGTCAAGGGACATAACTGCTCCATGGCTCATACAGCATCTGCACTGCAACGGGGCTGTTCCTTCTCACCTTGAACATGGTTCTGATCTGGTCGTTGAGGGCGGGCTTGTCGGGGTCATAGATGGTGGACTTGGTGATGTTGGCGGCCATCAGGGTGCCCGCACGTTGCGCCACCTGGCGGGCCAGGCGGAGAGCCGTCCGTTCAACTGCTCCAGCTCATTCTCCTTCCCTACGATCTGCAGCTTCTCTCGGTGGGCAAAGTACTGAAAGAGGGAGGGGTGGGGGTGGGGGGGGGGGGGGGGGGCGCAAAGAACCGTTTTGTTGGTTTGTTTTTGCTTAAAGCCACATGACGTACGTGGACGTGAGTGCCCCCGTACTGAGACATTGGACCTCTCCGTCTCTCCTCTCTCTCTCTCTCTCTCTCTCCTCTCTCTCTCTCTCTCTCTCTCTCTCTCTCTCTCTGTCCTTCTGCCTCTGTGTGTCTCTCTCTCTCTCTCTCTCTCTCTCTCTCTCCTCTCTCTCTCTCCTCTCTCTCTCTCTCTCTGTCCTTCTGCCTCTGTCTCTCTGTCTCTCTGTCTCTGTCTCTCTCTCTCTCTCTCTCTATCTCTCTTTATGTCTCTGTCTCTGTCTGTCTGTCTGTCTCTCCTCCTCTCTCTCTCTCTCTTCTCTCTCTCTCTCCTCTCTCTCTCTCGGTGTATCTTTCTCTATTTATCTAGCTATTGCCCATACATATTACAAAAACCCTAATACCTTCCGTTTCAGTTTATCAATAAATCTTCTACTAACAGCGACACCATCAGGGAACTTTGTATCGTTTTGCATCAATCGTTCAAGGCGAGAGCGGTCATTGTATAATAACTTTTTTTCTTACTATCGAGAGAGAGAGTGAAGAGCGAGAGAAAGAGAGAGAGAGAAAGAGAGAGAGAGAAAGAGAGAGAGACAGAGACAGAGACAGAGACAGAGAGACAGAGACAGAGAGGGACAAGAGGCGGAGACAAAAACCGACAAAGAGACAGAGAGAGAGAGACAGACAAACACCTGACGTCACCCCATCTCTCCCAGCTTTACGCCAACGCATACACAACCCCCCCCCCCCCCCCCCGCCCCAACACCACCACCAAATAACCCCCCCACCACCACCACACACCTTACCTTACCTTACTTACCTAACATTCCCCTAACACGTTCACTCCCCGGCCCCTTCCAACTCTACCGTGATGAAAGCTTCCACGACGTCACTTCCGGCATTCACGAACTCCTCGGCAGGCTGACGACAACCTGGGGTAAGTCCAGGACAACTTCCGGGATGAAGGGGCCGCTACTCACGTAGCCTCGCTTCTCCAGCTCCATCAGGTAGCCCTCCGCGCACACGATGCCTCCCTTCCGCAGCGTTCAGAGACCTCAGGTAGGTGAATGCACAGATTAGACAAGAAAAAAACCCATATCATCTCAGAGAGAGAGAGAGAAGAGAAGGAGAATGAGAGAGAG
>CM031607.1:4038171-4040671 GCA_018398815.1 Conus ventricosus
CTCCCCGTCCGTGACGTCTACATCGGGGTCCTTCTCCAGGATGGAGTCCAGGGAATGGAGGCTGCAGAACCTCACGGCGCAGTGCAGGGGGCGGAGGCCGCTGTGGCTCTTCTGGTTGACGTTGGCCCCGTGGTGCAGCAGCGTCTTGACCACGGCCGACTGGTGGAGAAAACAGGCGTGAAAGAATGGGGAGTGTCCGTGGTGGTTCTCCGCGTTGATGTCCACGCCCTGGCAGGTCAGCAGTTTCTGGACGACGGGGTCATGTCCGTAGACACTGGCCACGTGGAGCGGGGAATCCCCGGTGTCGTCCTGCGCCACGACGTCCGCCCCACACGCAAGGAACAGCTCTACCAGAGCCAAATGACCCCGCTGGCAAGCTATGTGGAGCGGGGTCTCCTCCGTGTTGGACCTCGAATTGACGTTCATCCTGTACGGGTTGGGTGGCCCTTGGAGAAGCTTCGTAGCCACTTGTAGGTTGTTGTCGATGCAGGCGTAGTGCAGAGCGGTAAAGCCCTCCGGGTCTGTCCAGGGAAGTGAGATGCCCGAATCGAGCACGTGCAGCACGTGATGCCAAGTGCCCCGCTCACAGGCCTCCAGCAAGGCGTTGGTCTCACAGCGGTCAGGCCACCACATGGTTGGTCCTTGCTCTGAATGAAAACAACAACAACAACATAATATACTCAGAGGCATAAAAAACGCGAAAACAAACTGTATAGAAATGTTGATGTAATTTGGCTACCGATTCCTTTGAACTGGTAATAGAAAGTGAGAAAAAGCAATCGAACACCGCAAAAGTGGCCTTTCAAAGTTCATTCTGGTAGAAAATAAGGTCACATGAACTTGACCTTGACCCTGTGTTAACAGCAGAATGTCAGTATCTGGTGTGACCACCTCGAGCATTGATCACAGCTGTGCACCTGCGGTACATCGAGCGCACCAGAGTGTTGGTCTGCCTCTGGGGGACTTGCCACCACACCTGGCCCACAGCGACAGCAAGCTGAGCTGCTGTCTGTGGTCTGGGGTTGAGCTGGTTGAACTGCCTCTGAAGGGCATCCCAGAAATGCTCTATTGGGTTAAGGTCGGGAGAACGGGCTGGGTGAGGCAGCAGATTGATGTTGTTCTGCCTCAGGAAGTTCTGCGTAGCACGGGCAGTGTGCGGCCTTGCGTTGTCCTGCTGAAACAGGTTCTGTGGATGCTGCTGGAAATGCGGCAGGATGTGGGGCCTCAGAACTTGGTCGATGTAATGAACAGCAGTGACCCCGTTACCACGTCCTGGACCCACATTCTGGAAGATGACTGGCCCAATACGGCGATTTATGCCGATAGCCCCCCAGATCATGATGCTTTCACCACCCCATGGGTCCCTTTCGGTGATGTTGGCATCCGTGAAGCGTTCCCCCGCTCTTCTCCAGATCCGGATGCGGCCATCGCCTGGGTCGACGCAGAACCGGCTTTCATCACTGAAGAGGACTCGGCCCCAGTCCCGATGGCGCCAATGCACGTGGATCTGTGCCCACTGCAGACGGTTCTGGCGATGCTGGAGTGTCAGGATAGGTCGCCGGGCTGGACGCCTGCATTGGAGACCAACTGTGTTCAGTCGGCGACGCACGGTCCTGTTGCTGATTGGCCTGCCATGGTTGCCGACGGTGTTCCTGGCTGTGTTGGCAGCGGTTTGGTAAGGCTCCCGTCGATGCTGACGAAGAAGATGGCGGTCTTGGGCTGCTGTGGTGACCTTCGGTCTGCCGCTCCTCGGTCTGTCATCAGTGGTGTTTCTTGCTTGAAAGCGGTCCAGAAGGCGATAGACGGTGGAAATGTGGACTCTGAATGCGATAGCGACCTGCCTCATTGGAACCCCGGCCTGCAGTTGCCCCATTGCTATGCAACGATCTTGACGAGAAAGTCTCGGCATTATGTTGGCGCCTCTGGAAGGGATGATTTGAACTTTTTGGGGTTTGGAAATTTATAGCCCCACAATGGGGGCCACATTGAGTTGCAATTCACATTGATGCACGTGGCGTAGGTAGTCCACATGGCAAATGCACTCCTCGTGCCAAAAACGCTGACCCGGCAACATTCACCCGCTGTTACGAGGTTACAACCGGCCAAGACACCACGTACTGCTAATGTTGCACGTGCCAACGACATTGCTTACGTCCTGTTCACAATGTGAACAATCGTGCACTGTCTCTATTTTTTCGCGTTTTTTTTGCCTCTGAGTATACAACGTGTGAGGGACCTAGCGTTCACTGCAGTCACGTTCTCTCTGTCTCTCTGTCTGTCTGTCTCTCTGTCTGTCTGTCTCTCGTGTCTGTCTGTCTGTCTGTCTGTCTGTCTGTCTCTCTCTCTTTCTCTCTCTCTCTCTCACTCACTCGCTCTCTCTCAGTCACGATTACCGCGAAAATCATATAGAACATCGATCGAGTTAGACTCTCGTGATAAGACAAACTGGGCATCTAATATGTGCTGTCAATTATACATGTTTGGTTTTGGATATGTGTGG